>CM055816.1:53871354-54117997 GCA_029582265.1 Zoroaster sp. YZ-2022 | reverse complement strand
AGATGTGTTGAACTTCCTGTTTGAACAGGAAGTAAAGGTCACATTAGGTGGTTTGAAGGTCATATATGACCTCATGATTATGAAAAAATTACAAATTTGTCAACTTATACATCAAATTGAAGCTATGAGATATGACCTTTTAAAATTTGTAAAAATTGTTACTTCGTGTGCCACTAATTGGACCATTGGCAAACATTGGTAACTCATTTCACAAGAATTACAAGCTATTAATGTAAGGAATTCAATAGTTTTTTTGTTTTCTAATAGGTCATTTAGTTCTTGAGATATTGGCTGTTGAACTTGGAAAAGTTGTGAGATTTAAGCAATACATTAGAAATTAAGTGTGACTTGGAACACAATGTTTTTTATTTTAAATATTGACACTAGCCCAACACATGCTTTTCATGAAAATTCAGAGAAGTTCTAATTTATGTGAATGGGGAAAATAGTGTATACTTTTAGAGTAGCTGGACCATTGAAATTGAAAAGGGCATTGGTTTGTTTTCAAAATTGCACACAATTATTCTTGACAATGTGTAATAAATTAAAGAAATGTTCTCGCACGAAACTCACATCAAAAGAGAAAGGTATTTAAGGAAATTGCAGAGTCTCATACTCATATAATTTCATGTAATTGTGATGTGAGGGATGTCTGAGAGAGGCCTCAGGGAGCAGGACCTACAAGTACATGTATTGTGTCATGAATATTGTGCATTTTTCCTGTAAAATAATTGTCTATGTAAGTTTATTTGTATCTGAGAAGGGTAAAAAATTAAGGAAAAGTGCAGTAAACAATCAGTAGGCTACTTATTTAATTTGTGCACAAACTGAAGATTTTTGGAGAAAACAAAAATTACAAAATATATGGCATAAAATTTCTACTGAAAAATTGCCATAACCTTAACAACTGAATTTTCCTATCCTTATTTATATTCTAAATACATTTTGGTGACATCTGTTCATATTTTGTTAGTTGTTTACTGTCCAAATTATGTTCACGTAGGCCTAACTAACGTTAGTTAAACAGGCACAATGCAACGACGAATGGACAGCTTAAAAAATGGTTTTTCTTGTATAAAAACACGAAGATAAATACAGGAAATCCTCTTAAAAAGTAACTTCAAGATACTTACTCTTTATGACTGTGTTGGCGATCCATTTTTAAAGCCTAAAAAATTTACGTCTGGGCCATGGGCACCACACACGCAAACAGCGTCGATATCGATTGTACATGCAGCTCCATTGTAACCAAATATCGTGTACTACACGATATTTGGTTACAATGGAGCTGCATGTACAATCGATATCGACGCTGTTTGCGTGTGTTGTGCCCATGGCCCAGACTAGCGCCTCGTATTGCGCCTTGCGGCGCTATACGATCTTTGCTTCTTTCATGCAACGTATATGAAACGTTTTAAATATTTAACTTTTTAGCGTAATTCGACACCTGATGACATAATCATGACGTCACAGCAAATGGTTTCGTCAGCTTGTTATGTTCTGTTCATGTGTTAAGTTTGAAGGCTGTAAATGCTTAGCAAGGATGCCTTTGTTGCCGGACAGTCGCCACTGAGAAAAAGAAGTAAAACTAGAGCTTAAGTGTTTGTTGGAACAAACACACGGTGTTCGAGTCCACTTCCGGTTCAATCAAATTATCAACGATGATGTCAATATCATATTTTGCAAAGGTGTATCATCTTTTATTATAACAATATCAATTTCATATTCAAAAATATATCAATTTTGCATTAGAATGTGTTGACTTTGGACTTCCTGTTTAGACCGGAAGTAAAGGTCAGAACAGGTGATTTGAAGGTCATATATATGACACAATGAAACATCCTCATGATCATGAAAAAATAACGTTAGTACTTGCTTTGGTTCAATTTCTGAGATTGGAAAATAATCCATTTTTTTTAAATGCCACTAGGGGGCGCTCTGAACTTTGATTATGTAATCAAACATATTTTTTGAGAATATAAGATGTCACTATCACTTTATTCGCAGAAGTCATATTCAAATTTCCTATGATTTTTGAGATTATTATTTTTCAAAACCTGCCATGAGAGGGCACTGTGACAGGTGATGACGTCATCCTTCACATTTTTAAAAAGGTCACATGTCAATAGTAATTTCGTCCACGGAAGGCATACACCATATCCGGTTTCGACCGGAAAGAGAGTTCTGATTGGGGTCATGTTTGTGGACGAAATGTCACATAATTCAAGATCTGTAAGATGATGCAAAGATTGTGAAAATATTTTTTGTGGTTCATGAGATATGATTTTTGGAAATATTAAAATTTGATTTTAGTGTATTTCGCTATCGGATGACGTCACAACTTTACCTGAAACTATATGTCATAAATTTATTGACAACTACATGTTATGGTATAAGTATCTGTCAAGTTTCAAGGCTCTGTGAACTTTGGAACTGTTTTTTTTGTTCGATAAGTCTCATCGAGGAGAAAGGGGAAAAAATAGCAGATTGTCAAAATTGCAATTACACAATTTAAAATAAGTAATGCCAGTAATTAATTTGATTACAATATCAGAGATCTGTAAAAGCCTAAATGAATGTCACAACAATGGTTTCGTCTTCTAGTTTAAAAGAGGACATATGTCCAACCGCTAAATGTGCATAGCACCCTCTTTAGTTTGAATTATTGGCGAAGGAAACAGCATCGCTTAATTTGTTAATTACCTTTAAAATTGTATCGTAAACTACATTTTTATTCTCATATATTAAGTTTTGGTCACGTGATTGAGATGAAACTTTCCAGTTGTCTTTATATTGACATAGATTGTTTATATTCTAAATTTGAAAAAATTCTGATTTATAATTTTTGAGATAGAGAATTGTTTTTTTTTCGACCTGTTTTAATTTTCCGTAGTGACGTCATTGATCATAGTTTTGATATGTATATATTTCAAAGAATATTTCATACACAGGAACGATGTCAAAATTCCCATTCACATTGCCTCCAAATCTCAATACGAGGCCTGATTTTTCATGAAACAAATATCTTGGAATAATTTGAAGTATACATATGTCCATCATCATCAATTTGTTCTCCACCTTACTGAGCAGGTAAGATTACATTATATAGCTTTAACATACTATTTTTAGTTTTCCCCCAGCTTTGTCAAATTATACATCAAATTGAAGCTATGAGATATAACCTTTTAAAATTGTTACTTCGTGTGCCACTAATTGGACCATTAAAGCATTTATGGTAACTCCTTTCACAAGGATTACAAGCTATTAATGTAAGGAATTCAATTGTGTTTTTTGTTTTCTAATAGGTCATTTAGTTCCTGAGATATTGGCTGTTGAACTTGGAAAAGTTGTGAGATTTAAGCAATACGTTAGAAATTAACAAGTGTGACTTGGAAGACTATGTTTTTATTTTAAATTTGATGTTTTGTGGTCAGAATATAAAAATAAAAATAAATAAAAGACAAGAGTTACCTCAGGAGGTATGAGTTTTCATAATATATAATAAAAAATAACATATAATGTGCTATACTGAATACATTAACTTCTGCTTCAGTCATCCAATATAATTTTAAATTCTTCCAACCGTAAGTTCCGGTTCAATCATGTGAAGTCATACACAAAATTTTTCCTGATAATATGGGTGTCAATTGTGCCAAATTTGGTAAAATTCAAATTTTTTCTGAAGATAGCAAAAATATACATTTACAGAATAGTGATTCAGAATATTTCTTCACTTAAACCTTTCTGGTTTCGAAAGAAAGGAGAGGTCAGATTAGGGTCATGTCTGCGAACGAAATGTGGCATAGTGCAAGGTGATAATGATAATGAAACATATTATTTGGTTATTACATGAATTAAAATGAAACAAAATTCACTGACCATTTAGAAATTTGCTAACTGGCTAACCAAAACCAATATTTAAAAGTAAACACCCAACAATTTTGGAAAAAAATTACCAACCATTTTGTTTGTCTAGACTCTTTTTTGCCACATTGTTTATTAAACAATCATTGTAGGAAATTTATTGATGCTTTTCGTTTAAAAATTGTACACATTATTCCATTTGCAAAAGTAAATTTAATTAAGTTGATAAAATAATAAAAAGAAAATAAATAAAATACATACGTCAAATTTTATTGATTTTGTATTTAAATTAACTCAGTGCCTGAAAACCTTTTGTCAAGGGAGCATTGGCAAACTGTTACCCTGAAATGGATTGCCTATAAACTAAAAAAAATAAAATAATAATAATGTATCATCACAGCTTGATCATTACACATTTTTCCCCCCGAGGTGAGGTGTGTGCAGGTCTTGTACAATACAATGACAAATTCGATCAAGTGTTATAATATTTAAATGTTTGGTTCAGTTTTTTAAAACAATACTTATAGGGAAGACACAACACAATGTAATTTTAAGGATAACTGTAAAATAAAAAGAAACGAACAATACTGAAATGATCTTCTGATTGTTACATGTATATGTATTTATTTGTCATTCACTGTTGAAAATACATTTTCATAAATAGTCATTTTAAAGTTATTCTTTAAAGGTGGCAATATCTTCACGATCAACAGGGCATGGAATCAGAGTTCAAGTTCTAGTTTAACCCAGTGACTGGAAATAATACTCACATGATAAGGTCATATTCGCGTTGCTGCTGCATAAATGAGCCAGTAATTTTCAGTCACTATGTTCGTCTTAAACTAGGACACCAATTCCATTCCCTGTTTGTAGAAAGTCTGCTCTGATCGTGACGATACTGTCTGTTTAACCAATTGTGTTTATGGGATTGATGGTCAGTACTATCCCAATGCGAGCACACAAATAAGTAGGAACTTTAATTGGGTGATCAGGCAAAAGGTATTCCAAGGCTGACACACCCATGCAATGAAGATTGGGGGTATGTTTACTGTGTACGTATTCTGTGCACGCGCGATATGGGCTATTCGTACATACAGGGAATAGTAATTCAGCATATTGTTTCACTTAACCTTACGGTTTCGACCGGAAGGAAAGGTCAGATTGGGGTCACGTCTGAAAACGAAATGTGACATTGGTCAAGATCTTTAAGATGATAAAAAGATTGTGAAAATATCTTCTATGGTTCTTGAAATTTCAACATCCGGTTTAGACCGGAAGGAAAAGTCAAATTGGGGTCACGTCGAAAAACGAAAGATCACATAATTCAAGATCTTTCAGAAGATGCAAAGATTGTAAAAATATCTGTTGTGCTTCATGAGATATGATTTTTTGAAATATTAAACTTTGATTTAGCGTAATTCGACACCTGATGACGTAATCATGACGTCACAGCAAACGGTTTCGTCTGCTTGATATGTTCTGTTTATGTGTTAAGTTTGAAGGCTGTATATGCTTAGCAAGGATACCTTTGTTGCCGGACAAGCGCCACTGAGAAGAAGGAGAAGTAATAAATCTGTTTATTAGGTGTTCGAGCGCGCAGCGCGAACACCTATTGTTTTTGTACTGTTTTTTTTTAAATCTTTTTTTACTTCTCCTTCTTCTCAGTGGCGTTTTTAGACGTGATCCCAATCTGACCTTTCCTTCCGGTCAAAACTGGAAGTTGAAAATTTCAAAATTTCAAAAAAGTATATCTCATGAACCATAGAAGATATTTTCACAATCTTTTTATCATCTTAAAGATCTTGAACTATGTCACATTTCGTTTTCAGACGTGACCCCAATCTGACCTTTCCTTCCGGTCGAAACCGGAAGGTTAAGTGAAACAATACGCTGAATTACTATTCCCTGTATGTACGAATAGACATATTGCGCGTGCACAGAATACGTACACACAGCAATATACGGAGTTTAATATTGGCCTACAACGTAAAGGCCTTGTCACACAGGGGCAATTTTCGGGCAATTTTCAGGCAATAAAAGTTGCTGGCAATGAGATTGCTCGGAGATTGCCCTGTGTGGCATTCATGCACATCCAGTGGCAATGAGTAGACTATACTAGCTGGCTTTCTACTTTGAGGCAATCTGTCGAGGCAATCTCCAATCACATTGCGTATCAGTGATCACGTGACATTTTATCACAAGCAAAACATTTTCAGCGGCGGCCATTTAATTCTCGTTTACAAGAAATATACTGAGGAATTTTGCCGTTCTTATTAACTCCAAAGCAAAATACAAGAAAATAAAATGGGTTACCGAGAAAGAGGAAAATATAATTGCATTATTAAGAGGTAAGTAGACATTATTTAGAGGTTTATTGGCCTAGAATGTGCGTTTGTAAAGTAGGCCTATCGTAGACATAATTATTGCATGCACAATCCAATGGAGGTTCGTGACGGACGAAACTGTTGTACTGCATCTATTTCGTAAAAACTATACTGAGTTTACTCTTTCGCTGTTTTTGCATTTATTTATGACGTCAGGGAAAAGACCTGGGAATCCCCAATATGATTGGTTGTTTGCGCCTGCACGATGAGTTAATGCCACTAGTCTCTACTGCGTGCAAATGATGCGACGTGCTTCGTAAGCGGGCCCCTGGACCCCCGGCCGTGAGGAGCTGCGCTCCGCTCACTACACTCGCCATCGATAAAATTAGCCGGCACTCAATTTGGTCTGGTGACAACCCTGTTTGCAGTGTACCTACATGATTTTAAGTTTGCATTTTAACTAAGGATAATGACTGAGCATGGATAGATTATTGTCCAGAAAAAAGTTTAAAAACTGTGCCATGCAGTCCAAGTCAAAAGAGCATCGTAACTCGCCTACATATATGTACAGTACATATACATGTATGCAAATCCATGTAAATATGTACATGTTAGTGTGTTGTTGTCTCTTCTGCAATTCTGCATGTTCTTCGTGTCAGCGAAATATATCCCTAACTCAACCTAAAGAGATGCTTTTACTTGATTAGTCTGCTAGTTGTAGCCACAAAATTGTCATAGGGGCACCTGTTTTTCTGAGCTAGGTTACATTTGTTGTTTTGTTATTATTAAGCATAAAAGTCTGTCCTCTATGCTTTAAAGAAAGGTCAGGTCTTATAACATAAACAAAGATGAAGAGCCTGCATAAAAAGAAAACTAATAAATGAAGAAAAAGCTGCAGAGGGATGAGTTAATATGAGTTTTAATTGGAAAATAAACATGAAGGTGTGTTGGTGGACAACATGTGTACACCAATTATAGAGGGCATTCTCTTACTGGAGTAATACATGTTGGCCTTTCCTCATTCAGAATTTATTTTTTCACAGAATCATTTGAACATTTATTTATATTTTGTATTTTAGCTCTCCAGTATGCCGAGTAATTGGAATTAGATGCAATGGCTGGCATCAGTGAGAATCAGTTCAACAGCCTAGAAAGCATCTAAAACACAAGCCCCAAGGTAACCAATAAATCTGTGGTACAATTATTGTAAATGTGTGTGTGTGTGTGTGTGTGTGTGAACGTACACACCATTCGTTGTGGGGTCCAAAACACAATAGAACAATTGGACCCCACAAGGTAACTATAGAAAATATTGTACCCCACAGGAGAATTATAAGGAAAAGGGATAATAGAACGAACAAAGGAATACCCCACAAATCAATGTGCGTGAGGGTGTGTGTGTGTGTACGTGTTTATGGTGTAAACCGAGGACATATAACAAAAAGAGAACAATATGTCCTCGGTTTGCACGAATCCTCGGTATGTTTCGTGTACAAATCTAATGGGAGAAGCCTCAAAAAGTTAAAGTCCAACAACAAAGGGAACAAAAGAGGGGAACAATAGGATGTCAAACGGTGTCCTCGGTTTACACCATACACAAGACTGTGTGTGTGTGTGTGGGGGTGTGTGTGTGTGTGTTTTGTGTTTTTTCTGTGTGTTTTGTTTGTTTGTTTATTTTTTTTTAACCTTGTACGCGTTACCAGTACAAATTACCCATGGCTGTCCTTTCAGTGCAATTTTGAAGCCAATCAGAGACACCTTTTACAGGCTCATTGATGAAGCTCCAATAATTTTTGTTAAATGCCAGATGACGAAATAGTCTAATCGTTAAGTTGCCAGACTTCGGTATTATCGACCCGGGTTCAAATCCTTGCCATGACGATTTTTCTTTGTCATTTAAAATCGTTATGCAACCACTTAAGTAGTTTAAAATTCAACTCTAAGTAACGAAAGGTATTGGTGGCGCAACCCGCTGGTGTTGGGTGCGGTGCAGGAGTCCCAGGTTCGGTCCAGGGACGGCACTATTTTATTATTAAATGATTACGCACTCACGATTCATTTAAAGTAGTATTAAATTCAACTCAAATACCAACAGGATAAATGGCGCAAGCCGTTAGTCCACTGGGCTGTCAATTGCGGCAGTTCAGGCTGGTACGTCTGGGTTCGAATCCTGCTCTGACACATGAGACATGGCAGCTTCTGGCTGCGGCAATGGCAGGGACCGCCATGTCTCTCCCCGAAGGTTTGAGCGTGGAGGAAATGTACGGACGGGAGGGAATAAGGAGGGACCGGGAGGTAGCGACCTCCCAGAAGGGTGCTATGGTGATCATCATGCCGGGGTGTCTCGGACTTTGAGTCATCCGAATACCTGGTCGACCTCTGACTAACTCTCCATTTTTTTACAATAATTATTATTAATTTTTTCAGATACAAACATTCTGTTGCGTCTCTATTGTGTCTCTCCAACAAGTAGAGGCATTTTAAAAACAAATCCATTTTTTAGGCCAAATTTGGCAAAAACCACGTTTTTTCTTTCACCTCGAAAAAGGTTGTCTGCAATTCTCTTCTAAATTACAAAATCAACCACTCGGTCTGCAGAATAAAGCCAGTTATAGTTATAGTCTATTTGGGCCAATTTTTAATTTCACTATTTCACTCAAATTGTTCATAAAATTTGGTCTAAAAGTTGGTAAGATAGGCCACTCAAATTACCACAAATGTGTTCTAGGCACTCTGTTACGTCTCTCCAGCAAGTATTAATCATTTTGAAAAAATGTCATTTTTAGGCCAAATTTGGAAAAAACGACAAGGGGTACCCTTGTCGTTTTTTTCACCTCGAAAAAAAAAATGTCTCCGATTGGCTTCAAAATTACACAGAATGAACCAATGTGTCTGCAGAATACAGCCACCGAGTTACAACCTGTTTGGACAAGTTTAAAATTTTGAAATTTTACCTATAAAATTATTATTTCATAAAATATTGATTTTCTTAAAAAGTTGGAAAGATAGGCCACTCAAATTACCACAAATGTGTTCTAGGGACTCTGTTACGTCTCTCCAGCAAGTATTAATCATTTTGAAAAAATGTAATTTTTAGGCCAAATTTGGAAAAAACGACAAGGGGTACCCCTTGTCGTTTTTTTCACCTCGAAAAAAAAATATCTCCGATTCGCTTCAAAATTACACAGAATGAACCAATGTGTACATATTACAATAAATGTGTTATTTGAGGGTTTATTTACAATCAGGAAAACCACCAGTTCCAAAAGTGCCTTGAATTTTTTGCCAAAAATAATGATGGTTGAAATGTATTTAAGCCAATCTGCCTAATTAAGTACACAAAAGAGTTTGACAAAGTCTTATTATTATCCCAGTTAAATTTAACACAGTTAACAGAGATTTCTTAAAGATTATCCTGAAATGTACATGTTAATGAATAGTTATAGAAACCCCATTGCATTGAATACTGGTTTTGTGTTACCCAATGCTTTGTTACAACTACATGTATGGGCATTGTTCATTGAGAGTTTCATATAAAAGGATCACAGTCATTATGAGGGATTTCATTTGTATAATACTTGTATATTTCTTTTATTAATGTTTGTTTTTCTTAAGCAACATATTCTTGTATTTATTTAAATTCTAGTTAGTTGAAATTTGATGTTATTTCTGTTAGTAGGGTGTGGGTTGTATTCAATAAGCAAACATTGTTTTTCACTAACCTAACCCTAACCTAACCCTAACCCTAACCTAACCCTAACTTCTAACCCTAACCTAATCAGGGTCGTAAATTCGCGACCTCGACAACTGCCACTTTTATGGTTATGGTTGGGTTGGGGTTAGGTAAGGAGCCAAATTAGGGATTAGAACCCTGTAAACAGTGTTACTCACTGAATGGTGCTACCCTGAATAAAGAAAGCTTAAATAAATAAATTATGTAGCCATTTTGGATGCTTAATTTTGATATTCAAAATGGAAATGTGTTGACTTTTACAACAAATGTAAAAAGAAAGAGTTAAAATAGCTGCCCCATCAGCCAATGGTGAGAGCAAGAATAAGACGATGTTATGTTTGATGATCGGTTGATGGTTGGCATAGCTCATGATTTTACATTGTTTCATAATTCACAATGTTTAAAAAGCAACATTTTGCTTGCACTTTTTGTTGAAGTACTAGTTCCTTCAGGATTCAAAGAAAATTATTTCATAAAAATTCAAAGTTAAAGATGACTAAACTACTAACAATTTAATATATAATCAGTTGTTTACCTCACAGCATGTGTCAATCATATATTCTAATTATTCATTTAATTATATTTGTAAATAGACATGTTTATGAAAAACAAATTCTTATTCAGTATTAAAGGTAATTATACATATAACATTGATTGAAGTTCCCCTTTCTTGAAAAAACAACTGTTACTTAGCAGTTGATTCAAATGAAGATTAAATCCTTCTCTATTTACTTCAGTGATAAAGTAGGTTTGCTTTTGAATTCAGATGACTGGAAGATTGAGCCATATCCAAGACAAAGATAATCTAACAACATATAACTTCATACTAGTGACGAAACATATGGTTGTGTAAAATGTTATTGATTGATTTCAAAATGTATCAGATATTTATGAATAATTCATTTTGTATTCATAGCTTATGAATAATTAATGTATATTAATGGTTATGGATAATTCATTTGTATCTGTTACTCGTGAATTTGTATTTAAAATACTTCATTTATTATGAATTAAGTTACAAAAATGAATTTAAAAACAACTGAATTATTCTCAAATACTTTGGAAGAAGTCAACATTGAATGATTGTTTCTTAAATCAATTATTCAAATATTATCCCTCCTGTCTATATATAATTCTGCCTTGAGATACTTTGTGCTTCATTCAGCTTTGTAAATGTTCGCAAAAGCTGCACAATTGTAAAAGATGTGAAGAACAGAATGTTACATTTTGATCCTAAATTGGAATTTGTATTTGTTCTGCTTTTTAGCAAGGGTTAATGAATACATGCATCATCAGATTACACACAAAGTCACACATACAGCATTCCACGCATAAAGTGTACAGACTTTACATGTCTGCATTATTTCTTATAATAAAGCCTTTGATGAAATGATAATAGTATAAATATAATTTAAAATATGGGATAATATATTCATGTGCTTCCATATTTTTTAATATTGCAGTTTTTGGGAATTGAAATGTACTGATTTTTTAACACATTGTAAAAATAAATATAATGTTTACTTGAATTACATTTTAAGTGTTGAATGTTATTAAAAACAAATTTGTGGTAAATTGTTTCATTGTAGTATTGAAGTTAAGCTACGACTAGATTTGTTTTCACAGAGCGACATCGTGGCTCAATCATATTGAGAGCTCAACAATGAACTGGTGCTTTTCAAAATTAAATGTGGTGGGTGGTGATTTGATGTTATGGAACCAGACAAACAGATTCAGTTTTGCTACAAGTAAAGTTAAAAGATGTAGACAAGCAATGGTAGACTTTGGCGTCGTCACTAGAGGGCAGCAGACCGGTCCTTTTTCTGCTGTTTATATAATTCTGGCGCATGTGTGAAATATCAAAGAACAATGGAATAGTTTCTGCTGCCACCAAGTGTTTTAAAGTCTCGCATTGCTCCAGTGCATTTATTTGCTAACAATTGACCTTTGTATTTTCAGAGGTCACCTGTGCTTCTCAGAGGTCACTTAATCAAAATAATAAGCTGAAACATCGGTTCTGTGTGTTTGTTTTCAACCAATGCTACAAAACTTGATTTCAGGAATGTCCCATCCTAACTAAAATACCGAGTCGATGCCAAGATCAAGATGCCCCATCTAACTAAAATACCTAGTCGATGCCAAGATCAAGATGCCCCATCCTAACTAAAATACCTAGTCGATGCCAACATCAAGATGCCCCATCCTAACTAAAATACCTGGTCGATGCCAACATCAAGATGACTGCATTAAACCATCCTCTTTTTTTTAAAAGCCAACTCTTTCCTAAAATATATATATATATATATATATATATATATATATATACACACTCACTGGCCATAAGAATTGCAACATTAAAATTCACACCAAAGTTCAATTTGGAGAACTGTTACAATAATTTATTTTATTTTATTTACACTACTTAACACTTATTGAAATTGCCTTTGTTTTGAAGTCAATGTTCTTTTTTACTGTTCTTGCTATGTAATACACGATCGATGAAATCGGATTAAATGATTATCTCACCTGTTACTGTAAAGTGCTATTTTGAGCATGTTGCAATACTTTTGGCCAGTGAGTGTATTAAATATATCAGCACATTATTTCACATTGTGAATTTAAGTAAGGCACTATATTTCAAACATTATCCATTGTCAAATTTCATTGATGTCAGGATGTCAGACCCATACAAAATGCAATAAACTGTACATCTAAATATACACACTCTTGCCTCCCATGAAACCCATGATACTATAACAGAGGCTGCTTCAAATGAAAACAAGTGTGACATGGTCTACTGAACAAAACAAAATCCTGTGTGAGTGTAACCTGGAAAAATGGTTCACCAGGGTAACAACGACAACGGGGATAGCTACAGCGAGAGAGGAACATGGATCTAATGATAGGGTCGCGAATTTTCCTTAAATAAATTGGGACAAGTAAATAATATTTCTTTCTTAAAAAAACTGAACTGTGAATTTATTATGATTCCTCGAATTAGTAAACAAGTAAAAAGAAAAATCACTTTACTCTTGACTCCGTATTATTTAAATGCGATAATAAAAAAAAACTAGTTCTGCCGAACCAAAGTAAATCGAGTCAACTTGACCAAAGAGATTTCAGCAAATTGAATTAAAGAAAGAAAAAACTTTAAAATCACCAATTAAAACCAAATTAAAAAGTACTAGAAAAATCAACTTAAATCGAAAATTCAAACTGAAATTCGAGCTGAAAATGAAATGCAAATTGAAGTTTAAACTAAAAAAACAACTTAAAATGCAAACTAAAAAACCCAAACTAAAAAAACCAAAACCAACAAAACCCAAAACCAACAAAACCCAAAACCAAAAAAACCCAAAACCAACAAAACCCAAAACCAACAAAACCCAAAACCAACACAGCGCTAATAGTGAATTACTTTTAAGCACATTCAGACATTAACCTGTAAATACAAAGAAAGATACCAAAAAATGATTAAAGATACAGTACATGTACATGAATCAAAATATGAAGAAACAACAAAATAACAAAATGACTTATGATGGCTAACTCTTACAAATTCAAATAAGATTACACTTCCAAGAAACTCTATACCCCAAGTACTAACCCAATGAGTTGCCTGTGTGCATACAACCCTGTGGAGCTCATTAAATATGCAAATCCTCCTACTTATCTTGAGAACAAAGGGAGCTACAGTATATGCACATGGCATGGTCAGTGGAGCTAATCTTGATAAACAACTCACATATGTAGGTCTACTAGCATAAAAATTATAGAAAACAAATGCAAAATATAAATTGATCCTTAAAAAGATATATGAGTCCAAAGTTCATGGCAAACCAAGTTTTCGATGCAGTAGAAGAGTTTCAATTAAGAAGATACTTTATGGAAAATGTTTCACAAAAAAACTCTCGGCAAACTTAACTGCTTCATAAAATCTTAACAAAACATCAGTGACTAAGTTCTAGGTTTTGAAACTCTATAATGAAAGTACAAATCACCTTTTAAAATGAGGTTATATTTCCAGTATCTGAAAGGTTTTAGCCCTAATTCTATAAAGATCAAAACTTAAACAAAAGTCTTAGATCCTAAACAAAATAAATACAGTAATCTAAACATCTTGAGGTAATAGATATTATCTAATGAAGTCATTTATACATCTGTATAAAAGAAATAACTAAAGACAATTTTAAAGGAAAAACTCACCAGATTATTGAGCAACAAATAGGAAACAGGCAGCTAGTGTCCGTAACTTTAAAACCACATGCTTTCTGTCTGCTGCCCTAACTGCTCACTGACCACCTCATGGCTAGGTCAGGTGCCAGGACAATATACATTTACTAAAATTAACCAACTTAAGGTCAGGGAACCACGCAGGTGAATGGTCTGGTACACTAAAACAATAAACTATAAAGTAAACCAAATTTAGTCAGGGGCCGAAATTTGGGGAACCACTCTTATAACATAAGGAGATAAGAAAACAATTATATATAAATGACAGGAAACTTCCCATTTTACAGGGGAAAATAAAATCCACCAGCAAAAATAAGTATAAGTGCAGGAGAATTCCACTCCCCTACACAGACTTTCCTTAACTTAGTGTGTTTTGAAGGAAAAGTTGATTGTAGGTGGGCACCCCTGTCTCATGGTCACCAAGACAAAGTCGCTGTGTGTGGACATTCCTTTAGCCATATGGTAAAGTAGTTAACTCAATACTCTGGGCTTATAAGTGGACACTGGCTAGAGTTTGTTTATAATAGTCTTCTTTGGGTTTGAGCTAGGATGGACTTAAATTACCTTGTTTTGATATGATGTTATTTTTTCCTTTACCTTAGATTAAGTAACAGAGGGGGCAAAAATTGCACTCAGTAGTTCAGTTTGTTTTTGATCATTTTAGTACTGGCTCAGTATTAGACTGGCCCAGTCTCTGAGTCAAAAAAAGAAACTTTCATGATTTTATTTGTTTATATTTACTGCTTACAGTACGGGAGAATTCCACTCCCCTACATGAGCACTCACTCACAAGATTAATTTCCCTTTCCCCCCTTATTTTACCAACTGAATTTCTGACAACTTTTCTGACAAGTTTAAGTCCAACAACAAAGGGAACAAGAGGAACAATGATTGTCCTCGGTTTACACCATATACAAGACTGTGTGTGTGTGGGCTTACACCATTCGTTGTGGGGTCCAAAACACAATAGAACAATTGGACCCTATACAAGGTAACTATAGAAAATCTTGTACCCACAGAAATTATAAGGAAAAGGGATAATAGAACGAACAAAGGAATACCCCACAAATCAATGTGCGTGAGGGTGTGTGTGTGTGTGTGTGTGGATGATTGCATTCCTCCTGACTGCCCTATGATCCACTCACATGACCCCACCAACCTACATTGAAGATTGTGATTTTTATTTTCAAAAGCAATTCTTTTAAAACTTTATCCACAATGTTGTATTCTTTCCCAGTGAAAACAGGTCAACTCGTATGCGTGCCAACTCGTACTATTACCAACTCATACTCATTTTGGTCAACTCGACCCGTAAAAATATTTATTACTGAATATTTACTGGCATGTGTACGGGTTGACATCCGGTTAATTTAGCTACACTATAGTGTCTATAGTTCCTCATAATACTAGTAGTGCTTATGTCTTGTGTGGTGATGGATGCATTGCAGTTTACTTGATACTAGCACTTAATTTTCTCACTAAAGTAGTCCAGAAACAAATATCAGCACATTTATTGAGATAATGAAACAGTCACATCATGGAGGAAGGAAGACGTCACATGTAACTTTCTATTCCATTGTAAAACCTAACTTAAAGGCATTGTTCTGAAGGGATCATTTTTCTAAAGTTGCATAAGTTTTCTGAAGTTACATCAATCCATCATCCTGATAATAACATATGAGGGCATTCTAAGTTATGTGTGTTTTGTTAGCATGACCCATTATTCTTCGTCCCTCTTTGAAAACATTTAATATTGTTTTACATGATTAGTTTATATTTCAGATCATCGGTATCCATTTGTGCTACTGCTACAAGGTGCGTCAGAGTCTGTGTAACTTTGTGATCCAATGGCCAGCATTTGAAGTTTATCCATTCATCAAAGGAGTTAATGTATGATTCAAATTATTTTATATGGACTTATCCTATCTGTGGCAGTCTTTACCCTCAAGAGAATTGATTTTTAGGACCTCAAGACATATCTAGGTCTTTTTAGGAATTTCTTTAACATGTTAGAACAAAATTAGTACTGAGGAATTCTTATTATATTTTTGACTGGACCCAAACATCCTCACAAAATGTAGTTATTAAGCAATATCTGTTGGTGATCTAGTAAAATGTATATTGCCGACAGTGAATCCCTGGCAGTTGGGCCATATAAACATAGTAAACATAACCCCCAATCTTCATTGCATGGGTGTGTCAGCCTTGGAATACCTTTTGCCAGATCACCCAATTAAAGCACTAGTATAAGGGGCCCCCTTATACTTGTATTGCTTGTTTGCCCCTCACCTTCCCTAGTTCTAGGATTCTATAGTGCTGCAATGATACACCAAAGAATAGAACTTGGGGGGGGGGGGGGAGGGGGAAGGCATTTTATTCCAAAATTACCGATTCCAGTGACAACCCCTGAATGTCACCCATTCTGAGTGTACATTTATTTTAATTAAATGCAGATTGTTTCTGTTTTCTTGTCAACAAAGGATCATGGTTGGGTTCATTTACACTGAAGTCATTTCACTTGTTGCATGTGTAAGACCATGTACACTCATTTCTAGATTGGTTACAAGTAGGTTAAACAGGTCAACAAAGTGGTTTCAATTGATTGTGGGGAGGGAAATGTGGACCCACAAAAGTCAAGTCATGAAACCCAACAGACAGTTAAAATAAATATGTATTTCATTGTTTTATTAGCAATTTACAAGCACCCATACAACTCTTTGATTATTTCAGTGTCTAACAATTTATGTACAAAATGGCATCTGATCTTTATGTTGTAAATCTGTAGTATGGACAGACATTTTGCCAATCATGTGTACAACCTTGAAAATGTAAAAATCAATGTAGAATTTGTTTTCAAATTTTATAAATTATTTTGTAATTATTTGCAGATTAGGTGAAAACAAAGACAATTTATAAGCATGTCACAATAAGGAGATGCTTGATTACAGTGTCACTATCATTGTCAATTTATCATTATATTTTGTTTTATAAACTTGACCTGAAAGTGAAGTATATTATAAATAAAGATCACTCTCAGTATAAAAACATGCAGTCCATCAATTAAATACATTTTTATACAAGACTTAATACCAATGTTGGCTTCATTTAAAAATAGAATTGAAAGGTTTTTCCATAAAAAAATGAAAAGGGCAAGCAATTATCAATTTTGATCCAGTGGATATAATTACATTTAATTTTGTTTGAATTGGGAATTATTTACTTTTTGTGGGGGACAGTGGAAGATGGAAAGCACGGATGCAAGCTTTCTTCCAACTTTATCATGTAGTAGTTATAAGCTTGTTTTCTAATGAAAGGCTAATTAGCTGATATCCATACAAGCAACCCCCAGCCAATTTTAATCCAGTTACTATACATGTAGTCCCCTTCTACGCTAAATAAACTTTGTGACTTTATGCCCATAATAATGCTGAATAGGTTGATCTGGCTGCCTACAACCCTGGCAAACTATTTTCATATGAGTGATTTTTAATGTTGATTTATCATCTAGCATGGTTTTGAAAAGTATGTGTTGGGCTAGTGTCAATATTTAAAATAAAAAAGTGTTCCAAGTCACACTTGTTAATTTCTAATTTATTGCTTAAATCTCACAACTTTTTCAAGTTCAACAGCCAATATCTCAAGAACTAAATGACATATTAGAAAACAAAAAACACAATTGAATTCCTTACATTAATAGCTTGTAATTCTTGTGAAATGACTTATCATAAATGCTTTGCCAATGGTCCAATTAGTGGCACACGAAGTAACATTTTACAAATTTTAAAAGGTCATATCTCATAGCTTTAATTTGATGTATAAGTTGACAAATTTGTAATTTTTTCATAATCATGAGGAGGTCATATATGACCTTCAAACCACCTAATCTGACCTTTACTTCCTGTCCAAACAGTAAGTTCAAATTCAACACATTCTAACGCAAATTTGATGTCTTTTGAATATGAAATTGATGGTTATTATAAAAGATGACAAACCCTTGCACAATATAATATTTACATCATCGTTGAAAATTTGATTGAACAGGAAGTGGACTCGAACACCGTGTGTTTGTTCTAACAAACACTTAAGCTCTAGTTAACCTTTAAAGTTGTATCGTAAACTACTTTTTTATTCTCATATATTAAGTTTTGGTCACGTGATTAAGATGAAACTTTCCAGTTGTCTTCATATTGACATAGATTGTTTATATTCTAAATTTGACAAAATTCTGATCTATAATTTTTGTGATCTATAATTTTTTTTTCGACCTGTTTTAATTTTCCGTAGTGACGTCGTAATGACGTCATTGATCATAGTTTATGTATATATTTCAAAGAATATTTCATACACAGGAACCATGTCAAAATTCCCATTCACATCGCCTCCAAATCTCAACATGAGGCCTGATTTTCGTGAAATAAATATCTTGGAATAATTTGAAGTATACATATGTCCATCATCATCCATTATTATGTTCTCCACCTTACTGAGTAGGTAAGATTACATTATAAACTAGCTTTAACACCCTATTTTTATTTTTCCCCCAGATTTGTCAAGTTAAACATCAAATTGAAGCTATGAGATATGAGATATGAGCTTTTAAAATTTGCAAAATCGTTACTTCGTGTGCCACTAATTTGACCATCAAAGCATTTATGGTAACTCATTTCACAAAAATTACAAGCTATTAATGCAAGGAATTCAATTGTGTTTTTTGTTTTCGATTAGGTCATTTAGTTCTTGAGATATTGGCTGTTGAACTTGGAAAAGTTGTGAGATTTAAGCAATAAATTAACAAGTGTGACTTGGAACACTATGCTTTTTTATTTTAAATATTGGCACTAGTCCAACACATGCTTTTCAAAAACCACGCTAGATGATAAATCAACATGTAAAATCACTCATATGAAAATGAGGATGTGTGGGTTAAATTGTTTGGGGGGAGCTGGGGGTTACTGAAGACACTGAAGCATGGAAGAGTATATAAATATTTCCCCTTTCCTTGTTTTTCCAACTTTACCAAGGAAAAATTTCCCTGTGAGAGAAGACTCTTTACACTCCTGAGATTTCCATTTCCATGTTGTGATTAATTTTTCCCTACATGGAACATAATAGAAAGTTACCTAATAATTGTGCATTTCATCCATGTTCATGTATCGGGTACCACATAGTCTACTCAAAGCATAGCCGTATAGTAGTTGGGTGAAGAACAAAAAATACAGCTTATGTCAAATAGCTGATGTCTGCAGTCTTGAAAGCTTGTATGGATATCAGCCAGCTAATAGCCTTTCACGAAAACGAGCTTATAACTACTACATGAAAAAGTTGGAAGAAAGCTTGCATCCGTGCTTTCCATCTTCCCCTACCCAACCCCCCCCCCCCCGCAGAAGAGTTTTTGTCAAAAGTAAATAATTCACAATTCAAACAAAATTAAATGTAATTATATCCACTGGATCAAATCTGATAATTGGTTGCCCTTTTCATTTTGTTTATGGAAAAACCTTTCAATTCTAGATTTAAATGAAGCCAACATTGGTATTTATCTCTTGGTATTAAGTCTTGTACAAAAATAAATTTAATTGATGGACTGCATGTTTGTATACTGAGAGTGATCTTTATTTATAATATATTTCACTTTCAGGTTGTTTATAACAAAATGATAGTGATGACAATGATAGTGACACTGTAATCAAGCATCTCCTTATTGTGACATGCTTATAAATTGTCTTTGTTTTCACCTAATCTGCAAATAATTAAAAAATAATTCATAAAATTTGAAAACAAATTCTACATTGATTTTTACATTTTCAAGGTTGTACACATGATTGGCAAAATGTCTGTAGCTGCATCCATACTACAGAATTACAACCTAAAGATCAGATGCCATTTTGTACATACATTTTTAGACACTGAAATAATCAAAGAGTTGTATGGGTGCTTGTAAATTGCTAATAAAACAATGAAATACATATTTATTTTAACTGTCTGTTGGGTTTCATGACTTGACTTTTGTGGTTACACATTTCCCTCCCCCACAATCAATTGAAACCACTTTGTTGACTTGTTTAACCTACTTGTAACCAATCTAGAAATGAGTGTACATGGTCTTACACATGTAACAAGTGAGATGACTTCAGTGTAAATGAACCCAACCATGATCCTTTGTTGACAAGAAAACACAATCAATCTGCATTTATAAATGTACGCTCTGTATGTACGATTTAGTGACAGTTCAGAATGGGTGACATTCAGAGGTTGTCATTGGAATCGGTAATTTTGGAATAAAATGCCTCCCCCCCCCCTCCCCCAAGTTCTTGGTGATGGCATGTACTGCCACTGGTGATGAACCAACACATTTGTTTTCTAAATTGTTTTGGCTATCATTGCAGCACTATAGAATCCAAGAACTAGGGAAGGGGATGGGCAAACAAGCAATAAAAGTATAAGGGGCCCAAATTACCAATTCCATTGACTGACGACTACTGCTTCATTATGTCGAAAATCACACCCAGCATCAATTCTGCATAGCTGAAGTTGCAAGATGTTTCTGTCCTCTTTTTAAAAAAGATTTAAGATTGGGCTTAGATTTAAATAAATGTTGTTTAACTCAGCGTTCCGCAACCTTTTTGGCCCACGACCCAATCAAAATTCCAGGCATTCAGCTGCGACCCATCGCCCCCATGGCCAAACTTTATCACTACAACTGCCATGGAAATGTAATTGCTATATTACGTTAATTTTAGTACACCATCTTTGTACATAGTAATTTGAGACTTAAATAATTCAAGATATTAACTTGAAAAAAGCAAATCAACGACAATCATATCGATAACTGTTCGTTTTGCTGTTTGCGCCATCGCTCGACACTTTGCATCATCAGCCATGCAGCTTCACATGACCACGTGAATGAGTTTCGTTCTCGGTGGCGTATTAACGATCAAAGACCCAGCCCACTTGCTATAATTATCAGCCAATCGGGCATGAAGTCATTGACTTGAAGCAGCTTGATCGAAGGGAGAGGATGATTCCACCTACTTATTACTATTCATTATTGGCCTATCAACGATCGTTGGATTGTAACCAGAAATAATTGACACGACCCAGATAATGTACTTGGAACTTTATTTCTAGGAAACCAGACACTGAACACGGCTCTGATGAAACCGTCATTAGTCACGTGATAGCGCGGTAGCTTTGTGAAACAACTTTTACGGTACTGTACTATAAGCTTGGTACGAAACAGTTGCTTTTCTATGTTCAACACAGTACTACTGGGAATTTTATTTTAAGGAAATTATAAAATGAAATCATAGAAGGAACACATCTCTGACGAAACCTATGAAACATCATTATTGTAACAATGTAAAAACAATTTGTAGTGAATTATAAACTTTAAAGACGATTACTTTTCTATGTTAAAAAAATAAAGTAAAATAAAACCGGACACTTTTATCATCATTATCATTAGTGCGAGTTTGTTTCTTGGCTACAAGTTCATCGAATAAAACTGACGAGGTTTGTCAGCTGAGTTGCTGTGCTTTTTTGGAGGTGACGCTGCAGCTTTTTAGGCTTGAACGATTCGTTCGCTAAAACTTCGCAACACAGGACACATTGTGGACGTTGAACATTCTGCTTGTCCACAGTTACCGTAAATCCATAATTCAAGAATAACGGGTTATACTTTCTTGTACCAGCCATAGCCAACACTGCACACGCTGACAGCGCAATAGATAGAATGAAAAAACTTCGAAATTCGCGCGTCTAAATTCCCACGCTTTACACCTGGCTGACTGGTCATAATATGACATCAAAAGATCCACCGCGCATATTTTGCGCGGTGGATCTTCTGATGTCTTGTTTATTCGATAACTTTGTGGATGTTGTGATACCCGCTACTATACGACAAAGCGGTTTGTTTTGCAAACATGCCGGTCTAAAGAGGTTTGTGTCAGTAAAAGATCTTATATAAGTAGGGAGAAATAAATTGTTGATAATTTGTATCGCGATTTCTGAAGTAATCCCGCGACCCATCAAAAATCCTCCGCGACCCAATTTTGTGTCGCGACCCATAGGTTGCGGAACGGTGGTTTAACTGACATGAATTGGAAAGGTGGTTATCAGATACACCCCTTCTCTTGGACTGAAATGCCATCGTTAACATTAGATCCCCTGACAATTTTATGTGAAAATCTGTGAAAATTTATTAAAAATAGGTGCTCCCCCTCGTGTTTCATAAAGTAATGTCTGGTAACTTCTTGAATTTTTACATAATTTTTTTATAATTGTTTTTTTTTCTCTAAGATAAAAGCACTTTGGACAAATTAATTTGGTCATTAGGCCTATGTGTCCCAACCAAATAAAAATGTTTGATAATATGAGAATCTAAACCAAAATTGAAGCTTCCCTTTCACCATTTTTCCTGTCAAATATGTAGAGTATGTAATCAGGGGTTTCACATAATTGCCAGGGGACATTGACATAATTGTGTTCATTATGTACACATGTACATCATGTTATGTCTACCGGTAGCAATGCAAATTAATATTGATCATGATTAAGATACTCACCCAGAATCCACCATGTCCAGGTACACAATGTAGATGCTGGAAAAACAGTTGAAATCATGTTTCATCTTATTCCAGATGGTTGTAAAATTGTTTTTAAACTTGAAAATAAAAATATTGTTTTCGATTTTTAAAATAAAATGGTATAATTTGGAGAAGCTCTCAAAACTTTTAATAAATATTGTTGAAAGACCAATAAAATGGAAGGTGGTTAAATTTCTTGCAAAAAGTACTTTAAAACTTTGAAATAATTATGTGATTGCTGTTAACATTTTGTCAAATAAAAGATTTCTTTTCATAACAATGATATTAATGATTCATTTTCTCAATAATTTTCCACTCTACCGTCGAAATAAACACCAACGAATTAAGTAGTCTTCGTTCGCTTCTTCTATAAGGAATGTGTCAAATTTGAGGATCAGTATTTCTTTAAAAAATCATTGCAAATACAAAGCATTCATATATTTTGGTTTCCACAGACAACAGCTTGTTGACAGCATAGAACAATAAAAACAGATGTTCATGAAAACAAATTGAGGTCATGTAAATCTCTTACTATTTGTATCTAGTAAAATCAGTGTTTTAACAACTTTTCCCACTTTCACAAGCAATAACTTTCCAGTAAATCATACAATTTCACTATAATTTGTATTTCTGTAACAAGCACGACTTAGATAAGTTTATGCAACCAGTAATACGCCAGTTTTGTAAGTTTTCCGAGAAATGCTAAGCTTAATGTAGGTGCGTCATTTCACGAGTGCGGCGAATTACGTACATGGACGATATGTAGGCGAGTTACACAACAATGAAGCATTTTGCAACGGACGCTCTTTTGACTTTGACTGCACAGTTTTAAACTTTTTTCTGGACAATATAGCATCTATCCATGTTCAGTCATTATTTTTAGTTAAAATGCATACTCAATATAGTTTTCACGAAATAGATGTAGTACTACAGTTTCGTCCGTCACGAACCTCCATTGGATTGTGCATGCAATAATTATGTCTACGATAGGCCTACTTTACAAACGCACATTCTAGGCCAATAAACCTCTAAATAATGTGTACTTACCTCTTAATAATGCAATTATATTTTCCTCTTTCTTGGTAAACCATTTTATTTTCTTGTATTTTGCTTTGGAGTTAAAAAGAACGGCAAAATTCCTCAGTATTTTTTCATGTAACCGAGAATTAAATGGCCGTTGCCGAAGACGTTTTGCTAGTGATAAAATGTCACGTGATCACTGATACGCAATGTGATTGGAGATTGCCTCGACAGATTGCGTCAAAGTAGTAGAAAGCCAGTCTACTCATTGCCACTGGATTGCGTGAAATGCCACACAGGGCAATCTCTGAGCAATCTCATTGCCAGCAACTTTTATTGCCTGAAAATTTCCCGAAAATTACCCCGTGTGACAAGGCCTTTACGTTGTAGGCCTATATTAAACTCCGTACATTGCTGTGTGTACGTATTCTGTACACGGGCGATATGGGCTATTTGTACATACATGGAATAAATAGTACTAGTAATTCAGCATATTGTTTCACTTAACCTTCCGGTTTCGACCGGAAGGAAAGGCCAGATTGGGGTCACGTCTGAAAACGAAATGTGACCTAGTTTAAGATATTTAAGATGATAAAAAGATTGTGAAAATATCTTCTATGGTTCATGAGATATGAATTTTTGAAATTTTGCAATTTTCAACTTCCGGTTTCGACCGGAAGGAGAGGTCAGATTAGGATCACGTCTAAAAACGAAACATCACATAATTCAAGATCTTTCAGATGATGCAAAGATTGTGAAAATATCTGTTGTGGTTCATGAGATATGATTTTCTTAAATATTAAACTTTGATTTAGCGTAATTCGACACCTGATGACGTAATCATGACGTCACAGCAAACGGTTTCGTCTGCTTGATATGTTCTGTTTATGTGTTAAGTTTGAAGGCTGTAAATGCTCAGCAATGATGCCTTTGTTGCCGGACAAGCGCCACTGAGATGAAGAAGTAAAAAAAAATAAAAACAGTACAAAAACAATAGGTGTTCGCGCTGCGCGCTCGAACACCTATAAAAACAGTACAAAAACAATAGGTGTTCGCGCTGCGCGCTCGAACACCTAAAAAAAAAAAAAAAAAAAAAACGTACAAAAACAATAGGTGTTTCGGGCACATACCCTAACACCTAAAAAAAAAAAACGTACAAAAACAATAGGTGTTTCGGGCACATGCCCGAACACCTAAAAATTACTTCGGTATGAACAAGTACATGACTGGCACTTTTTCGATGGTGGGTATTCGTACCGGATTTCTTTACACGACGCCAGCTGTCCTGCCTAGGTGTGACACTATAGTACAGATGGCGGCGCGCATGGCGACTCAATGTCAAATGACCAATTTTTGTTTTAAAAGATTGCTGGGAAAAGAGATGTAATAATTGTTTTCCAGTCACTATTAAATTTCATAGTATATTTACTAACAGCATTAACCCCTAATAATAAAGACACAGCGAGTTTGATTTGCATATTTGCTCATAGATGAATGTAAATTTATTCACAATAAATCACAAGAGGATCAGTCTGTACTGTAGACTTATTTAAAAGAATATTCTGAAAAGGTTAGTAAATTCGAGTTGCTTTCTTTTTTCATCACCCGAAACGATCTTAAAGGTACTTAATTATTAAACAGCCGAGCAGTAGTATGTCAGTTAGGTATATGGCTAAACGCCTTTTAATTTTCTTGTAGATCAAATTGCCACTGC
This sequence comes from Zoroaster sp. YZ-2022, assembly GCA_029582265.1. Classification (NCBI taxonomy): domain Eukaryota; kingdom Metazoa; phylum Echinodermata; class Asteroidea; order Forcipulatida; family Zoroasteridae; genus Zoroaster; species Zoroaster sp. YZ-2022. The sequence goes on along the minus strand of CM055816.1, from coordinate 54,092,524 downwards.
TTCAAACATATTAAACCATAAGATAATATCGAATTATTGAAAGGATGATCTTTCAAAACGTCATACTACAATCAAACGTTTTGGTTTAATTTTTGAAATTAAGGTTCTGATTTATTGTTATGAATATCATCAAGCTGTTCATTTTCACAGACGAATATTCTCACAGTGATGGAGACAGAATTGTGGTTTGCAAGTATGAATGTTATATTCTATTGTTGTTACTATTACTTTTATAATCATGCCCGATATGATTTGTACATACACAGAGTACAACGGTCTGTACCATATTGCACGTACAAAGTGACAAATACATTTTACTCTACCAGTTAAATGTTTCATAAAATAACTGCGAGTATTCGGCATTAGAGATTATTGATACAAAAAAGGAAAATACACATAATTAGACATCGTTTTCTGGAAGACGGTGCCGGTGGTGTCGAGCCGCATGACTATTCACAGATAATGTACATATCATCACCAGAGAGATTCTTGTTACACAAGCAATGGAACTTGTCGAACTTGTAGCAATCTGATACAACAAAAAGGAAATGAAGGAAAATACTTATAAGAACGAATGGTTTAAATAAATAATATCAGAATGGTATTTCCCACATTAAGTGTGATGCTTGCTGTAACCCATACCACGACAGTGAACTCCAAATGCGCAATAACACAACTACTCTGTCAGTCTAAAGGCATCATGCACCTAACCCAAACGAGGAAAGCGCCATATTTTGCTCCTTTGCAGTTAGCAATGAAAAATAAGCCTAAATAAAACAGTGTAAATAGGTGAATTGTACATACTAATATACTAAACTGTTTCCTTGCAAAAGGAAGTATCTGTCCCGTGCTTTACATAATTATTTGGTGCTTCTCCTCTGGGATAGCAACAATATATAACAATTCCCATGAAATATCATCGTCCTCAAAACTATCTCTAGTCATGAGAACGAGGTAAACCCTGTCGATCGGGTTGCTCATGAACGTGCCTAAGTATTTATTGCATTGTTACAGTGATATTATAATACAGTTATTAGAGGCAAAAATATCCCCGGATTCTGTATGGGAAATAGTCTGGTTCAAATAACATGTATCACGTATTTCCAAAAAAAATAAAAATAAATAGTTTGCGTCAACCCATCGATTTTGAAACTGGAGACCTTTTGGGCCTAAACCATTACTTTGGTTTTTGCCCTAAGCACCGACACTGACGTCTTAATCTCTTGACCACCGAGCTTGCCCGCTGTGCATAGGCCGACTAGAATCCTATATAGCAGCGGGCACCACGATATTTAAATCTATCAGTTATATAAATCTATCGCATATATTGTCGTATAACAGACTTTTAGTAATCTTTTTTGGATTATCATGAGACAGATAACTCTATCAGCTCCGTGCACGAGATACCGAGAGCCGGGTTCACGACACCTTTCGCCAAAAGTATTAACATATCGGTTATAAGCGTGCACTGTAGACTCTATTTATATAACAGCTACTTGTCTACAAAATGTACAAATACCTCTGCAATTTTAGCTGGATATAGATATTTACTATAGACTTAAAGTCTTAATACTTGCCGTATTTTTTAACAATACAACAACTATTTGATCTCGAGTCTTCATCTTAACAAGCAACATTTGACTTTCAGCTGCCTCAATCGCTCTGATTTTAGTACGCCGTAGAGGGCTTTACTGAACAACATTCCAATGAATCTGTTGAAGAGCATGTATAGTTGTTCGTTAAAAAATGGGATCAAGTGATTTCTATCTTCGAAATGGTTCCAGCGTATACAGGCTATGAGGTTTTGTACAGTCACAGAGTTTCATGAAAATGAAACGAACCCTGGATGAGCTACGACGTGCACGGAACGTATAGGCTAGGTAACATTATTCAACACATAAACAACGGCGTTAGCCTCACCTGTGATGTCATCTAGAGTAAGTGCGCCACGTTGCCTGCTGCGGAATCTTCCTTTGCCTCGCTTCACGAACTCCAGGATGTTCTGTAATGGTGCGTACGCATCCTCTTCTGCCACGGCAAATGCGGTTATAACGGCCAGAACCATCAAAGTGAGGAGAATCTTGGAAGCCATTCTGAATCTGTTCTGAATCTGTTTGCTGGGATAAAGTAGACATTTGAAAGACAGATATTCCCATTACCTTATTATAGTCTAATTTGTATTTAGAAAAGGGTACGTCTTTACGTAATACACATGAATTGATTTGCTTGAGAGCATAAACACTCTCGCCTCTAATTGACATGGACCAAGTTCGATTCCACGTGTGACCAGATTTGTTATTTGTTCGTTGTAAAATTAAATCATAAACAAATACCAACTTCTGTTTTTATTTATTTATTTTATTATATATATTTATTTTATTATATATATATATATATATATATATATATATATATATATATATATATATATATATATATATATATATATATATATATATATATATATATATATATATTGTAGTAAAACTAGTGGAACGCTGGTAGTTGTAACTCCGAGTTACATATATATGTAACTCGGAGTTACAACTACCAGCGTTCCACTAGTTTTACTACAAGTATATATATATAGAGAGAGAGAGAGAGAGAGAGAGAGAGAGAGAGAGAGAGAGAGAGAGAGAGAGAGAGAGAGAGAGAGAGAGAGAGAGAGAGAGAGAGAGAGAGAGAGAGAGAGAGAATGTGAATAGTAAAGGTGAAACTGTGCTCACCGGATAGTTATACCCAAGCTTATAAAACCTGTAATCTTTTCAGGTATTTGTGTTAACCTGTTCTCTTTTCAGGTATTTGCTTAAACCTGTTCTCTTTTCAGGTATTTACTTTAACCTGTTCTCTTTTCAGATATTTGTTTTAACCTGTGTTCTTTTCAGGTATTTGTTTTAACCTGTTCTCTTTTCAGGAATTTGTTTCAACCTGTTATATTGCCAGGTATTTGTTTTAACCTGTTCTTCTTTCAGGTTTTTGTCCTAACCCGTTCTATTTTTAGGTATTTGCATTAACCTGCTCTTTTTTCAAGTATTTGCTTTAACCTGTCCTTTTTTCAGGTATTTGCTTTAACCTGTTCTCTTTTCAGGTATTTGCTTTAACCTGCACTTTGCTCAAGTATTTGCTTTAACCTGTCCTTTTTCAGGTATTTGCTTTAACCTGTCCTTTTTCAGGTATTTGCCTTAACCCGTTCTCTCCACAGCCCTTTGTATTAACCTGTTCTCTTTTCAGGTATTTCTTTTAACCCGTTCTATTTTCAGGTATTTGCTTTAACCTGCTCTTTTTTACACTGCTCTTTATTTACACCCACACAACTCCTCAATTTGTATTTTGTAAACATGTTACACATGTAGTTTTCTGTAAGAACTCAGTTATGGAGAATAATGGAGGACCAATTCCATATTAAACTCTTGCTCTACCCTTCTAAAACAATGGATATGCATGTTGCTCTTTGAATATTCTTTTCTTATTATGAAACAGCCATCAATACCATTGTTATTGATGCATGAGTTCTTACAGAAAACTACATGTGTAACATGCCCTTGAAGCAATGCTTTGTTCTGCAACTTTTTTTCAGCTGAATTTCCATTCAAATCACTGTCAATTGAGCATGCATGATTGAATTTCAACCATTTCATTACGAGCTGTGTAGAACATCATTCTGTCATTTGCTTTTGAATTTTTAAAATTCATGCAATACTTGTTGAGATATTCTAAAAAATATTAGGGGGAACTCAGAAGTTGTGATGGGTGTGTGTGTGTGTGTGTGAACGTACACACCATTCGTTGTGGGGTCCAAAACACAATGGAACAATGGTACCCCACAAGGTAACTATAGAAAATCTTGTACCCCACAGGAGAATTATAAGGAAAAGGGATAATAGAACGAACAAAGGAATACCCCACAAATCAATGTGCGTGAGGGTGTGTGTGTGTGTGTGTGTGTACGTGTTTATGGTGTAAACCAAAACACAATAGAACAATATGGACCTCGGTTTGCGCACAAGGTAACTATAGAAAATCTTGTACCTCACAGGAGAATTAAAGTCCAACAACAAAGGGAGCAAAAGAGGGGAACAATAGAATGTCAAACGGTGTCCTCGGTTTACACCATACACAAGACTGTGTGTGTGTGTCTGTGTCTATATATATATATATATATATATATTTGAGTTCGGCATCATCCAATTTTTCTTTGCTCGCTTCACGTTTATAATAATTATTTCAGGTCAGTTTCTCCATATAAATCTACTTTGTGTACAACCACGTAAAAGGCTTGTGTCTCAAGTTGTGTGATCCCCGCTACTGCCGTTACCCAGGTTGTTTGCATCTGACCGGGGCTTGATCCCTGGCTACTCGGCAGATATGGTTTGGACTCTGACCTGGCCCCATATAGCAATAGATAATTGGCATAAGTGGACCGCCCAGCAACATAGGGGATGGTTAGCTCAGTTGGTAGAGCGCTCGTTCGGTATTTGAGAGGTCGCGTGTTCGAGGCCGGCATCAGCCAATTTTTCTTTGCTCGCTACCCGTTTATATATATAAACTCAAGTTAGACTGACGATTTCTCTCTTGTTACCAACTCATTTTCCTTGCATTTGGTATCATTTTTGCTTGGAGGAGGCTCTTGACTTAACATTGTTTGTTCAATGAAGGAAGCTGTTCAATGATTAAACCAGGAAAAAAGACTTTCCTTACGTCTTGTTTTGTCTTTTGTTAGTGATAGAGAGTTTCATTGTACTGTGAGAGAGATTTGTTGTTACTGATGGAGAATTACTGGGTGTTTGAGTGCAGAAAATGACAAATTCCTTTTAAACTATTTAAAACTCAACCACATTAACAGCAGAGTTGCTATCCAGGAGGCAATTTATTGTGACAGGCCATGTGGATTTCTGAACTTTTCCCGCACATTTATGGTCTACAACCTTTAAATATTGGTTAGTAAGCAGGCAATCATTCAAGTCACACCCATCTTCCAAACAACTCCTAACAGCAAGAGTCAATACACTTTTGACAATAGCAATGCATTTTGCAACATTTCACTTTACACCCACTCCCATATTCAGCTGTGCTGCACATCCCCAAATTGCGTAATCATAACAAATGGCACATCATTGTAAAGACGAATAACAGACCTTTCCAATGATACCAAATGCAACGAAAATGAGTTGGTAACAAGAGAGAAATCGTCAGTCAAACTTGAGTTTCCGAACTTTTTTTGAGGAGTTTATATTCTGTGTACAACCTCATAAAAGGCTTGTATCCCTTTGTGTGCATGATCCCCGCTACTGCCGTTACTCAGGTTGTTTGCATTGGACCGGGGCATGATCCCTGCTCGCTTCCCGTTTATATAATATTTTAAATATACTTAAACGCATCATACACCTAACCCAAATGAGGAAACCGCCATTTTTTGCTCCTTTGCAGTTAGCAATGAACAATAAATAAAACAGCGTAAATAGGTGAATTGCACATACTAATATACTAAACTATTTCCTTGCAAAAGGATGTATCTGTCCCGTGTTTTACATAATTGGTGCCACTCCTCTGGGATAGCAACAATATATAACAATTCCCATGAAATATCATCGTCCTCAAGACTATCTCTAGTCATGAGAACGAGGTAAACCCTGTCGATCGGGTTGCTCATGAACGTGGATTATTTATTGCATTGTTACAGTGGTATTATAATACAGTTATTAGAGGCAAAAAATATCCCCGGATTCTGTATGGGATAAATACTTGGTCACAATACGATACATATTTGATACGATACCGGTACGTATTGTGAATACTACAAATGCTAAAAAAGAAGTGTCAGTAATGCTGTGAATTACCCAATGTTGTACAGAGTGTTAGAAACAATAAAACAAACACATAATACACAGTTTCCCGTTATTCTATTTCCACTTCCCCTGAAAAAAACGCTATGGCCTGCTATAAATTAGGGTTGGAAGAATTTATAATCATGAACAAATGTCTGTCCAGATTTGTGTTCTCTTAACATTTTTTTTGTAATGTATTATGTTGTTGTGTTTCATATTTATATAAACTAAATTTCAGCAAAAATAAATGCACTAATAGAAGTTCAATCGCGTGTAAAATGTTGAGTCTAACATTCTATAAAAACCCCGTCACACATTCACGATTTTTGCCCCGGTTGCTCCCGATTATTATTAGCAAACATCAGCATAAATCGGCTTCACTTGCGATCCCCTCACGAGTACTCATGCCTGTTGTAAGTCAATGCTAAGAATGCACTACGTTATCCAAGCCGATTTATCCCGAATGTCCAACGAATTAACACGAGTGTAGTACGACTTCTCTTGACAGCGTAACGGTTTATCCCGAATGCGTCACGAATTACCACGACTACAGCACGACTTCTCACGACAGCGTTACAGTTTACCCCGACGTCCGCAAGACTGCAAACCGTGGGTTGAGTCGTACGTAACTCGTAGTGCTGTCGAAGTAGTTCTTGGTGGTTCTTGAAACAACTGTACTTGCCAGGTGGCACGATTACCCCAAGAATATCCCCGAGTATCCCGACCTTGTCTACGGTACCCGTACGGCTATTCACGATCCCCTCACGACTGGTGTAAGAATGCCTCAAGAATTCAAAAAATCGTGGGTGACTCACGATGGTTTTGAACATGTCCAAAACTATCGGGAGGCTATCAAGATGTTCCAAGAACGCTCAAGATTACTCAAAAATGACCACGTTGCCAGTAGGGTCTCACCACGGATATACCACGGATATCCCCGATTTTCCAACTTGTGGGAATTCGGGGCAAAAATCGTGAATGTGTGACTGGGGCTTAACAGCATTTCACCAGCATATAATGCACACAATATATTTATTGTTATGCACACCAAATCTGGTTCACAAATAAACAATTATTACTTGATATTTGGCCCACCGAGGTCAGTTTTTACATGACAAAATGTCAACAACGAAGTCTTTTTTGTGGGAAACCATCATCATTCAAGACTCCCCAAAATTCCCGTATTTATTTCACCAAAAATAGTATAGCGCCCTCGCTTGACTATCACATCAAAAAATTATGTGACACTCGAAAAAATTAAGTCAATAGAGGGCCCTATAATATTGTTTGTTGAAATAAAATATCTGACGAGCGGTGATGTTGCTACACGCAAAACGGATTTTTAAGACGGCAAAGGCAATTTTGTCAGGGTAAATTTCACTGACTCTTGTGGTCTAAATGTCAGATATGAAGTGCTAATTTTTTTTAAACAATATTTGGTTGGGATTTTTTTTATATATTCTGTTGAGATTTTTGTAGGAAAAAATCAGTATCGCGATATACAGTTTTGTATCGCGATAATCGATGCATCGGTGAATCGTTACACCTTTAGTTGTATGGCCCAATAATGGTTAGCAGAAGAAACACGCAATAATTAAACAAGAACACGGCCTTGGTCAAGGCTAGGGTAAGACTCGCTATTTGAGTAAAAACAAAAGTTAACTTTTAGGGGATCGTTTACTATTATTATGCACAATATTGTGGAAAGCATCCATGCTTAAAAATAACGAAGATAAATCACCTTAATTCCCTATAGTATCGTTAACGAGAAATTAATTAACTTGCAAGAAGATTTGTTTGATGCATTCAAGTTTGTAAGTTATATTCATTTTTCCCCGAAAAACTACGAAGAGTCACACAGAATAATTTATCATGATTTTTAGCCGTCTTTAAATAAATAACCGTCTTTAAATAAAGTAAGCTTGTGTATAACAATTATTTCATTTTGTATTCAGGTTATTACCAATGGGGTACACACCGTTTAAAATTATTCACAAGATTTACCCATCAACTGGCGAGCATCTGTTATTACACACTACAGTAGAGTAATAAAATAAATAGTAGAATAAAATAATAAATAAATAATTAAATAAATTCTTGAAGTAAGATATTGTTCCCGTTCTTAAATGTTTTGGGGTGAGAAGTACATACATATTTTCGCAAAAAGTTTTAACAAAAATATCAGAATTATCAACTTACCAAGTGTCACGAATTCAGCAGGCAATGAGAAACGTACCTATTCCTGTCCGAGCCGGCCTTATATAAGGTATTTTGTTGGGGGGCATCCATCTGGGATTACAAGTTATGAGTAGTAGAGCATATCGCTGTAGTCTAATAAATATATTACTTTGTTACTAATTCAATTAGGTTAACGGAGATTTGTACCGTGTCCACCCTACCACTGGATAAAATATTAAGGTGTGGAGGCGTTTAACATTCTGTTCGTTGGTGGGGCCTTTTGTCGCGTATGTGTTTTTCTCTTTAACAATTCATATGTTATAGCCATCATGATAAAATGTTAAATGTATAAACAGTCGCCGACTTTAATTCAAGATCAAAATAAAATTAACTTAAAGGTTAACTTAAAAAGTGCATTATATAGAAATAATTAGACTGTTGTAATATCCCTGGAATAACAATTTTGCTGATAAAAACATATACATCACAAGTATTTTTTGTCCCTTTTTTTTCTTTTGCGAGATTAAATCTTGTACTTGCCTTAAATATGTTTCGTATTTTGTTTTACATGTTGTTGTTCTTCTGATAACTTAGAGAATACAAGTCGAACCGAAAGAAAGAACTAAATTTTGCAACGGGGTATACGTAAAAACAAGTGAATTTATGAATAATTCATGAATAATCTGTTTATTAACAATACTTTCATTTGCAAAATAGTCATATCTTTTTAAATTGCTGGAATGTGCTGTAGACATCTCTTTGACATAAGAAATATCAATTAGCCCTAAAGACAAATGCGTTTAAAGTGATATAGAAAACTGTTGTAGTAACCATAAGCTAAAACATAATATGCCGGGTCGGCTGTTTATCTATGCGTTTTAGAGTTGAAAATGTACTTTATGCATAATCAAAGGTATACAGCTTGATAAATACCGTGGTTTCTAGTCAAAAGAATTCCCTTTAAAATTGGCTTTTGAGCAGTTGAATGACATCAGTAACAGTTATTGTTTTATAGCCAGCAGGGGATAATCAGAGATCAAATTGAAGGGAATGAAGTCAATTGCATAGCTGATAGGGGTCCACCCATGCCCTGTGGTGGATATTAATTAGATTACGACTTCTAACTTATTAGTGGAAGAGTGCATTGACCACAAACAAACCTCAGGTTGAAAACCTGAACGATCTTGATTTGGTAGATTTATCAACTCGTCGTAGGAAAAAAATACCAGAATGTGAGTTCGAATCTTGGACACGACCGTGGTGTTTGTGTAAGTTGAGCAGGACATTTCTAATTGCCACTCTTCACCCAAAAGCATCACTGGGTAAAACTAATACCTGTAAGTGCTATGGTTGATCAGAGCTCTGTATAATAATGTGAAGCTCATTGGGACATTATGTGAAATACGCCATAGAATAATGTATTAATATAAGTAACAATACCACAAAGGTGTCTTGTAGTCAGCCAGTAGCAGACAGCTTCTAGAAACAGACAGGGCGCCCTCAACCGTTTGAGTTCATATGAGATCATATTCGAAATGTAAGAAGCAATTTTGATGTTCCAATACATTTAGCAGGATGGTCGATAATCAGTGTTGATGTATTTATTAATGTACGTTTTTTATACATTTAGGGAAATATGAGGTTCTGGATGATGTATGGATAAATAGTTGGTTATTAATTATTGCGTTGACAACTGTGGGCCTCTTTGAGTGCACCCATGTGATCTGCCAGTCTGGTGCTAATGTTGATATGGACAATTTGATGCATTACGAGATCAAGCTTTTCTTGACTGAATGAGTCTGCCCTCTCAGGTTACGGTATTATCCCACAGACAAAGTCCGCTTCGTGCAAATCGCAGCTCTCCAGCGGTAAAACACACCAAACAAGGCTCTGAGATTAGGGCATTTCGAGGTGCTGTTTTATTGTCCGTGTACTTATACAAACGTGTGCAGTGATATTTTGCTTAAAGGGACAGTATTGCCAAGATCAGAGCAGACTTTCAACAGGGCATTGAATTGATGTCTTAGTTTAAGATGACCACAGTGACTGGAAATTACTGGCTCATTTATGCAGCAGCAACTGTAACATGACTTTATAATGTGGGAAATTATTTTCAGTCAATGAGTTAAGATAAAACTAGCACTCCGATTCCATGTCGTGTTGATCGTGGCGACACTGCCCCTTTGAACGATTACATGAAGTTATTTTATCATATCACCATGATGATCAAAGTCTCCAACCTCGAGGCATGCTAATGTACCAAAAAACAAACAAACAGACAAACAAACAACAGCAAAGAGAAGTAGTAGACGTAGCGGATAGTCGAGACACTCCCCTACCAGTTCCCCATGTGGGTTGCATGTGCCTATTATTTGAACAAGTAATTCCCAATTTCATTTCCAACATGCATTATATCTCGAATTGATAATATTATGGACTGGGGAGTAGGAATGTAACGTAATTTGTTGTTGTTGTTGTCGGTATTGCCTCTTTCGATTACGGTCAGTATTTTAACTAAAACGAAAAAAAATTGCGATAAATAAATAATACAAAATAAATAAATAAATAGATAAATCCCTCTCTCCTCCCCCTCCTTCCATCCATTCCTCCCTCCATCCCTCCCTCTCTTCCTCCCTCCCACTCTTCTTCAATCCCTCTCCCCTCCCTCTCTCCTCTCCCTCCTTCCCTCCCTCCTTCCCTCCATCCCTCCATCCCTCCCTCTCTTCCTCCCTCCCTCTCTCCTTCAATCCCTCTCCCCTTCCTCTCTCCTCTCACTCCTTCCCTCCCTCCTTCCCTCCCTCCTTCTCTCTCCCTCTCTCCTCCCCTCCCTCTCCCTCTCCCCTTCCTCTCTCCTCTCACTCCTTCCCTCCCTCCTTCCCTCCCTCTCTCTCCCTCTCTCCTCCCCTCCCTCTCCCTCTCCCCTTCCTCTCTCCTCTCCTCCCTCTCTCCCTCCCTTGGGCTGTACTTTATATTGCAAAACAAAAACATTGCCTTGTCCAGGAGAAGATAAGTGTCTCGAGGGGATATTCATCCAAAAAGGTGAAAAACATTTGAGAAAAATACATTTTCCCTACATGTTAATAATAATAATAATTCCACAGCATTTTTAAGGCGCTCTTACTCTGTAAAATATGTAAAGGCGCCAGTCTAGATGTAAATACGAAAAATCTCAAATACATGTAAAAGGAAGTGTGTACAGATGTGTTTTCAATCGCTGCTGAAAGAGAGTTATAGGGCGGATGCAGAACAGAGCACAAAGCAGAACGAACACAGCGGATCAGAACGGAAAAAAAACGTAATAATGGCCTATATGTCGCAGAAGAAAGACAAAAAACAAGACAAAAACCTCTATAACGACACAATATAAAAATAATAATTGAATAAATCAGTTTTCAATATCTGTTCATGTGTGTACAGCACAGATTATATAAAATAAGATCAAAATGCAAGAGCCGTTCCGGAGGAACAAAAAAGGTGGATATGCTAGGTTGGATGCAATTACTATCAACTATAAAATAACAGTATTAAGCCAACTGTCACTTTACGTCACTCTTTGCTGAAAAGAAAATTAATAAAATCTTAATAAAGACCATAAACACTGCAGTATCAGAGAGCGACACGCCTTTTTGGTCGTCTGGGGAATTTACCAGATGGTGTTAGCCTCTGTAGCCTCATATAAGGACTTCGTCGACCCAGTGACTTTATAGAATCTTCCTACGTCAAGACAGTTACGAGGTAAGACTTTCATCTTCTTCTTTTTCTAAATAAGTACAGTACAATAACTTAATTCATACTTTAGATTTAGCCTTTGTTTTGGAGTGAACAAACTAAGCTCAGTTTGCAGAGCACTGGGACGGAGGTCGCAGGTGCAAGTCCCGCTCTAGCTAATTGTCTTTGTTCCATCCACTAATTGATTGATGTTCCTAGTAATTTTCATTGATGATTAATTTTATGAGATTAATTTTATTTATCAATCTATAAATATCGCGGCACCCGCTGCTATATAGGATTCTAGCCAGCCACTCGACATCGGGCAAGCTTGGGGGTCGAGAGGTTAAGACGTCTGCACCAGTAAGCATGAGGTCGTGGGTTCGAATCCCGCCCGAGTCGCCTGTGAAATTCTTTTCCACAGACACTCGGAAAGCACTGAGTATACAGTGCTGCTATACACACGTCGGTGTAGGGCAAAATTAAAATCAATTAATTGTATTGATATTATACTGAAAACAAATGGCTTGACAGCTCAGTTGGTGACTGAAGCACTGGTGCGGATATCGGGAGGTCGTAAGTTCAAGCCCAACACTAGTCCGTTTCCTTTGTTCATTCAAACAATCGATCTACATACCTAGTCAGTTTCTCTTGTAGTTTCTTTGATGATAAGATTTTTTAAAAGTGGCATCACTTCCTCGTGATACCCAAACTGTGATACCACATTAGCTGTAAACATATAGAAGACCATACACTTCAATTCAAAAGCCACTGGATACCATGTTGGTCCTTGTTGATGACATGTTGCGCATTTCTTTGGATGTGCATTCCTTTGTGAATTCCGTTAGTGTTCCTTTGTATAGTGGATTACTAACATGTCCCTGTGGTAGATCTCTTTATTTGTTAGGCGCCAATAGGCAACCCTCCATCCAGTCGCAATAATAGAGATCAGTGATATTTCACTTTGTGTTTTCCAAGTGTCTGCGAAAAAAATATATATAAATAAATAAAATCCAAAGGCAACTCGAACCTACGAACCCCTGCATACCAATGACCATGTAAGGTTTTTGTTTCGACCCAGCGATATTAAATATATAAATATTCTGCTATGGTCGAGTAGGCCACTAGCCAACCTTTTGTAGTATGCTAAAAACAATTAGCCTAATTAATGTTTGCTCACTGAAGACGAAGACAAACTGCTACAAAAAACAAACAAAAAACAACAACAAACAAACAAACAAACAAACAAAAACATAAACGACCGATCAAAGTTCAACTATTGATGTTTGTACCTCAGACCGAGGTACCAGTGGCAAACAAACCGTTGTAATTTATAACGATACAATCACAAAATTACCGACAGACATAATTATTTGGACGGATCAGGGGAATGTTGGCCTGAGGCGTTTAGACTGTTCTATTGTCAGGCGGAATGAAAATTAAAAATTTCAGTTAATTTTACAAACAAACAAATACATCTGCCGAAGCGGGATTCGAACCTACTTCATTCAGATTATAGTTACGGTGTTCTACTATAGTTTAAAGTATCCAGCCATCTCCCCTAACTTGTAATTCCGGGGATAACACTCTAGGTATCGATGCTGATTAACTGATGTGACTATAGTCAGTTATGAAAGTTTGTAATTATCACTGTGTAAATGTTATGATAAAACTGACTGTGTTCACATTGATGCAACAGAACGCAAACATTATGCGCCTATCATTTGTACTCAAGATTGTACTCAAGTGTCCAAATAGTTAAATTTACCGCTGCGAGAGGGCGGTATATAATTCACCACTTTATTCTGCCTAAAATTGCTTACATGAAATGAAATAAAATGTTGTCATTTCCCTGAGCACAAGTATGCTCCAAGCTCCAAATTTGCTGTAACATAGTTACCCTCTTTACAATAACCAGACTTGCTATGTACACATATTCCGTATATTCCGTATAAAAGAAAGTACAACATTTTGTAATATTGACTATAAAACAGCCGACCTTTCTTCATACTTGTATTGTAGTATCGAGAAAATAGTAAGCATGCATTAGGATTTGTAAAATTGATTTTAAAATGGAATTTAGGGCAATAATTCAGTTTTTTAAAACAATTACAATCCCTCAGACGTAAATATTCATAGAGAAGTTTGTTACGTTCATCAACATCACCTCAAGTACATATTACATTAAAATGTTATCATTTGGATAATTTTGAATTAATAGTAATTATACGTTATCCTTTATACCGGGGCAAATTTCATCAAGCTGTCTAAGCACACGCATTTACTAAGCAGAGAAAAGCTATACTTAGCAAAAATATGTTTCGAGCCAAATTTTCTCAGATAAAGTTTGCTTAGCAGATAAATTAGCTAAGTAATTTTTTCTGCTTAGTATCTTTATGAAACTGCGCACACATATCAGAGGCACTATAAAACACTGTCTGCATTTCACTCGTGGTAAAGTAATACTATCTTCGCCCTTTCAGGGACGGATACGGGGGATGGGGATTACATTTCCCTCCTGGTTTGGAGTTTTTCTACGTTACACAATTCTAACCGGCATTTGACCTCTTTCCTGGCTGAACGCCTCTCATTGATTCATTAAGCGTTAACATTTCTAACATTTCAGGGACTTAAAAAAAAAAAAAAAAAAAAAAAAAAACATTATGCGAAACAGGTTCGCCGGTGTATCTATAGCGCCCTCTGTAAATGTAGATGTATACATGATTGTGATTGATAATTGCATTTTTTTTTTTCCAAGGAAAAATAATGGTAAACTGTCCAAAGCGCCCTCTAGTGTTTTAATCTATTCCCGGAACGAACTAAAACATGGAATTGAGAAAACAATGACAATTTGTATTTGGAAGTCTGTGACGCTTTTGTTGTTGATTATAGTTATTATTGTTGTAGATGTTTATTGTATTATTTATTTATTTTTTTCTTCTGTTTTCCCCTTTCAAGTTATCCTTGCAGTTAGAGTGTAGATGACTTGTTCTGGAAGTGTAAGCTGCTTGGCAGTCTTCGATGATGTAGAACGCCCTCTGTTAGTCGTCACCTCTTCATCCAAATAGATCCACAGTACAGAGATTCCGTCTCAGAATTGAACTGTAAAAGGTTTGTGGCTAAATGGGCTTAAACAATAAGGAGTGGGGAGAATTCATTTCCTCAAGACCTACCCCACCTCTTGGATCCGCCAGTAAATCTGACACCAATTACGGTTTATGTAAAACTGTGATCATTTATGTCTACCAAATATAATTGTTGGCTTTTATGACACATTCCTTCCCTTTTATGACACATTCCTTCCCTTTTATGACACATTCCTTCCCTTTTATGACACATTCCTTCCCTTTTATGACACATTCCTTCCCTTTTATGACACATTCCCTCCCTTTTATGACACATTCCTTCCCTTTTATGACACATTCCTTCCCTTTTTTGACACATTCAAACTTGCAAACTATCAATATCCATCCGTTCTTATAAAGTATGGATGGCATTTACAGACATTTAATCCCATGGTGTATAGTCCATTTAAACGAGTTATTTAAGTTTTTTTATCTATTCCCATATGATTGTAAATTAAATGCTTCGATGTTTGACCATCCCTACCCCCTCTTTTAAAGCATGGAAGATGGTAAATAAATATGGAAGATGGTAAATATTTCAATTCATGTCTCATAAGTAAAAACCAATTTTTGTATAAACTTATTGTACGCTACTGGGTACAAATGAAAAAAAAATTGTTCTGTCTTTGTATGGTTTAGAGAATTATCTTTTTGGTGAATTCCCCCCCCCCCAATTTGTAAATGTTATTTATTTTTACGGGACGGAGCTAGGGTCTCGAAATGTGGAGGGGGGGACGATAAATTTACAAGTACAGCGATACAAAAGCGGGTACAGGCTTGTAGTTGCCCCCCCCCCCCACTCGCATCAGCCAATGGATGTTTATTCGATATTATTTTATTTTTAATGAAATTTAGTGCATATGTTTTGTAATAAAATTATAACTTTGTTTAATTAAAATTTAAAGGGGCAATATCGTCATGATCAGACCAGACTTTCAGCAGGGCATGGAATCAGTGTTCTAGTTGAAGATGAACACAGTGACTGAAAATTACTTGCTCATTTAAGCAGCACCAACGGTACTATGACCTTGTCATGTGGGGTATGTTTTTTTCAGTCACTGGCTTTATCTAAAAGTAGTACTGTGATTCCATGCTCTGTCGATCGTGACGAAATTGTCGCTTTCATTTAATTGTAATATGAAATAATTATTGAAAATTGTACCCGATATATCATATTGAATATTTATACGATAATTGTTTATTCATTCAGATGTAAATCTGCTATCAGAAATCAAATTTAAGTTGGCCTATAATAGTCAAATCTCATACATGACCCTCCCCAATATATAATATCATAGTAATTTGGTATTGTAGTCCATAGTCGGTAGGTGTGCTGGTACTTTGGTCAATTGTCCAAGCAATCAATCAATTAACGAAAGATGTATCGCCCGTTTTTTTCGCTATTTTCCCAACAATGTTCTGCTTATTATTTGGATTTTTGTATTTTGTGAGATTTTACAAACAAAACGTATTGCCGCATGCTCGGTTTAACAGTGATTAAGAGCACAAATGAATATATGAATGGACGCAACATCAATATATATGTGACCCGCTCTGGCAAAACCCGAAACTTCTCAGCATTTACCATAATGTGTAACAGCCATGACAGCTAGAGTAGACTAGTCGAAACGTTGAGAACAAACCAACCGGCTCTTCTCAGAGCCATCACTTTTTCCAAGAAGAGATCACAACATGGTGTCACCCGAAAGAACTCAATTATATATCTATCTCCACCATGCAAAGCCTAAAATCCTACATCAGCCATGAAAAGGTCGAAAACTGACCCCAGGGACCAGTTTGAGGGACCAGTTTTCATGTCACCATGTAGAGCATTTTCTGGAAAAAGAAAAATCCTGAAACGTTGTTGGGAACATTGTTAATTTTCACGATAAATTTGGGAGGTCACTTTTTAAAATTGGGTCTAAACTAAAAGTTTAGTCTTTTTGCCAGAGCATATATATTTGGAAATGTTTACAGTAAAATCCTGCTTCTCATTATTATTTGAGAAATAATATTAGATGATGTAGTTTATTCTCTTAAGGAAAACAGCAGTGTTCCGAATGTAAAGACAATTTCAGGTCATTGCCGGTAAATAATGAAAATAATGTCATCCATGTTAAGGCCTTCAAGTGTTGTTGTCAAGATCTATATGTTAAAAAGGATGAGAATGCGTGCCGTAACCAAGTTAGCAACAAATATCTGAAAGAAGAATTAAACGCATAACAATCAACAAAACAAACATAAAACAAACAAAAATATTACAAACATTACCAACATATTACCAAAACATTACCAATAACACTTTATCCGTATAACACAACAAATTATGCATAAAAATAAACAGACAACTACTCTGATTAAAACGCGGGAAATCCAAGTTACATTTGCTTATAATTAACTCGAATAACTTTATTCAAATTCAGTAAGAAAAAGTGACATTTGATCAATGGAATCTGACTTTATGAAACTTAAGGAGTAATTTCAACGTGCGTTATAGCACAATGAATTTATTTAGAATTTATTTTGTTGAAAAGCGAAATGCTCTTAAATGTGATGATCCTACTGCTTTTCAGGAATGCATTCCTCAGCATGTTTTCTCATATGCTGGCTATGACATATGAAACTTGTCCCACGCCACTGAAAACAGAAGTGAAGCATAAATTCAATCGACATTGGATCTTAACCGTGTAAGATCTAAATAAAACTGTTTTTTCTGTTGTTACCGTGTTTTTGGTTTTTGTTTGTTTGTTTTTTAACATACATTACAAGAAATTTAATTAGCTGGACAATTAAGTTGTGATATAAAGTATTTATCAATTAACATGAATTTGACTTGGTGTATAAGTATCAATGGCTTTTCTTATAAGCATCAGTCTTAGACCTGTTTCCATAGATCAAATAAGATCTGTTATATCGACATAGATTACATTTTGTATGTCCGTTTCATTTTCATTTTCGTTCGTCACTTGTAATATATTGATAAGAACTATTCCATGAACAATATCAATAAATACATGTTTTAAGAAATCTTACATTTTGCGATCGTGGACAAGATTATTATTTTGTTTATCAAGTTCTGTACAGAATAACCTTATTGTATCTAACAATGGTGAAGTGAGTAAGCATTACATGGTGAACATCATTTTAAACAGGGTTATGTGCAGGCCGGTAGGGAGATCCATGAAGTTCTTATGTGCAGATGAGGAAGCGGTTATCGTTAGAAACATCTAAACGGTTGTCGCAGACGCACTCCTGGCCAAACCTCTCGCATGCTGAAAAGTGAAACAAGTAAAACATACAATGGTAACTATACATTCAGGATCCAAGCGGTGCTTAAAAATTCGGTGCTGATGATTGATACCGGTATGAAAAGGAAGATACTGCATTAGTATGCATGTTCATTTCAACCAATCGGCCTCTACGATTACAATTACTTTAGCACCTTCAGTTATATATGTGATGTTTATCTTAATTAAACAAAACATACAAACAAAACATGTGAATGTTTCATCTCAATAGGTGCTCCGTCTTTGTGAAAAACTAAGAACAATGGTTTCATGTCTTTTAGTTTGTACGTTTTACACAGTTGTTGTTTGTACACTGAAGAAGCAGGCACTTTAGACGACATAATCTATCAGGATGATTGATACGTGTACAAGCTTGGTGTTTTTTTTTTTTTTTTTTTTTTTCCAGGCAAAACCAGGGTGTTAAAATAACACAAGAGGTGTCAACTGACCAATGACATCACATGTTTACAAAAGAGCTCCAACGGTCGAACTGCGCCAGGCGCAAAACCTACACAGGTCTATGGCAAGAAACGATACAATCTGATGGGCCTATTTTGAGATGTCAAACGATGTCAGTGTCGTGGCCGAGCGGTCTAGCGCACCGAACTCAAGTTCTGGTGTTGCCAGCAGCAGGGTGTGGGTTCGAGCCCCGGTCGTGACACTTGTGTCCTTGAGCAAGGTACTTAACCATAATTGCTTCGTCCTTCGGATGGGACGTAAAGCCGTAGGTCCCGTGTGTTGTGTAATGCACGTAAAAAAAAAAAAAAATGCGCCTTGAGCACCACTTAGTTGGTGGATACGTACGCTATATAAGTCCACACATTATTATTATTATTTTATTTTATTTTTTTATTTTTTTGGTTTAATAAGGCACTAACAGTACAAAATATACAAACTATGCACAGATATACACGCACTTTTGCCTGGCGGGAAATCACCCTGGTACTCTGAAGGGTAAACAAGTCACATGGTCTTTAATAATCCGTACACTGTAAAAATGGTGTTTAGAATTTAAACACTTAGCTTGTACCCACCTTTTTTTTCACATGTTTAGCCTAAAACATGTTTAGATTGTGCTTTTTCTGTTATATGTATTTGAATGGTAAAAAACATATGAACAGGTGTACAAAAAAACTAAGCACGTTTAGCTTTGTGACATGTGCAGTGGATGGCCGTTTAGCATTTAAACGCATTCCTGAACGCGTTTATTTTGCATGTGTTTAAATTCTAAACACCATTTTTACAGTGCAGACATGCATAGACAAACTGGTTTTTCTTACGTTCCATGTCCTCCCTGGTGAGTGGGCCCATTTTACCCCTGTTTCGGCCTCTCATTTTCCCCCGCTTCACGAACTCCACGAAGTCTTCCATGGCGTAGCCTTGCTCTTGATCGGCCACAACAAGCGCGGTCAAAACAGCGAGAGCCATGATGGCGATAAGAACCTTAGCAGCCATTATTTGTCTTTGTGATTCTGTGAAAAAAAAAATGAAAAAAAAAAAACATGATCATGACATCTACATGGAATGAAACTGATGTTAGAATTGTCAATATTTGACATTCTGTCGCTTTACTATGTGATTCGGGGGCATGCTCTTACATAGTAACCTTCATTAAGTCAATTACATGTATATAGTTTACAATGAATTTTTATTGTAGAAATGTTTCCGATTTTCTCAGGCCTTAGGTTACTGTTTGTCACTAGCCAGGATTCAGCACTATCCATTAAGTCTAGAAAATATAAATTTAGATTTTCATTTTTCCATTCTGTCGACACAGTGTTACAAGACATTCATTAAATAAAACCACATTAGAATGCCTACAAACTTTGGGTTCCGCATATTTGCAGAATATACACTATTTACAACGGAAAGGCTGTAAACAGCTTCGGTTTCTCTTGATTCAGAGAAAGAAACCAAATAACTCAAATCAAACAGTTCAGCGTAGCTTTCCTATCACGATTTTACGGCAAATCACATTGACCAATAAATAAAGTCTTCTATCAAATATTTCTGTATTGACAATTTACTTATTGGAAATCTTAAATTCGTAAATAACTTAATAATGCCTCAATTGGAAAGATAGAAATCAAATCAGATTTCATACTGATTTTTTTCTTTCTTTTTTTTCTTTTTTTTACAAACGTTTTTTGACTTCACGTATTACATTTCAAGCGATGTCTGATACATCACCTTCTTTACATCCAATGTTTTAAAGGGAAGATACATCATGGGTTTTATTATGGTAATGAACGTTCATACAAACACTCTAGATTAAAAATAATAATATAAATAATATAAAAGAAATAAAATTCAATAAAATAACTATCATGTGAAAGTTTTATGACAATAGGAGGTAACGATTTTGAGAAAACAACCACAAACTAAATTGCTATTAATTTTTTCATGTTTGATATAATATTTGCCTAATAACGACTTTCTGTAAATTCAAGATAACAGTTGCTGTCTTCTCTATATAAGATGAAAGCACTTCAGATGAATATTTTCTCAAGATGATTGATACTTCCACCGACTTAACACCTGGTAAGTTTTCAGATACTGATTCAATAATTTTATAATCTGGCAATTACCATTGTTGTGCCATCCTGTAGTCCGCACATATTATGTACTTACTAAAGAATAGTCACCACTTACCTTTTGCGTGTGCGGAGGAAAGCCAAATATTCTGCCGATCAGGAATGTAAGTGCCAACACGAAGTGTTCCTTGCCTTTATATAAGGTTTTGAAATACGATACCATCTGGGAACCTGACACAATGTGCAGTAATGTGCGGCGATGTCCGCTGAGCGATGACTTAATTTACCTTCAATGCCATTGATCTTCACCGGTCATGCGCATCAACTAATTTCATTAGCGCTTGATATTTAATACACGTTGTGCAATGTGACGTTGAGTTCTCTGATATTTTTTGTTTCTTTTCATTATTCTTCGTTTCACCAAAGAAATGATTGATTAACTATTATCGCATGGAAATAATTAAGGTGATGACGAAACTTAATGAAAAAAATCTAAACAAATACCTATCTTGAAGTTATGTGGTGTGGATCAGGATACATGTGTGAGATAATTCTTGCCAAAGAAGTCTCGCATCAAAACGCACAAGGACGTGAAAAGGTAAAAAGCCAGATGGAAAACATGTGATACAAAACTAATTGTAATGAGTTTACAAGGTGAAAACTCTGGATTTAACGCATAAAGGGGTACGAAATAAAACCTATAGTTAATTTACATGCATGACGAAAAAGAGGGGCATTTTCTCCCCTCTTGGATCAACCAATGATTTAATTAAAGACATCATACATTGTTAGTTGAAATACATTTATACTGTTTAAAATGTCACATAAAACTTATTTGGTGTCAAATTTGACCTTTGAGAAACAAACAGTTGCCATGGTAACACATCAGTGATTTGGGCATGGAGAGAGTCTTAAATGATAGTAAGAAAAATTTAAACAAAAACTGAGCGTAATCTGTCTTCAGCACTGTATCCAGGATGACATAGTTTGTCTCTAATTACAAGTGATCTTCAATAACAGTGCTCAGTGTAGTCGGTGTAGTGCAAAGTTTAATAAATTGTTTGTCACCTGACGTAAGAATTTCCTCAAACTGTAAGTATCGCGGAGCCCGCTGCAATATAGGATTCTACCTGGTCAGTCGTTATTTGGCAAGTTTGGTGGTCTAGAGGTACCGGTACACTCTAAAAACTGAAGTGTTAAAAGTAACTCTTGAAGTGTCATTTTTAACACTTACGAAGAGTGCGAGGAGGGACTACTCTCCTAGTGTTATACGAACACCCCGTGACGTGTTACACCCATAACACTTTGTGAAGTGTTACAGATGTAACCTTTACAAAGTGTAGCTGCAACACTTTCAGGGTAGGATCCACTCTTGGCAGGGGTTGTTGCAACACTACCCAAGGGCTAATTGAACACATTCTAGGGGTAGGTTCTACTCCTTCCAGGTGCTGCTTCAACACATTCTAGGGGTTGTTTCAACTCTTCCAAGGGCTACTTGAACACATTCTAGGGGTAGGTGCTACTCCTTCAAGGTGTTGCCTCAACCCTTTCTATGGGTTGGCTCAACTCTTTCTTTGGGTTAGGCCAACCCTATAAAGGCTAAGATGGTATAGACCTTTATCACTCAACAACCATCTTGGTCACCTTCCCTGTATACCCATTGGAAAAGATAACACCAATTATCATAACACAGAAAAGTCACAGACTACTTGCCCTTCCAGCCTCAGTTTGGTTACACTGCTTTGAATGGAAGTAAAACAAGATGGATGCAACATGATAAAGGTCTATTCATAGATCCCAAGGCCATTGATGAAGTTCATGACACATTTTTACAAACTTTATGTCTGACTTTAGCACAGGACTTTAGCACAATCCCAGAGGTCTTAATCCTATGGTAAAAGACCGCGCATCGAACTTTTATTCCCTTAATAATATGGCCTAATGGCAACATTTGCAGAGTCAACATTTACATAAGAATAATGTACAAGGCTTTGAAATGTATGTGTAGTCACAGAATTTTGATACAACTTTTAACATGAAAAAGAGCATTTATGAATGGGAATAAAAATTTGATGCTTGGTCTTTACCGTAGGATTAAGATTTCTGGGATTGTGGTCACGGGCGATGAAGGACATCGCCTTTGGCTTGGTCCTTCTCGCCCGTGGCCACAATCCCATCGGTCTTAATCCTACGGTAAAAGACTGCGCATCGAGTTAACATTTACATAAGAATAATGTACAAGGCTTTGAAATGTATGTGTAGCCATACATGTTTTTTTTAAATTCCAGCATCTTCCATTGATACAGCAGAAGCCAAATCTGTATCATGCAAATATCACAATTTCAAAATATCATTAACAAATATAATTTGTTATTCTTGTAGTATTACGATCCCAAACCAGTTTTGCATTATAGACCAATAAATTATTAGACTTTTGGTGAAGAATTGAAAAAACATCTCAACCAAGGAAGATATTATGAGATTATAAAAATATCGAAAAAATGATTAAGTGTGCAAACATAATAAGATTGGTGCAAATTGTAGAGTTCTAGAGCTTAACCCTGCTGAGGTATTTGCATTTATCTCATAAAGATGGAAAATTTAAAAAAAAATCACACATTGATCATCAATTTTCACGAGGCATATTTTAATAGGCGTTTTTTTGTCCTCTCATTTAGAAGCTTTGACAAGCATTTGAGAAATTATCTCCTGCCAGAATATCAACATTTGATTTTTTGATAATATTTTAAATTTGTGATATTTTCATGGTACAAATATTTAAACAAAATATTTTTTAGCTGAACATCTAAAAGAGATGTTGAGGAAAACAATTATAAATCTAATGCATAGTTTCGCTACAGAAGTAAATATGCGGTGCCCATTTACTTTCGACCATGAGTGTACATCCCACCCCGAAACTGCTTCAAGATTTCAAGAATATAGGGCCTACTGCTTGATTAATTGACTGATGAATCCAACACAGCACTTGCGCTCTTTTCAAGAATAGCCAAGCTGTTGTCCAGCTCCCGCACACAAGATGGAACTTTGGCAGTGACCTCAATGCCAAAAACGCACAACTCCAGAAAAACATAAAAGCCATATAGGGTCATTCCATGTCAAATCACACAAAAGATGGAAATTTAAACCCGACCCCTTCAAATTGGTTCATTTTTGGTTTATGGGGTATTTTTGGCTGAAAAAGCTGAAATTTCAAGTTTTAGCTTTTAGCGATTTTGGCCAAAATGGGCGTGACCGCCATTTTTCAAATGACCTGATCTCCCTAACCAGTGAGCCAAATTTGTTGCTATTGGTATCTTTGGAAAGGTAATTGTGTAAGGAATCCAAATTTGCCATTATTTTTTATGTAGGAGCAATTTGAAGTTTGATGACCTTTTGACCTTTACTTTGACCTTGTGGATCAACGTGACCTTGAGTTGAACTTGGGTGAAAATTATAACCCAACATGTTCTCTGCAAAATATCGAAAAATTGGAGGTATAATATTTTTCGTTTGCTTTCCAGCTCTTTTCAAAGTTTGCATACTTGATGCAAAAATGTACGAATCCTATACAATGTACATGTACTATAATACATGTGTGTAAAAGATCAAGTTCCAGCCAGTATGTTGTCTTTGTTGTAGCCTGATTGAGAATGAATGTAACTACATGTATTTTTTAAAGTGGCAATAACCATGATAGCAATTTAAATGATCCTGAAATTCTATAATTAACCATGTTTTCAATGATCAATTTTACCTTAAGAAATAACAGTATTTGGGAATTCCCAGGCCAGAATTTCATTCAAAAAAAGAAAGAATGAAAATTCCCAGAAGGCATGTGCACCTAAATTTTGGGGAATTCCCATGTCTTCTTCAGGTGTGCAATCAATTTCTGAAATAGCACAACCTGTGTAAAAAGAGTCAAGGAACAATTTTCACATACATGTACAGTATTATTTATTCATAGAGTGTGAAGCTGGTCATATGTTTTGGAATGTGCATGTACATGTACCGGTACATGTACTATATTGCATAGGAATATCACATTTTTGCATCAAGTATGCCAACTTTGAGAAGAGCTGGAAAGCAAACAAAAAATATTATACCTCCAATTTTTTGATATTTTTTCGATTAGCTCTGACGTCATTGTCGGGCTGACTCGGGGGAGAATGGGTTACTCGGATCAATAACGTCACTCGCCACGTATTGATGACGCCCCCCCCCCCCCATTAGGATAGGAAGTACAATTTCACGTAGTTATTTCAGTATAGATAACCGTACTATTTTTAACAAGTTCAATACAGTTAAAGGAAGCGTTTTGGTTGTACGTTGGTATTTTTACATCTGTTTTATACCCCCATGTCCCACACGGTCTCGTCCCGAATATATTAATAAGGTAAACAAAATTAAATGTTCGCGATCATTTTATGGTGACCTTTGACATTAATACCGCCACATCACGAGAGTGCGTATGTCGTTCGTTTAGCTATTGCTTTGAGCTCATCCGGGAAGCTCACTCGGGTCAACTCGGGTCAACTCGGGGAAGCTACTCGAACGCACCCTAAGAAAATGAAATGCGACACCAGGAAAGTGTTACAAGTAAACTCGGCGAATGGTTAGAATTCAACACCACGAAAAGTGTTAGGATTACACTTAGCTTGGGGTGTTAGTATGACACTACGGGGTGTTAGACTTGCCTTTACTTAACACTTGAAGGGTTGAACAGAATGCTACACTTACAAAGGGTTACATTTTAACACTTCAGTTTTTAGAGTGTAGTAAGCAGGAAGTCGTGGCTTCGAATCCCACCCGTTTTTTAAATATTTTTTCCACAGATACTTGGAAAGTACTGAGCATGCTTTTTTTTCACAGACACTCGGAAAGTACTGAGTATTATTTATTTATTTATTTATTTTTGTTTGATTTTGTTTGTATTTTTCTGTATTGGCACTTGTTATTATATCATCAACATTAAAATATCAACATGAAGTTTGTCACCCATAAACTGCAAATTGCGGTACCCGATGGCGTAGGGGTTACCACGGACATCTATGGACGGTTTCTACGATTTTTTGGTAAACATTATAATATTGTATTTAAAAAAATACCGATTCAGCAACAAATGCCTTTTACAAAATAGCAAAAACAAACGCATTACGTTTTAGTAATATGTAATTAATCAAGTAGCATCGATACTAAACGTTTACTTGTTTTTCTTTAAACCTGTAAAAAGTGAACTGGAGAAAAGCCTCACAGATAATTGAGGCATTTAGGGCTTCATCTCTATGGTAACGTAATAAATACCAATTTAGTGGATTGTTACACCAAACAGGGTCATTTTGAGACATCATGTCTGAGACTTAAAACACAATGCCACATCGCAAACAGTCTTTCATTAAAACAAGAAGAGTCAAGTGTATGTTTGCTGATAATTTGTTTATGCAAGTTTATTCAAAATCAATCAAAAATAACATAAAATCAGAAAGTATTTGATATATCAATTTTTGATAAACTCAGCCTTTTTCAGAAACATGCTATATCCTACTGCCACACATGCTTACACTGGTGTTGTTTAAAGACCACCTAAGTCAAGACGTCAAGTTCACAAAATAGATGAACTATTTTGAACATGTTGCATCATCGAACAGTGACGAAACCAGACTGCTTTAGTAACCTCTAGATAACATAGTCATATATTGTGTGAGTGTTTCAACAATGAGCACTAACAAATCAGCAATTTCGTACAACCAGCCGCCATGATGACCTGTGAACTTGACGTCATATTTTGGTATTCCATATTAATGCAAGTTGTAATGCATTGACACAGGACAAAGTTGAGACAGTAGTGAGGGTGAATAATTATATTGAAAGTGAAAAACTAAAATGTTCCGGCCGGAAGGAAGCATGACCCCTGATCCAAGAAATTGTTTGCACCCTTTAAGAGCACAAAAAAAGGTTTCACCCTAAGACTTCATCACTCTGTCCTGCGCCAATAACCTTATAAATGAAAATAAGACCGGATCGTTTGGATGCTTTCAGTTCAGAAAAACAAGCTAATTATCATATTAAATTTGCTACCAAACAATTTGCTAATGACAATATCTTGTGAAGGAATAATATTTGGGGAAAATTTCTACTGATTTTCATTTGACCTGTAAAATAAAGGTACGGTTGTTTCAGACTAATTGTGTAAGACTGGGCCAAAAACAATTGATAACAGAGAATCAACCTCAGCACGTTGCTTAGTACATGACGATTACGTCATACTTGACTCATTTTAGCCAAGGCGGGCGGATGTCAATGGTTGTTTAATGTAGGCTTAAAGTTTGAATTTATTGATATAATTTAATGAGCCAATTAACCCGTTTATACTGGCAACTTTATGTGTGTCGTTTTACGGCATCTAAAGTGGTGGTAACCCATCAATATGCAGTCTTATTAATTCCACTGTGGGGAAAAGGTGGCGAGGAAAAGCCAGTTTCGTCAATGGATATTAAATGTTACAAATGTTCTATTTAAAACTGAACATCATACTTAAAAGTGCACATTTTGGGCAGCTATTTGGTGAGGGGATAAATAAAAACCACACATTTAGTAGACATCATCAATACGGGAAATGTTAAGTCGGTGGTGCTGAGCCGTAGAATTATGTACAGATCAGGTAACGGTCGTCGCCATATTTCCGTTTGTCACAGACGCACCTCACACCAAATTTGTAGCATTCTGATCAACAAGAAAGACAGAAAATAGGTCGTGTTATTTTGAGTTATTTAATTTTCTTAATACACTATTATGATGTCATGACAAAGTCTTTTATGGACTGGACTTGTGTGATGGCTGAGTCAACTCAAGACAATGCCCATAGGACAGTCGCTTTCTGCCAAAGAAACCTGAAATAAACATAAAGCAGCCTGATGAGCTATAACGTGGTCAAATAGTAAGTAAAATTTATTTGTTTCAGAGAGAGTATTTTTAAGGGAAGGACAGCATTGGAATTGGGTAGCGTATGTTATGTTCAACCCCCTAGTTATTATAGTTATTATTATCATAAAAAATTAACCTGGGAAAGTTTCATCACAATATATGCTCACGCTTGAGAAAAAATACGAACCATCATAACGTGTTGTTTATGTTTTTATTTAAGACTTGTAGCTTTGCATGGTGAAAAGGATAAGTCAAGACTGTTTGTGGTGACACCATGTAGAAATTCTCTTTTGATTATAGTAACTAGTTCTAAAAACAACCGGATGGTTACAAGTCGACATTTCGATCAGTTTGCTCTGATCGTCTTCTCCTGAACACGTCTTCACCTGAAGACGATCACAGCATACTGATCGAAACGCCGAGTTGTAACCAACCGGTTCTTTTTTTAGAACTATTTACTACTTAAAATAGAATTTGTACGTGGTGTTACCGCAAAGCGTCTTTACTTATCTTTTTATGTTTTAAAAACAATGCCGTACGGTAACATTTTGTAAAATCTCGAGATTTGTTGTTTCCTTTTGTTACTTTCAGTTTAAGGGGGATTTATTGCGTAGTTTGGATTTTTTTTTTCGTTATTATTTATTTTAAAAGATATTTGGAAATAAGTACTCGCTTGGGGTGGAGTAACTTCTGGAAGGATTTTATCCACGGGCCAACAGTCTTCCCAGGTAAATTGAACATAAGTGAATGTTAATATGTCAATCATTGTTTTATAATATTATTTTTTAAGAAAGCCTATTTCTTAAAATATATTTAGTGGGGTGCATTCCAGCTACATGCCTATCAGTTACGTACAAGTGATGTATTATGTGTTTGTGTGAACACGCTAAACTCGTCAAGGAAGATTTTAAAGTTGGGTGGGAGAGTTTTTCACAGGAGGAGATAACTTTAAAACTAGAAATTTATTATTACGTTGAACAGCAAATAATTTGTGCATAATTTTAAATAAAAATTTTAAGATCTTAGAACCGAACTTTTATATCTTTTAAAGAATCTTGTAAAATTAATTTTATAATTTGAAGAAAAAAAAATAAGAATTGCAATTCATTCCAATACAGTGTATAAAATTATCACAGAAGGAAGATTTGCATAAATTTTATTTGAGATTTGACATCGGGTTTTTGTTTGTTTGTTTTTATTTATTTATTTATTTATTTATTTATTTTTTGTTTGGTTTCTTCATTTATGTTCGTGTTTTTAAGTTGCCTATGTGACTGTATAAAATTAATTTACACATAGGGGTTTTAATAATACAAATAAAAAGTGATGCATTATAATGTGTATGTGTGCTGTGCCCGAGCCTGAGCCTGAGCCTGTTGTTCTTTTTTAATCAAGAACAGCTTTCCAGTCTGGTCGATCTTTGGTCCAATCATTTTGTAACACCTGGTATGATAAAACCTTCTGTCAACACGTAACTTCACGCGTGCTTAGTTATGTTTAAAATTTCCCTTAGGATTCCGTAGAGAAATGTTAAGTAGCTAATGTGTTAATTTCACCATTTTGATTACGATGGTTTGTCTAAACAAAATGTGCATACATAAAATATTAATTAATTGCTGGAGGTTTATGAATAATTAAATAACAGAACGGACTGTATAAAGGCATTGGTGACTTCGACACCTGCGTGTTTTAATTTTTGAATATATTTGTTGTTGTCTTTTCCTGCATTGGTGTATTTGGTTGCCTCGTGCGCCTTGACTAAAGGCTAGCAATGATAGCCCGTTGACACCTTTTAAAACATAAATTCTTCAAGAAAAAAACCTTACCTCCCAGGTCGTCATTTGTTAGTGGGCCAAGTTTGCCCTTGCCTCTGTGCCTTCCCTTTCCTCGCTTCACAAACTCTAGGATCTCCTCAACGGGGGCGTACTCTGCCTCGTCCTCCTCTGCCATGATACACGCGGTCATAACGGCCAGAGCCATGAAGGCAAGAAGCAGCTTGGCGGCCATTTTTGTTTATTCTGTACAAAGATGAAAATATAATATTAAAGTATTTACCAATACCAAACAATTGATATTCTCTAAAAAAAAAAAAAAAATTTAAACATAACTGATAGCAAAATTTACTGAACTTTACTAGGTATAAAGTAAATGACGGTATCAAATATCCTTTTAAAATATTAGTACAAGTAATACAATTAATGTAATATTTTCCCAAAACGAAATTGTGGGAGTTTCATGTTAGAATTCAGATTTTGGTGAAGTGACGGCATGTCTCATAATGTCTGGTTCCATCATCAATGCCATATCGGCTATTTACAGAAAGTGAACACTCCCCCCTCCCCCATTTTTATAGACCATTAGCCAGAATGCTAAGTATGTGTACCCTAATGCCAATATGTGTCCTTTTTTTGGTGACGAGGAAGTGGCTTATGTGTGAGTGAACACCATAAAAATATAATAGTTTGCCCCTTCGAAAGACGGTAAAAACCGCTGGGTAGTGAAACAACAAACGGACCTGCAACCCGTATGTAATAACTTGAGTTAAAAAAATATATATTATTATTATTATTATAAATAATATCGTGAAATAATAATAATAATAATAATAATAATAATAATAATAATAATAATAATAATAATAATAATAATAATAATAATAATAATAATAATAATAATAATAATAATAATAATAATAATAATAATAATAATAATAATAATAATAATAATAATAATAATAATAATAATAATAATAATAATAATAATAATAATAATAATAATAATAATAATAATAATAATAATAATAATAATAATGATAATAATAATAATATAAACATTGTAAATAATTTGTTTACAAAATGTCTCTGAAAATACAAGATGTATGCAGATTACGATTTGAAAAAAATTGCATTTTTATTTTACACATCCCTGGGTTCTGCTACAAACAACATCAAATTTATATGTCGCCGTTGGTATCCACCACGTTATTAACGGAACACATCCAAATGTTCCCGCGATAACTATAGAATCATCATTCTGTCATAGTGTCTTTGAGGCGCCTGGTACTCTGAGCGCAAAATTATTTAACATGTTTACCCGCGAAAAGTACTGTTTTCTTGTCGTGCAGCGGCCATGGGTATAAGTTAGATTTCACGTGCGCATGGTTATAGCGCCGAGTCTCATTCCATAAGAGAGGTCAGCCTACTAAATCTCCGGCTTCCGTTTGGTCAAAAGGGATTTGTAATAATAATAATAATAATAAAATAAATAAACAAAACAATTAAAAAAAATAGTTGCGCCGTGATAACGATGTACATGTTAACTTCTACGGAATTCCACTAAGCTTATAAGTCAGACACATCAGTATTTAGTTATCACAGTGCATTATTTGTTTAAAGTAAAATCAAAATAAATGTAAACTTACCGTTTGGATGTATCGACAAAAGGCAGGTGAAACTTCAGCGAACAAGGGTGAATCTGTACCGAGAGTGTTGTGTAGGTCCACTTTATATAGGGTCTGAGACAATGATACTACCACTAGGAACCCAGCATGGTGTGCAACAGACCCTTTCATTACCAACACACCCAATTATCTGAAATTATCTGATTTACATGAAGAAGATCCGAAACTGCAATTAACCAAGCGAATCCACCTCCAAACATTAGTACCTGCTAATAGATTTAAGTAGGCCACACGTTTTGTCTGTCTTTGTTTCGCGTGAGCCAGTTTAATCAGGTTATAAATTGACCGCATTAATACAGATGTATGCTGTCCATTAGTGCAAACTATTAAAAGTAATCTTAATCTTTTCCAAAACTTTTCAAATATGTTTAAAGGTACTACCAAATAGAGCTATCGCATGCCTTTAAACGTACAGGCTTGAACAAAAAACAATACGATATTTGATTTAATTTTGCCCTACACCGACGCAAGAATTTCATCAAACTATAAAATATACGATATTTGTTTTTTTAAATGAAATATATAAATTGAATCGGGAGGGTAGCCTAAGCTTTCGATCCAAACTGAACCTTCATCAGAGGCATAGAGAAAGTACAAACATAAAAACACATTCATGCATAGGGAAAAGGGAAAGCAAAGGTTCATGGGAAGGTATCCAAAAAGCTGGAAAATAGTAGTCATTTAAAAATAAGCACCAATCTAGCAAAGCCAATAGGAGCCACACAATAGGATGGGCTGCATGGTAGATGCAGCAGCTTGATGCACTGTTGGCCCGGTTATATTAATTTCAACGTATAGTTGAACCGGGTTACATTACGGACTTGTTGTATTGTTGTATTGTCTTACATCATGTTATAGCTTACGTTTTGGTCTTGAACGTACATCCACACCTCATTGAATATTGAAACTAATAACGCATTTATATGCCAGTAGACACCAGAGTTGTAATACTCAAACTCATAGTCGTACTCGCTCTCGAGATCAATATTCTATACTCGTACTCGTGAGCATGAACAAGTAATCGACTACATGTCCGGAGAAACTAAATTAATGGTACTTTTTTACAAAAATGCTTATTTAATATGTGTTTCTTTCCTTTATTTGAAGGAAGATTGTATATACTGAACATACCGACCTGTGGAAGTTTCAACAAGGTGCATTGTGCCTTTATGCATCCATATTCAGTCTAACGTTGATTTTTGTGTCCCTGTCAGGACAAATATTCAATTGGGAAGTTGTTTGGTACCATCATGAACTTTGTACTGACTAACTTTTATGTGCAAGTGTGAATATTAAACTAATTGTATTGTTAAAGCTTTACAGGATACGGGCACAGGTCTGCTTAAACCATTGCGGATCCAGAACATTTTTAGGGGGGCTGAGAATCAAAAACAATTATTTTTCAGTACTACAATGAGATTACAATGAGATACTCAAAGGGAGAGAAAAACAAAGCACAGTGAGGGGGAAATGAGAGTGCGTTCTCCCCTCCCCTCCTCCTCCTCTCTCTTTTTCTCTCCTTTTATTTAATTTTAATTTTTTTTTTTTTTTACGATTTTAGGGGCGGGGGGGCTACAGCCCCTTTAGCCCCCCCCCCCCCATCGGATCCGCCAATGTAAACCTAGGTCTAAAGATTATCATGCAGAAGCAACTGTTTCCAGATAGTACCTATGAACACAGTTGGTTGGAGACAGAATTCATGGCTGTGCTTAACGTGTGTTTTCTATTGAAGAAAATGACATTTACCTACGTTAGCGTATTCAACAAGTTAACAAAGACAGTGTGTTTTTGCACATGCTCCCTTCCCAGATTGAATTGGTAATATATGATATTGCGGAATTTCTTTCTAACACCAGCATATCTTCAGGCCGTTTCATTCAATTCTAGTGTTGTCATGCTTTAAGTTGCATTGGTATGCGATTTTATGTTACACAAGTGGTGAGGTTTAAACGGTTTATGGTAGTTTAATTCAAACTTTTCTAAATTGTGCAATTTTAACAAGAGTTTAATTGTACAAGCCCCGTTTGTATTATATGGTTGAGTTTCATTTCCCCCCACGCCCCCTACAACCAGATGCACCTCGTGTGTCAATAGCTCCTTAATTGGCATGCTGTGAATTGCTCGTGTTTCACCTGGCTGTTGCAAACTTGTAAATTGTGGTAATGGTGGTGTTTCGCAGAACTTGTATGAGCAGAATTTAAGATATTTAATAAGGGATTTATACCGAATAAACAGTTGTCGTGCGGTCTTTACCGCAGGTTAATGACCAGTTTTGGGCGTGGTCACAGGCAATAAAGACCGAGCCAATGCCAAATAGAAATGGGCAAACTCTCGTTTTTGGGGACTATCGAAACACTTCCAAAGTACATGATTCAGACGAGCACACCGAGCCCTGTTGTTCCTACAATGGGGTGATTTATATTTATACCAAAGTAAGTGCTCAGATAATAATTCGTTAATTTAAAACTCTGGTTATTGCAAATCTTGTACATTCCGTTCAAAACGGAGTGTACACCGTGAATAACCACATTAGAAAATGACTAAATTATAATCTTAAAACTTGCTTAAAACAAGCTGGTGATGGAACCAAACATCATTATAAATTATTTCTTCTGATATGTTGAAAAATTTAAGTGTTTTGCAGAATTATACATAGAAATGTATAAGAAAGAATCTCATCTTTCACCATCTATTCGCTAATGGCACAACGAAATAAGGTGAAACTTTTACAGCTTTGTTACAGTACATATCTCCTGGTTATTATACAGCACGGAGGTATCTACAGACATTTAACCAGTGTCTTTAAGTTGCTTTAAAAGTCCATAATTGTCCATAATTATCTTTGAAAGATAATTATGTGAGTGAAACACATCGAATGCCTTGGTATATCGTTTTACAAGCCATCATATGGCATGCTTATGGGCATTATTTAGTCAAACGTGTTTGGCTCAAGAGACCCCAAAAATAGAATTCAAAAAGCGAACAAAGATAATATCGTTATTTAACGAAAAAAGAATATAAAACTGTATAAAAACTATATTTAAAACGCGCTTGATTCTGATTGACAGTCGCGCAGGCCAATGGGAAGACTGCACACATGAGGATTGAAACAATGGGGCAGCATTTTATTAATTAGAGTTCTTTATTTTACTGGTATTATTCCTTGTTTCGTTCAATGTTTCAAGTGAAAGCGTTATAACTTCCTGAAACCTAAAAAAATAGCAATTCAACATTTAAATATATTTGTTACCGTCAAATCGGCCCAAACACGGATGATATATCTTTAAATAATGTATTTTATCTTGATGATTTTCAATTCCTACAAAAAATGCTTTGGTTAAACCACAAATGCAGGAAATTGATGCTAGTATAAACTATTGTTGTCATAGTAAAGTTATCAAAAGTCTTCTGGGGGCGTGATGGTGTTTGGGCAAGAATTTTAATAACCTTGTAAAGACTTCACCAAATTTATTACAGTAATATCTTAATTTGCACATATTATTCATGTTACAATAGAAACTCCAAATTTATTATTTAAAAAAAACAAAAAAAACAAAAAAACATATAAGCAATCATCAAATACAACCCATTTAAGACAGATGTCAACAATTGCAATTTACGTTGGTATAATTAGGCACTCATTACAAAGACATCCTCTTTTTTAAATTCGATAAATACTCAAAGTAAGAAAGGACAGCACATTGGACATTGTTTTTACTGCAGATGTCCCAATAAAACAAAACATCAAAGAAGTCAAGTTTATTTTAATTTATTTATTTACATATTTGTTACTTTGTAAAATGTCATCTTATAGACCTCCTCCCTGCCTTAAGCCGTCCGATATCTCGTCAAAATGAAGATGTTATAACAGGCAATTTGACAGTCGGTGGTATTTGATAAATAAGATGATTCACAGAGGGGATTCACTCAGCCGATAGGCGAGTGCAAAGCACCGCGTCTAATTAAAAAGACTGGTCCAATTCGTGCGGAACGAGGACAGGTAATTTGACTGGAGGAGCGGATGCAAGGCGTGGGTGCCACTCTGCGTTACCGATACGTGATGGAACGAGAGCAAGTTTAATTGATTCCTGATATACCACTGGTATTTGGCCGAGTTAGGAAATTAAGTTTGATTGTGTGACCGGATTTCAGACAAAAAAATATGAAGTTGTCACAGCTGTAACGTTTGAATTGATACATTTCGTGCATATGGGGTTATTGAACACTCGATACAAATGTTGCCATTCCGCAACTTGGATACAATTTAGTACTCAGT
Organism: Zoroaster sp. YZ-2022; assembly: GCA_029582265.1. NCBI lineage: Eukaryota > Metazoa > Echinodermata > Asteroidea > Forcipulatida > Zoroasteridae > Zoroaster > Zoroaster sp. YZ-2022. The sequence continues at coordinate 54,057,210 of CM055816.1, read as the reverse complement.
GCTTAACCACGTCTTCGAATGACCTGAAAGTGTAAATAGTTGTTTAAAAAGGGACCTAACCAGTTGTTTGCCTTGGCAATACTGCTGTCAAATATTAAAACATTCGTATAAATAAATTACAGACTGACTTACAAACAGGGAAGGTACAACATTAAAATTTGGTAACTTAATAGGTGCTCACGTTTTTGAGGAAACAACGACAAACTTATTTTGTGTAGGCCTATGTTTTCATGAAAACAATTGTTACTTGTTTCATTACTGTTGATTTAATATGAAATCACTTCAGACAGAATAATTAATTCATCATTACCAATGTTGTACATTTTGCGTATAGTGTCATGTGAACTCCTCCACTGTCTCAAAGACATAGGATGCACTGTCTGTGAATGCATCTGTACTTTAAAAGAATCAAGGAAGATGTACAGAAACTAACACAGGTTAGTTGCTTTAATTATGTTATTACCGATAGCAGGAAATTACTAATGAAGTCATGCAGAAATAATAGTTATTAATAACTGTTACCAATGTGCTTATATCTCCTTTTCGATTTCCCTCAGTGCCCAGGGTAGGACAAGCCCTTCTTAACTGCTTTACAGCTCTGTTTAACATTCCCCAGTACTTAACGATTTCACAAGGAATGGTACTCAATTTAACCCTAGAAGTCAACTTAATGCTCCATCGACTAAGGTCTACTGATCTGTCCCAGTTTGATCCAATCGTACAGAATGAGTCTGAAGAAGAAACAGCTATTTGTGTGAATACAGGGCCTTAATTAATCATGACTTTGCACAATGCAAATTTTACCCTGTGGTAAAAGTTTTAATTCACAAGATATTGACATAATAATTGGTAACAAAAGGAAGATGATAATACGCTTCTTTAAATGAGCTGAAAAAAGGTGACATAAGTGGCATCGAGTTTCATTTTGTAGGATCCAGTCACATTATGAAGCATGTGTTCCTACAGTGTTACTTTGTGACTATTATTTGTTATATAATCTATAAGTTGTATGTATTGATGGAAATTATTGCGTGTGGATGTTGAAAAAATGATTGGAATGTTGCCCTAGACCGACGTGAATCTATGAAACACTGTATACTCAGTGCTTTCCGAACGTCTGGAAAAACTGTAAAAGTATACAAGATAAAGCAACAGGTTAAAGCAAATACCTGAACATAGAACAGGTTAGGACAAAGACCTGAAAAGTAACAGGTTAAAACAAATACCTGAAAATAGAACGAAGGTTAAAACAAAAACCTGAAAAGAGAACAGGTTAAAACAGATACCTGAAAAGAGAACAGGTTAAAACAGATACCTGAAAGGAGTACAGGTTGAAACAAATGCCTGAAAAGAGAACAGGTTAAGACAACTACCTGAAAATAGAACAGGTTAGGACAAAAACCTGAAAAAATAAAAGGTTACAACAAATGCCTGGAAATGGGTAAAGGTAGCTGGGTTATTTGATACCTGTGTTGATATTGAGGCCATAGGGTTGAAGTGTTTTCAGTTGATGTATCCAGTGTGACTCCCTAAGTTTGCGATGTGTATCATTGCTAGTGCAGGCGTCAATTACAGTGATTTCAACATCATTAATGCTATGATTAGGGTTGTTAAAATGGATAGCCACAGGGTAGAGTTTTTTAGTTTTCACAGAGGAAACATGGGTGGCAAAGCGGAGACACAATTTGGTCTTTGTATCACCTACATATTGTATACCACATCTTTTGCATGAGATTACATATATAACATTGGGTGTGTCACACTGGGATTTAGTTCTGATTGTGTAGGTGAGACCAGTACTGTGGCTTTTCACCTTCTGAGCAGGTTTGAGATACAAACAGGTTTTGCATCTCGAGCGGTTACACTTAGAGCACCCCTATGGTGATTCATGATCAGTGACGTTAAGGTCACTGTTGGTGCTAGGGAGCCTAGCCCGAACCAATATCACCGAGGTTACGGGGGCGACGGAAAGCAATCAAAGGGGGCTCAGGGATGGCTGAGCGTAATCTGTCGGAGGAGTGTAAAAAAAAAATATATATATATATATATATATATATATATATATATATATATATATATATATATATATGTGTGTGTGTGTGTGTGTGTGTGTACAGTGTTTCATAGATACGTCGGTATAGGGAAAACATCTAATCAAATACGAACTGGATTTGATTATATACATCACCAAACAAAATGTATACACACATTTTTGTACTAATTCTTATTCGGTCAGAATTAAGCAAAAGAGCTCTTTCCTAAAATCAAACTTATTAAAACAACAACAACAAAATGAAACAAAAATATTGATAGGAAAGATTGATACCATATTGTTTTATTAAAATACGACCATTCAGTTATTAACTTGCCTTTCACAAAAACATTTTAAATTTCTTGTTTGATTATGATAAACTTAAAGTGAAACTCTACTCCCAAAAATCAATGATTTACCTATCCATAGTTTTTGAGAGGTTATGTAATTAGGAAATTAAACAACATAAGCTTTATTATCCCAACCCAAGGTAAAATATTGTAATAAGTCATTTGATCCAAACCCCTTTTGTCTTTACTTTAGAAATGCCCAACGTCCAATTGGGGGAACAAATGATCCCTCTTACGCAAATAGTCTTTACTTATCCTCTTCACTTTGCAAAGCTACAAGTTTTATTGATCCCTCTTACGTTGACGCGTACAGTACCAACAATATTTTGGGGGATTAAAAAAATCAATAATGGCGATTTGCTCTACCGAAGGACTGACTTTGCCTGGGCAACATGCCTCAGTAGACCACAAGCTTTTCTGAATCCCAGACAAAAGGGGTTCAGAGAAGTTTTTTTTTTAAACAATATTTTACCTTGACGTCAGATAAGGCAAAAACAGTCTCCGGTTTTTGGTCTCTGCGCGCGTCGCCTCAGACCTGCGCGTCAGCATTTTTTTCTATGAAACGATGTCCAATTGCAGCAAAAATTATTGAAATTCTGCCGTGCTGTGCTTTAAACGACTTTTTCACATAGGGTTATGAACGTTTGCCTGATTTGTGAGGCCTCTCTTAGCTACCATACTTTATATATGGGAAATTTGGTCCCCGCGTTTACAATGTATCACGTAAAAAAAAGCGCGTCACCGCACCGATTTTGAAGCTGACCAATGACCAGAAACCGGAGACCTTTTTTGGCCTAATGAAACGTATGATGTTTAGTATCCTTATGACATAACCTCTCATAAACATGTGCAGAGGTAAATAATATTTGGTTTGAGTCGCAGGGCGATTGGCAAATCTAGAAGTACTGTTTCTTTGCTGTTACACAGCTAGAGGAAATTTTGCGGTGATTGCGTCATATATTTTTATATAATATTTATATTGTTGCTGACTGGCTGAAGGGAATCCACATAAAGGTAAAGTGAAACGTTGATAATGCTGGGAACATCAGTCCTCTTTGGACCTATTGAGCAATTGTTAAACTATTGGGCCAAACTATTCATGTAGCTTGTTTCGTTTGTTTACCAGATTTGAAAGCAATGGTTCTGTGTGGGACAGCTTGTGGAAGCGAATAAAATAATTGATAATTGACAGTCCTAATACCTACAAAGCAACTACTGTAGTCTGGAACATCAATGGCACTACCACTGCTAATCCTTCACTAATCCTCCATACACAATAGGCAGTAAACCCTTAATAGCCCTTTTGTCTGACACAGGAGGGCCAGTTGAGCTGGGGGGCATTCAAGCATTGAAAAAAAAAACCTATCATCTCAATTGTTTGACTGTTGAATTGTCTTTCAATAGTTTAACGATTGCTCAATAGGCCCTATAATGACTGTTGGCCTTACATGAAACAATCAGTCTTTGATTGTTCCTTTTAATAATAACAACAACAACAACAACAACAACAACAACAACAACAACAACAACAACAACAACAATAACAATAACAATAACAATAACAATAACAATAACGATAACAATAACAATAACAATAACAATAATAATAATAATGTGGACTTATATGGCGCACGTATCCACCAAACTGGTGCTCAAGGCGCATTACATTATTACCCCTGCTCATCAGGCGCATAAATCATTCCTGAAACCATCTCAGCTCTCTGGGGAGTATACAGCTCAATTGCTGCCATTTCAGCGCATATGGGCTAACCAAACACAACAACCAACTCTGCCCTCACAGGTACCCATTTACCCCTGGGTGGAGAGAAGCAATTATGGTAAAGTGTCTTGCTCAAGGACACAAGTACCCCGGTCGCGGCTGGAATTCGAACCCACATTATGACGACTCAGCCATCAGAACACAAATCCGATGCACTAAACCGCTCGACCATAAAAGAGTGAAAATGCATTTTAAATCTGTTTGAAATTATTTCCCTTTTATTTTAAGTGACATCACCAAAAAAGTACAACATTCTCATTTTGGGGGAGCGTTAATGCCATAATCATCAGCTTTATATTGAATTAGTTTCACATTACAAGTCAACCATTTTGTTATTTATGAATAACCAAAGCTTCCTAACTTTCAAATGGATGTTCCATCAATTTCATAATTCCGCTGACCTTTCAGAAATAATTATGAACACGGTCTTCATCAATCCGTTTTCAATGAGTTTTTAATTTACCAATTAAATAGATACTGGGCTGCAGCGTGTTGTATCGCGCCATCTGTCTAAACACTCACACATATCACACATAATAAACATATCATGTGGGAATATCATTCTTGATGGCAAGTTCCTGACACTCCCATGAAATGTACGTGTTCGGATATGATCAATCGTTTGACCAATCACTACCTAGGGGCTTATAGGTCACTGACTATTACCGACTGTGGATTCAACCATTTGACCATCACTACCCAGAGGCTTATAGGTCACTGACTATTACCGACTGTGGATTCAACCATTTGACCAATCACTACCCAGAGGCTTATAGGTCACTGACTATTACCGACTGTGGATTCAACCATTTGACCAATCACTAACTAGCAAGGGGCTGTCACTGACTATCACCAACTCGTGCGATGTCACTGTGCCGTGATTGGTCAGATAACTCTGTACAGATGGTATAGTTTGTGTCGACGAATGTTGCAAGGGGCCTCGGGCTAAGCAGAAAATGGGAATCTTGATTATTCGGGACTCGCACCATGCACCACGAACATGCTGCCTGCACAAGTATTCATGGAGATTGAGATGTTGGGATTCGACGGTATTGTGCACTCCGATATACATCACTGAAGTATATAACAGAATGTTATAAACAGGTGGGCCTACATGGAATTCAATAAGAAACTGGGAATGTAGGTAAAACTTGTAGCTTTGCATGGTGAGGAGGATAAGTAAGACTAATTGCGGTGACACCATGTGAAATGCTCGATTGAGTAGTAATTAGTTCTGAAAAGAACTGGAGGTACAACTCGACGTTTCGATCAGTATGCTCTGATCGTTCTCCTGAGGACGATCAGAGCATACTGATCGAAACGTCGAGTTGTACCTCCAGTTCTTTTCAGAACTAATTACTACTCAATTGAGCATTTCACATGGTGTCACCGCAATTAGTCTTACTTAAACTGGGAATGTGTTTATCTATTGGCGTCTACAATTGACATTCATGCATCGTATGTTACCATGTAAAGCCGGACGAAGGCAGATATGCTTCGTATTGTGACAGTTCACCAAATATACAGTTTAAATGATATTCCCTTGACAACAAATGTGTGAATGCATTAGCTGATGATTGCGTAATCATTCTAGACGATTCCATTGTCAACAACTCCAGCTTTAGTCACTGACCAGTACTGCGCAAGGCAGTCACTGACCAGTGTTGTAATAAGCTATTCCTGTATTTTGATTGGTCAATGGATTCTGTGCAGTTATGAATGGGACAAGACATTTCTGTTCAGTCAATGGAACTTGTTGTCTATAAAAGGCTGTGGTAAGACTAAAATTAGGGTAGGGGAGCCGACTGTATAACACTATTCCAACTTTACACTTCTTTGATCAAACCGATTCTAGAATATGGATGTGAAGCTTTAGATTCAGCAGCCACCTCCATCAAAGATAAACTTGATAGTATTCAATACCAAGCTCTGAAAACATGTACAGGAGCTATTTGTAGTACAGCGTCGCCAATTATTATGCAATTTATATGGAATTAAAATCAATACTCACCACTTTCACCCTAATAAAAGCTTGCAAAAAGATAACTGGCAAAAACAATATTATGCAACAAAATGGACTGATACACAGTATACCGGACCCCTTATGAAGGAAGATATTAACAAGTTCCAATTAAAATCTTCCCCTTGCACAATCACCTGTCATTTCAAAAGAGATTCACACCCTCACTGAACACATAACATATAAATGCATCAAACATTCTATAGCCTCGGAAATCATAAACACAAGGTGGGTTAATTCACTTCGTATTTACACTGATAGATCTTTTAACCCAAGCTTAAATACAACAGGATGTAGCTTCTTTATCCCCCAACTTAAATACACGAAAAAATTCCGTCTTAATAATGAAGCATCTGTTTTTACTACAGAGCTCTTTGCTATCTTCCTTGCATTAGAATGGGTTGAACAAGTAAAACCCATGCACACTTGCATACTTAGCGACTGTTTAATTAAGTGCTCTCCAAGCTATCTCGGATCCTATCCCAGAAAATAAATTAGTTTGTGACATTCGTCATTTTTTACTTAATATACAAAATCAAGCCAATATAGTTATTTTTGAATGGGTCCCTGGACACTGTGGAATTAAAGGAAATGAGGAAGCAGACAAACAAGCAAAACTGGCTACCCACAAAAATAAAATTGATGTCAATATCCCTCTTTCTGATACGGAAATAAAACATATATTGAAACTCCATCTTGAAGAAAAATGGCAAAAATCATGGAGAGAAACAAAATCTTCGAATTTAAAAATGTTTCAACAGGCTAAATTACATTTTAACTCATGGGGCCTTCCACGATGGAAAGAAGTCATCCTTCACAGACTCAAACTTGGAGTATGCAGAAACTTAAAGAGTTTCCTTCATAAGATGGGGAAACACCCAGATGGATTATGTGACACCTGCAACTGTTATGACAATGTTAAGCACCTTCTCATTAACTGCAAAAAATACCAACAAAACAGGGACACTCTACAAAAAACCTAGGATATTCAAATGTTCAAATGACCTTAAAAATTATTAGGAGAAAAACAAAATGCTTGTGAAATAATTAATTTCATCCATAAATGTAACATCAACATATAACTGACAGCGCCCTCTATAGAACCTTTATATTACTTTGTTTTTCCCCCTTCTTCATTAGTAAAGGCAGACACCTATTAACGTTATAATGTGTGATCTCTGCGATTGTTTACGATTAATGCCAATCTGTGGGGAGAAAGCTGGCGATTGGCCGGGCATTGCAACTTCTCTTCCCCGTGGAGGTGTGGTGGATCTGCAAATCAGCTAGCGGTGCCCGACCACTTAAATTGCTGGTACACGATCCGGCCTCGCAGGGCTCATCCACAACCTTAGTTGCATTGTGCTTGGTGGATCAGTCAGCCGCCTCCCTATTGTATACCCTTCTTCTCCTATAATATTCTCGCTTTACTTTTCTTCAGGCTCTGCTTAAATTTTTATTGTTGATGGCACAAAGGGCACGTAGTTTGCCAAAAGTGCCAACCAAAACCAACAACAACAACAACAAAATTAGGGTAGAATCATGGGAGAATCAAGAAGTGTAACCAAGTAGTATAAGCAACTAATACTTGAGTATCATCGAAGGATTTCACATTTCGTTCGTGGGTTAAGGTACCCAGAGCCTGAGATAAATAATCTCAGTCTCAATGAAGACTGCCCGACTGCCCTGCCGAATTCCCTTGGACACTCCATCGCATATTCCCTTGGATCCTTAATCCCCTATTCCCTTGTCTCCAATTCCACCACGGGGCTCAGTTAGTTTCTTTGACCCCAGTTTTCCCGCAAGACCGGAGCCCCAACCCCAAACAACTGCAAATTACATGTAAGAGTATACCTTAGTTTCCATAAGAACTTAGTTCCCCTAACATTCCCCATCTTGTCCGTGGGGCTATACGGTTGTAATTATTATATTTTGTCTTCATTTCAATTGAGTAAAGGTAGAAGCAATTTTCATTGCCAACGTTGCTAATATCGTATATTCCCAATTATTTTAATTTATTAATTTATTTGTGTATTTATTTATTGTTTGGGTGGGGTTTGAATGTACACATTGCTTCCAAAATATGTTTTTTAAATAGCTGACTAGGCTATGGATAGAGAGCAATTATTTAGGACCCTCTAAATTAAGATTATAACGAATATACCAATAATAATAATAGCATTGGGAAACAATTCATATAGCGGAAATGTAATTCATCTGTTTCGGGAAAAAAATTACTTGGCTTGGCTTCAGATGTTTTGATCCGCTGTAAAAAATAAATGAAACATCTCGGGTGGACAAGTTCACTTGGTGGATCGTACACCAGATGTAGCAGGCTATAGTTCCACTGCAGTATTTTGAAGTTATTTAATTATTGTCTTGAATATTTTTAATATTCGAAAAATTACCAAATTACCTTCCTCTGGACAACAATTCGGATTGATGACTGTTCCCCGCTTAGCCTCCACTGTATTAACAAAGTGTTTGAGCTTTGTAGATGATTCACTGACATTCATGGAGCCCCTCATTGTTTGGACCCAATAGCCTCCTAGCAAAGTCCCAAGATCGAGCGTATCACGAAAAAGTAAAGGCTGTTTTAAAGACGATGGAATCCAAGGTACCTTCAGGCTAAAAAAGTCTCCGGCCATAGGTCGGCTTCAAACAAACCGAATATTCAATAACGCATTCGACTGCACATGCTTCTAGAAGCCCAATCTTTGCAGGTCCATTCGTCGTTGTCTGATGATGTTCTCCGTTGTGTTGACGCTGCAATGCCACATAAAAAAAACTAAATAAAAAATACGTGCCCAGCGTTTGACACCACAGCAAGGAAAACATTCAAATGTAAGTATCCTTCAAGAACAGTAGGCCTATTTTAATTAAGTATATTAATGTTGTTGTCTCATTAAAAGCCACCATTCACTATATAAAAGTCAGAGCCAAAAACAAGCACAAAAGGGGGAAATACGGTTTGTTTAAATAGTTATTGTTTGTTTCTTTCATTCTTCGTTTGGGTGTCAACTTTATTATAATCGTGGAATTCTGATTGGTTGTGCGCTGCAGTATTTCGTTATTTACACAAATTTGAATGTTATCACCCTCACCTTTCGACACGGATTTACGGTACTCCTTCCCTTTCGGTTTGATATGCATTTCTATATTCAACATGCATTGTTCTGGTTGTTTCATGTAAACTATACGACATTTCGTGTAAACATAAGCTTAAACATAAGGTTGAACAAACGTGCCCGTACAGTTGAATAAACGTAACAATAAGGTCGCAGAAAGAAGCACACGAATGGTTGCAAGAAACGTGTATTTATAATATTTAATTAAGTTGTGGCCATGTATCTGGGTACCTAGTTTTCGAGTTTCGTTTATTGGGCTAGTTTCTTTATAGGGGAACATAATGAAGTGTTTGTTGATAGGTCTAAACTGAAGGAATACGGACCGTTCAGGTAAGATGGGTCTCATTAGTGCGTTTTGCCAAACTGCGTGAATACGGTATGTTGATCTGAATGACCCTATGTTGACCGTTGTACTCATCTCACTTATCTCTACACTAACTGGATTGGTTGCTGAAGTCTGACTGGCCTAAAAAGCGTGAAGTCACCGGCTCCCATATTATTTTGAATACCCCCGATATTCCACACAAGTCAACAGTCAACGCTGACTATTCATCAAGTTCATATAATATAGAGCAATAGCTCCATGCAGAACGTAAACAATCATTTTTATGTATGTATCATAATGCAGTCGTTTGAAACCTCAGACGTATGGATACCGCTCAAATTATTGGAAGTAATAAGTCGTGGGGAACAGATAGGGTTGCTAGATTAATGCAAACAGCGTTCACTTCTAATTCAGTTAGTTTAGAAAGCAATCTGTACTACTACAGGATTTTTCATTATTCAAACACCAGAGGGCGCATGCATGACGACACAAGTCGGCAAAACGTACAAAGGTTCCCATCTGTCCTGATCTGCCCTGAAGTCAAATTAACAGTTCCATACCAGTACGGCACTAAAAGCTGAGTGAACTTGGATGGAATGCAAGTTGCTTTACCTGATCTTCTGGGGAGGTCTAGAACATAGACGGCCGGATGTTGTTGTCTTGGATAAGCATGAGAAGATGTGTCATCTTATCGATATAGCTGTGCCGGGTGATAGCAGAGTAGCTTCGAAGGAGAAGGAGAAGGTACAGAAATATCAGGATTTAGCGAGAGAACTCCACAAGCTGTGGCAAGTAAAGGTGAAGGTTATTCCTGTGGTAGTGGGAGCACTGGGTACAATCCCGAAGGCGTTGGAGAAACATCTCAAGGAGAAAGGAACAGTAGAATTACTACAGAATGCGGCACTCTTAGGGACAGCAAGGATTCTACGAAAGACACTCGAGATATAAGGCTACGGGACGTAGCTTGACTCAAGGTGTAACCGGCAGAAAGGAAAACAAGATCTTTCTTTTCATGCTGTGCTAACCCGAAATAATAATAATGATGATGATGATGGTGATGATGGTGATGATGGTGGTGATGGTGGTGATGGTGATGGTGGTGGTGATGATGATGATGATGATGATGGTGATGGTGATGGTGATGGTGATGATGATGATGATGATGATGATGATGATGATGATGATGATGATGATGATGATGATGATGATGATGATGATGATGATGATGATGATGATGATGATGATGATGATGATGATGATGATGATGAGGATGATGATGATGATGACGATGATGACGATGATGACGATGATGACGATGATGACGATGATGACGATGATGACGATGATGACGATGATGACGATGATGATAATGGACGCATGTGGATTGCTACTTAACTTCCATCATGTTTGATAATGTTCAAAAGGATACTATATTGATTGTTGTTCTTATCAGTCCTAAAGCAGTTTTGATATTTTCATAAGGTTTTATTTAGACATATATACGAACATTGAGAACTACTTTGATGATATTTCCTTATTCACAGGTGTCAATACCCCATCAATGTTGTTCCTATGTGTTGCTGCCACCTCAAGTCGCGAATCCGTTTCTAGAATTGTGTTCAGTAAAAAAAATGTAATAGCGCCCTCTATAGTAATCGCTAAGTGATTATTATTATTTTCTTTTTTTTATTTGTAATTTTCCTATATCAGATTTGATAGAAAATTACAACAACAATTAAGTCATAGACCCATATAATTATGTGCATTCGTATTTATGAAAATCAACCAAACAAGTTAGATTACATTTGGACGTCATGTGAAAATGTGTTATAAAAGAAAGAAATGTCGTATTCTTGCAGTTTTGATCCATTGTCAGATTAACTATTTTACACATTTTACTACAGTGATAACAAGTCAGATGATTAAACATTTTAAGTGGTGTTTGAAACAGTATGCACTGTAGAAAATGTACTTTACAGCCAGTATGTCTGTAAAAACACCGGTTCTTAATAATAATCGAGATATGTACACAAAAAATAACCTTAAAGTTTCAGCTTATTTCATTGTATCGTAACGAGAAAACAATGAAAATGCATTAATATTGTTGTCTTCTTTCCAACATAGATGTTTGTTTATTATTATAATTATCTGTTATTTTTAATTATAATTTATTAATATTATTATTATTATTTATTTATTTTATATATTTTCCTTTCGTTTTCTTCTTCTTCTTTTTTTTTGGGGGGGGGGGGGGGTGGAGGAGGCGAAATGTGATTAATTGCACTAAAATGAGAGCACCTTAAGACTATTTAGAGGAATGTCGGATACCATCATCAACTTTACACTAAGTAAGTTCATAAACGGAAGATACAGTACTGGTAATTAGATTGACCAGTAGGTCTATGGTATGTTTGTTTATGTTATTTTATTGATATTTTTTAAAATACTAGTTATAACAACCGTTTTTACAAACGCGGTTAATCACGCTGCAATGCTTAGGTCGGCGTTGCAAAGGTTGATTGGGTAGGGCATAGGGCAACATCTGAATCAGTATATCCTTGTTTTGTTATTGCAGGCAAGCCTAATTACCATACGTTTTTGAATGTCCCTTTTGCACCGTATTTCCCCAACATGTATTTCTTTATACATGGTTTTTGTGTGTGTGTGTGTGTGTGTGTGTGTGCGTGAACGTACACACCATTCGTTGTGGGGTCCAAAACACAATAGAACAATTGGACCCCACAAGGTAACTATAGAAAATCTTGTACCCCACAGGAGAATTATAAGGAAAAGGGATAATAGAACGAACAAAGGAATACCCCACAAATCAATGTGCGTGAGGGTGTGTGTGTGTGCGTGAGGGTGTGTGTGAGGGTGTGAACGTACACACCATTCGTTGTGGGGTCCAAAACACAATAGAACAATTGGACCCCACAAGGTAACTATAGAAAATCTTGTACCCCACAGGAGAATTATAAGGAAAAGGGATAATAGAACGAACAAAGGAATACCCCACAAATCAATGTGCGTGAGGGTGAACGTACACACCATTCGTTGTGGGGTCCAAAACACAATAGAACAATTGGACCCCACAAGGTAACTATAGAAAATCTTGTACCCCACAGGAGAATTATAAGGAAAAGGGATAATAGAACGAACAAAGGAATACCCCACAAATCAATGTGCGTGAGGGTGTGTGTGTGTGTGTGTGTGGGCTTACACTGCAAACTGTCCGAGGACATAAAAGGGAATAATAGGTCCTCGGACGGCGGTTCTTTGTTCTTCGTTGTCCTCGGAAAACGGCGTGTACAAAACCAATGGAGATTGCTTCAAAAAGTTAGAGTCCAAACAATAGAGGAACAATAGAGGGTCCTCAGACGTCTGTGTGTGTGTGGTTTTTTTTTGTTTTTTTTTCTTTTTTTCACCACCCTATATAAATGCCCCTTGATTCATATTGGGCAGATTGGATCACCGTCCACTTTCACACAAGGTAAACTCTCTGGCACATACAGAATAATCTACCAACATTTGAAAAACGAAAATCACTGTTGGTGTACTGTATTTCCAAGAGTTATGATTGAATGTACAGACTGATACAGAAAAGGAAGTTCAGTCAGCTATCCTGTCATAATTGAAACGTTAAAGTGACTTTCCTGTCACTGCTTGTTTGCCTCTAGTAGCTCAATCGTGTCTGTGTTGCTCTAATTCTAGTTCAGTTCACCAATATCCGCCGTCCCCAACATACACAAATCCGTAAGGCTCAGGTTAGACGTCGACCCTTTGGCGACAGAAATGCCCTAAATTGGATTGGGTAAGCTAATCTGATTCCGCTTTGGATCATAATTGGGCTAAATTATAGACTTTTGAAGCGTTCACGTCAATCCATCTTCTACATTGATCACTGAACACGAACTTTGTGTTCACATGGAAAGGCTTTCCCCTGGCGTACACGACCCCCTCCTCGCCTTACTCTTAAATGTAAGAGGGCCTCCTCCTCGCCTTACTCTTAAAGGTAAGAGGACCCCCTCCTCGCCTTACTCTTAAAGGTAAGATGATCTCCCTCCTCGTATTACTCTTGTAGGTAAGATGAAACCCCCTCCTCGCCTTACTCTTAAAAGTAAGATGATCCCCTCCTCGCATTACTCTTGTAGGTAAGAGGATCTCCTACTCGCCTTACTCTTAAAGGTACGATGATCCCTACTTGCCTTACTCTTAAAGGTAAGAGGATCTCCTACTCGCCTTACTCGTAAAGGTAAGATGATCTCCCTCCTCGCCTTACTCTTAAAGGTAAGAGGATCCCCTCCTCGCCTTACTCTTGTAGGTAAGATGAACCCCTACTTGCCTTACTCTTGTAGGTAAGATGATCCCCCTCCTCGCATTACTCTTGTAGGTAAGATGAACCCCCTCCTCGCCTTACTCTTAAAAGTAAGATGATCCACATCCTCGCCTTACACTTAAGGGTAAGATGAACCACCTCCTCGCCTTACTCTTGTAGGTAAGAGGATCCCCTCCTCGCATTTCTCTTAAAGGTAAGAGGATCCCCTCCTCGCATTTCTCTTAAAAGTAAGAGGATCCCCTCCTCGCCTTACATTTAAGGGTAAGATGAACCCCCTCCTCGCATTACTCTTAAAGGTAAGATGATCCCCTCCTCGCCTTAGCTTACACTTAAAGGTAAGATGAACACCTCCTCGCCTTACTCTTAAAGGTAAGAGCATCCCCTCCTCACCTTACACTTAAAGGTAAGATGAACCCCTCCTCGCCTTACTCTTAAAGGTAAGAGGATCCCCTCCTCACCTTACACTTAAAGGTAAGATGATCCCCTCCTCGCCTTACTCTTAAAGGTAAGAGGATCCCCTCCTCGCATTTCTCTTAAAAGTAAGAGGATCCCCTCCTCGCCTTACATTTAAGGGTAAGATGAACCCCTCCTCGCATTACTCTTAAAGGTAAGATGATCCCCCTCATCGCCTTAGCTTACACTTAAAGGTAAGAGCATCCCCTCCTCACCTTACACTTAAAGGTAAGATGAACCCCTCCTCGCCTTACTCTTAAAGGTAAGAGGATCCCCTCCTCGCCTTACTCTTGTAGGTAAGATGAACCCCCTCCTCGCCTTACTCTTAAAAGTAAGATGATCCACATCCTCGCCTTACACTTAAGGGTAAGATGAACCACCTCTTCGCCTTACTCTTGTAGGTAAGAGGATCCCCTCCTCGCATTTCTCTTAAAGGTAAGAGGATCCCCTCCTCGCCTTACATTTAAGGGTAAGATGAACCCCCTCCTCGCATTACTCTTAAAGGTAAGATGATCCCCCTCCTCGCCTTAGCTTACACTTAAAGGTAAGATGAACCCCTCCTCGCCTTACTCTTAAAGGTAAGAGGATCCCCTCCTCGCCTTACTCTTAAAGGTAAGATGAACCCCCTCCTCGCCTTACTGTTAAAGGTAAGAGCATCCCCTCCTCGCCTTACTCTTGTAGGTAAGATGAACCCCTACTTGCCTTACTCTTGTAGGTAAGAGGATCCCCTCCTCGCATTTCTCTTAAAAGTAAGAGGATCCCCTCCTCGCCTTACATTTAAGGGTAAGATGAACCCCCTCCTCGCCTTACTCTTAAAGGTAAGATGATCCCCCTCCTCGCCTTACTCTTAAAGGTAATGTAGAGAATGCGCCTTTACGCTGTCCCTGGATACACATTCTATTTTTAGCTTCGTAAGTCATTTGCATATGACATTATGTGTAAGTTTGGACCTTCACGCAGTTAGGAGTTTGACCTCAAATCCATTCTCGTTGAAAGCAGATCCCTGTTTTCAAAATATTGTTTATTACCGAGTAATACTTACATTGCTATATAAATATAATACATGTAACTTTTATACAAATATACGGTGTCATTTACATGTTTACTACTTTATATTTAGTTTATTATCTCCATCATTTGGTAGGCGTTGTGATAATTATTTTGGTGTTGCGTCCACACACTCTGTGAGAGCGGGACGGAACTCTTTCTTTTTGTTGTTGAGGAAGAACGGAAGGAAAGTTTTGCGGGCTTTGTATGCCCATTTTCTATATTTCGTCTATTTTTGTTCGCTATATGCAACATGGCTTTCCCCTAAGCTAGCCATAGGCTATTTCTGGAATCTGTGGTGAGTGTAAATTTATGTATTTTTGTGGTGAAATGTGAGATATTTTATGACATTTGTTTCATGTTAATCCTTGACATTTGCGGCATTGTCATGCACGCACATGTCCATATTCGCTACCAGTATGTGATAATACCAATACTATGCATGTAGTATGTAGAGTTCGTTAAGTTCATGTAAGTTGTTATGCCTGTATGTAACCTGTGACCGCCATTATGTGTTGTACAACAAGTCATTTTGTTTACATGTACTTGTGTCATGTATTCTTACCGGGTGTATGTTTATTTATTTTGTTGCAGACAAAGTGATTACCATCGCACCAGGGATTATTTTATAAGGATTATTCTATAGGGATTATTATTGTACGCTGATCATTGTACACGGATTATTTCCATGGACTAGTGGATTACTTCTTGGGATTATCTCGTGGGATTATTTTGAACTGTTCTTGTGTGGATTTCGTACTAATTATTTTCGTGAACTGTTTTTCGTGGATTGTACTTGTGCTGATTACTTCCATGCTGATTATATCTGTGCTGGAATATTTTAGATCGTGAAGTTACATTGATTGAACTGATTTGAACTGTGATCTTCAATAAATTCTCCAATGACAATTTGATGAGATTTAAATCAGATCTTCAATTGTGTTCTTTGTAAATTCGTGTAACTGTATGAACATAGCACATTCGTCCCAAATAATTTTGTGACCAACACCACTCTTCAGCTGTGACACCACAGCCTGGGTTTCACTACAGTAAGATGAACCCCCTCCTCGCCTTACTCTTAAAAGTAAGATGACCCCCCTCCTCGCCTTACTCTTAAAAGTAAGATGACCCCCCTCCTCGCCTTACTCTTAAAGATACCTTGTTTAACCATGGAGGAAGGAACCTTCCTCCATGGTTTAACTAATTCACCGAATGCTGGTTACGATAGTTGTTCACATGCTCGTCTCTCATAATTATGAAGTGTATTGGTGCCTGTTCACTTTATGGGTGATACTGCTAACCTAAGGCCTAAAAAAGTGTTCGGTTTCTGGTCATTGGTCGGCTTCACAATCGGTGCGGTGACGCGTTTTTTTTTTTTTGAATTTTTTTTTGTGTTTGTGATATTGCTCGAATTTCTTCTCTCTGAAAACCCTTTTAGGCCTATGTTGTTAACAAAGCTGTTCAAATGCGAACAGCTCTGGGAAAGGTTTGTGAAGAATACAAATGCATATAGTGGACAAAGTATACTGCAGAAAAACAATCGCACCCGGTTCTCGTGGAAGAACTATTATTCATGATAATCTCAAGGAGTCTGATTTTGTTTTCCCAAAAAGCCACAAGCGTGTGTCTAACGGCTATGTTGTCTTTGTCAGGTTTGCACAACGTTAACCCCCTGTTAAATTGTACCCCTCTTACCAAACCATAGGTGTCCTTTGCTTGGAAGTACCACAGGTGGCACGGCAGGCGACAGATGTGTAAGTTTACACTAATTGTGCTTATATCGCCACATAACACGAAACATTTCCAGGGAGGAATAATTACTGCTGACATCTCTTCAAAATAAAATAATATTAAATGGCGCCATTGGCAACTTTTCAACTTTCTCGGATGATGTTTCGTTTTGTTTACTGATTACTGATTCTCCGATTCATCTTATTCATGAATTAGCCATCTTATGTCTTATTCCCTGAATACAAGATGTTGTTTACCTGTAAATGCTCAACATGTGCCTGTTTCCAGGGGCAAACATTTTAAGTAAATTAATGGGAAAAAAACTACATCCATTTATATTCATTTTAATATGTCACTCAGGAATGAACTTGTCTTTGGAACTATCAGATTATTGGGTCTTCTCGCTGGTACATGCAGCACTAAGCTACAGAGTGTGGTTGTAAGAATTACAGCCTCGCTTTTGTATTTATTGCGAATAGCCCCATTTCCCACACACGTTAGTCATTTGTTCATCATGAACTGTCCGAACAAAATATGACTCACGTTCAAAATCTGTTCTGATTAATCGTAAATACACATGTCGATTTTTATTTTATTTTATTTAAATTTGTATTTATTTATTTATTTTTTTCAAAAAAAGGTTGAATGATTGTTCGTTCGTACCATATTAACCGTTGTAACTATATCAGGCCTGGGAGGGGCACAATTATATATATATATATATATATATATATATATATATATATATATATATATATATATATATATATATACTTAAATGTAGCGGTCTATCTTGAAGTAGAGTGCTCAATGCCACATAGACAGAGCGTAATATACTTGTAGTAAAACTAGTGGAACGCTGGTAGTTGTAACTCCGAGTTTCACGCGTTATGCGATCATCAGACAACGTTGTCTGATGATCGCATAACGCGTGAAACTCGGAGTTACACCAGCGTTCCACTGTTTTACAATATATATATATATATATATATATATATATATATATATATATATATATATATATATATATATATATATATATATATATATATATATATATATATATATATATAAACGGGTAGCGAGCAAAGAATAATTGGCTAATGGCGGACTCGAACCCGCGACCTCTCGATTACCGTACGAGCGCTCTACCAACTGAGCTAACCAGCCCCTATGTTGGTGGGCGGTCCACTTATGCCAATTATCTATTGCTCTATGTATGTATAGGTATATATTATAATATCTCCAGAACGCTTTGTCTGATCACGATGGATTTTTTTAAAACTTTTCCTAACTGTTCAAAATCATGCCAAAATCAACGACAATGGGTACTAAGTGTTGCCATGGCAAACGTACGTTTATTTTGAACAGGTCCAATTACTTGATAAGTGATACTGTAAAACTTTTAATATATGTGTTTTCGGGTTGGCTGTCAGCTTTCAAACACTGAACCGGACAACAATGAGTCATGTGACCACTTCCAATGCATTATAGGAATCCAATATGAACATCATTACGTGTAATTGCAAAAGCTTATTTTTGAATTGTTTTGCACAATATATAAATTTATGACATGGGTAGTATGTCTATCTCTAATTCTGGTTAAACATTCTAGTAACTGGTACCAAAGACAACATTTGTGCCAAATTCCACGGCAAACGGATGAAAAATACTATAGATTTTCCCGCTCAAATAAGCAGCAAATTTCACTTTCATACATTCATATTAAAGCAATGTTTCCTCTCCAGTTGCTACTGTGTTTCGAATTAAGAATTCAAGCATTCAATTTCATTCAGGCATGCAAATTTATTTAGCATTATATTCAATTTAGCATATACGTCTTTCGTCATCCAATTTAGCAGAATCGGTTCGACTGGGGATTGTCACTAAAATGTAATTTATTTTTATTTTCGTATAACGGGCAAACTCCAATTTCGCAAAATGAGAATTCTAAAAAATACGAGAAACAAATGCATACAAATAGATTAATTGTACAAGACGACTGAACACGTTTCATATGTTTACTTTAATTCAATTTTTTCTTTATTCATGTGCGTTTCTCGTACACTTTATATAGGGCCAATCGGTCTTACTTTCTCTGATTAGAATCTTTATTGGTTTTCTGACTTGGGCCTAATTCTGTAATGTGTTTCAGAAACATTTATGTTATACTGGACTGTTTCATTATAAGCTGTTTTTTGGTTGTTTGAGTGTGTCTTTATGATTTTTTTATGCTGTTTTCTTATTGTCCATTCATTCATTAGTGAACCGTTTTTATACCTTTAAAAATCTATAGGAAACTAATTTAAGTTAAACGAAGCATCAGTTATGTTGCACAAATTCCACAAATAACTGCCCAATAATGAATTTGAATGGCCAAATACGTGCCGCGAAAAGCTCATGTGAATTTATATGCCATTCGAGTGGATTGTTAAATTGGATGGTTATTTTGTTTAAATGACGCAAGAATACTATTGCCTACTCATAAAACGAAATTGTATGAGGATTTTGAGCAGCATTCAATTTTGCACGAAAAAGAATGACGCGGTGTTTGTGCATCCGTGGATCCGCCCATCGCTGGTGGTACACCATTGGCGGATCCAGGGGGGGCTAAGGGGGCTGTAGCCCCCCCTAAAATCGTTTTTAAAAAAAAATTAAAGGGAGAGAAAAAGAGAGAGAGGGGGGAGGGGAGGGGAGAACGCACTCTCATTTCCCCCTCACTGTTGTTTGTTTTTCTCTTCCTTTGATTATTTCATTGTAATTTTTGTAGTACTGAAAATTAATTGTTTTTGATTCTCAGCCCCCCTAAAAAATGTTCTGGATCCGCCCATGTGGTACACCCTCAACAATGGGCGCGTGGGCCTGGATCGACAACATTACATACAAATCAATCTTTTTAAAAATCAAAAACAAGTATGAAGCTTCGGCACGTGATGTGTACCCAAGAGCTGAGGGGTCACCAAGCGGGTCAAGGCACTATTGCGAATGTGTTTTTCTCTTGCATTGATAATGAATGTTAACACCTGCAGAATCCTGCGAAAGTCTATGATGTTCAATCATCCGGAAACTTTTAAATTACATTGAACACTGATAAGCCCAATAAATCTGTTGTCCCGCTTAATCAGTGTTTGTGTGTGTGTGGGTGTGGGTTTGCACTGTAAACCGTCCAAGGACATATAAGAAAGGGAATAATAGATCCTCGGACGGCGGTTCTTTGTTCTTCGTTGTCCTCGGAAGACGTCGTGTACAAAACCAATGGAGATTACTTCAAAAATAGATGAACAATAGAGGTCCTCAGACGTCTTGAAATGCACAACTGTGTGTTTTCTTGCGTTTTTTCTTTCTAATTGTTTTTCATGTTATGCCTTCGTCTAACTGTCGCTAGTAGTATTAAGTCGGTGTAAGGGCAAAATCAAACCAACAGTATTCTGTTGCTTTTAAATCTGCAGACTCACTTGTGCAGAGATTTGTTTCGGGAATTTCATTTCGTCGGTTGATCGGAAACACACTTGTCCTCCCGACTAATACGGATTTATTAATGCTTGATTGGTCAGCACCTGAGCATAATACCCAGCAAAGACACGGTTGTTCAATCTCAGCTGAGTTGACATTTTGGCAGCTCGCTCAATTTCAACTTGATGGAATTATAAAGTTCACACCATTGGTTTGATATTAACCGCCCCAGTTTTGGCATGGTACCCGGGAGATTATAGGGAGTGACCGAGTGTGAAAGTTTGAACTAGTCGCCGGGGATTTGGGACGGGGTTTAGGATGGGATTATATAAACAACTAAATAATACATTGGTCGTCCTAGTTACTTGGGAATTACAAAACAAGGACAGAATCATACAAGAGTCGTGTGATATTATGGTCTTCTAGTTTGCGTTTTATTCCCAATAATGCCCTCATTCGAACATCGTATAGGTCAACATTTCGTGAAATCATCGACAAGACAATAGTTGTTTCAGAGAGTCAAGTATTAATGGATAACTTCTACTGCGACTGTAGTACCATTCAGCAGAGAGCATATAAGTATTGCTCTGCCCGACTGTTATAAACGGTGACTTAAAGCTGTTCTTCTAAAATATTGGTTTTAAATTAATGGCAATCCATTTCGTTTATGCTGTATCAATTCAGATGTAATCTAAAAGAAGAGAGATCTCTGTACGTATATGTCTACCTAGATTCAATGAGATGGGCAAATCCCGATACGCCTGGATGTTATATTACGGCAATATTATATATGATATTCCTATAATGCTATATATACACATTACGCTTAACGTTAAAGATATAGAGTTAGTAACAAGTTAGTTGTCATTTACGGAATACCTACTCATGCTGATTTAAGCCGGGTAAAACAAACCGAGATCTAAATTTAGATTTTTAAATTGTTGGGTCATCAACGTCATAAGATTTCTGGTTTTGGGCTATTTTACCTGCATTTTCGAAAGTTTTATTCATCAGAACATTGATAATTTCCTTTAAGAAAGGTAAACAAATACTTTGTAATTTGATATGTCAGAAAATGACTGCAGGAGTTTGGTTTAACAGTAATTAAGTGCCCATCCTTATTCTATTTTGATCACCGTGCTTTTTTGAAGATGCCATTTTAAATCATTCGTTTACCTTTCCTGAATTTAATAGACATTATTTTTTCTGATGAAAAATTTAAAAAAGAAAACAAAAGGAGAGACATTAAGAAAATCAACTATACATGTATAATGACTGCTTTATTGAAACGATAAATAATTGATGTCGTGGATCAACTTTTATTAATTATTATTTGGATTGATGTATCATTGATCCCGCAAGTAGCAAATCTAAATTTAAATCAATTGATCAATACAAATATCAGTTTAAGCACGAATATCTTAACAGTGTTTTAAATATACAGAGACAAATATTGTCGGAAATAATAATTAGTGCTCTTTGTAACATGTGTATATACTAATTCAACTAAAGCTACGTTTTATATTTTGAAAAGACCTCAACGACGGACATTTATCTATATTAAAATAACTTGATACTGCCCTGCAAAAACTTGGGTGTTTAAATAAAAATAACATTGGTGTAAAATTTATTCTGATATGGTGTTCATAATATATGGTAAGGTGCCCAATAAAAACACCCAACACTTTGCAGTGTGACTGATACTTAATAATTATGATGACATATATTTCAATTTAGACAAAACAGTGCCAGTGGTTTATTCAAATCATTTTTTAGTGTTTCCATGTACTAAAATAAAGGTTCTTTAAAAAGATTATTTGCTACTGCCATTACTGAATAGTGTTTTATGATAACAAGTTAGTGGAGTTCCATTATAGTGTGTCACCCACTTCACTTATTCATTAGTTACTGGGAAGGTACAGCATTTATATTTTAAAACGTACGCAAATTTTAGCCCTCTACCTTTCACAAACTATAATAATAAAACTAACCTGTGACAGTTTCATCGCATCAGCCTTTGACGTTGTAAACTAAATATTTTTCTCAGGGTGAACGATACTTTACAACAGGTAATGTTTTAAGATAGGCCTATGTTTGAATGTGATAATCTGGTAAACACCAATACTGTACGTTCACTCATAATAGTTATTTCATGTGTGGTTAACAAAACAACATCATTATAACAATGATACAAAATTTCGGATTTTTTTTTTGTTCACAGTGATCATAACAGCATAGGCCTAATTATTCCCTATTATCAAATTTCTTTTAACATGCACCATCCATCCATAAGACCTACAGGGCGTACAAACATACTCGCTGTTGTTTTAGAATTTACGATACTACAGAATGAACCACAGTTATTTTAAAGTTTACAGGAGGCTCAAATATTTATCTACGTTCTGTGAACATTTCACGTGGTTTGGTTGCCCTTTTTTTTTTCGAAAGAAATGGGATTTCGTAATAGGCCTACTATAGTGCTGTTTGGACAGTTCTAGGTTTGAGAATTACGCATGCACAATTATGTGTTATCGGTGCCTGACTACTAATACCACGAAGGCCTATGTGATATGTGCAGGTACTATTTATTATTTGTTTTATTTATTTATTTATTTATTTATTTTTTATTATTATTTTTTTTTGCGTTGTTCCATCGAAACATTCCATTCAGGGAGTAAAGTTCACCAAAAATACATCCAAAAACAAACAAACAAATAAACAAAACATAACTACAAAGGAATGGGTATAGATGCCACAAAAGTGACAGGCTGTTTGAACAAACAATATTTTCAGTCACGGCTTGTGTTACCGAAACATTATAAACCAATCAAACCTATTTGGTATCTCCTTTTCTCCCCATCGATGGTTGGTGCCGACATGCTGAAACACACGTAGGTCAATGTCTTAATTCTTGTTTAAATATTTCCCCTCTGATTTTCTGTGTGGAAATAGTTGTAAAACAAAATATGATTATTATAAGTATCTCTATATCAACATATGTACAGTTAAAAATGCATGTTCTGAGTAATTAACTGTTTCACGTGCAATTGTGTTTTTAAGGCCAAACAAGTCCCCGGTTTCTGGCGGTGACGCGCTTTTTTTTCTGATACATGTACGCGGCGAGCAAATTTCCCATATACAATGTATGGTGGCTAAGAGAGGCCTCACAACTCGGGCAAACGTTCATACCCCTGTGTGAAAAACTCGTTTTATTTTTTTAAGTATTTTGTTTGTTTGTTGGGGTGTTTGTTCGTTTGTTTGTTTGTTGGGGTTTTTTTTTTTTCTGTATCCAAATGTATGAAAACAACTGTTTGGCTCAGGTTGTGGGATGGGTAAGAACAAGGTGACGTTGGGAGGTGGTTCATACTTTGTTATTATTGTTATACACCCATTTTATTTCTAAATTGGGAAAACCCCACCCTGATAACCGATATTTGAATAAGAATGCATCTAAAAGTCCCCTAAACACCCCCCCCCCCGCCCCCACCATAAAAACAAACAAACAATAGAATCAGGGGTATTCGGGACACAAAACCGCTAAATAGCGTCCTCATGTGACAACAAATCAAAACAGCCACATACCCAAAACGTGATTGTCCCACTTAAGACCATTAACATCTGGCGTATCTTCTGTCGTCTGAGGGGCCGAATCTGAAGTCACAGGTGCACTCCACGCCTTGGTGGATGCATTCTGTAAGAATAAATCGTGGTAAATGTAAATGAAGGTAATGTGTAGACGATGTGACCAATGACATCACATGTTTACAAAAGAGCCCCAAAGGTCAAACTGAGCACAAAATATACACTGGTTTATGACAAGAAAAATAAAATCTGATATTTTGAGATTTCGGCATTTAAAAATGTGATTTATTTTTTTAATAAGACATTACATCATTGTCCCCATTATGCCAATACCCCATAAGAACAGCACATTTGTTTTCAAAACATTGCCATTTGCAATGAAGATTCATTCAGTTTTTCCCTTAAATAATTTACTCCATTTTGCGACCGATAACGACATATACAAAAATGTGTCCTTTTTTACTTAGAAAATGTAGATTATATAATTCGTGAAAATCTTGTGTGGACATGTGGAAGTCCACGTATTTAGAAATGTGTTTTATCTATTATTTATTTTGTGTTATTATTATTTTGTTTTTCATTACCAAGTGAATATCTTACACGTTTAAGATCATATAGAAAGATATAGTGGATGTTAATGGAGTCACTGAGCGGCAACAAAATTGAATATGACTTCGTTTTGCTGGAAAATGTTGAGTGAAATAAATTCTATTTTTTTCTAATTAAATATGGCACTTCAAACAAATATTTCCAAAATATAATAGCTAATCAATTTATAATGTTTATAATTTATAATTTATATGTTATTTCCACATTATTGTGTATAAAAAGTATTGACTAAAATCCAATTATACACTTTCCAAGACGACTGAGGACATCTATTTTTCCCTTCTATTGTTCCCATTGTGTTTGGACTTTTTGAAGCAACCTCCATTGGTTTTATGCCCGACGTCCTTCCAGTGGACCTCTGAAAACAAAGAACCGGCGACCTATTGTTCCATTTGTTATAAGCCCTAGGTCGGTTTACAGTGCAAGTGCATTACTTCTCTTTACTTAGGGGGAAAAAAAAAGAAAAAAAAACAAAAACGCCAGAACGCTAGGGTAGTTTCGGACTACATACTCCCGAGGAAGCTAAAAAAAAAAAGGATTACACACTCAATTTCGCCAGTAAATTATTTTACACTTAAATTTTTTTTAACAACTTATTTAAAATTTAATTTACCTTTATTTTTACTTTTAAAATAATATTACGATGAACAGATTTTAATCCGAGAATACGGGAAAATAAGCAATCGCACAGAATGTGCACCTTTGAGACTAAGATTAAAAAGGCCTTTGAACACTTTCTCGGCCAATTGTTAAGTTATGTGGTTTGTCACGAAATACTTCGCCCCAGACGAATGCAAATGGTATTTAAACCGGAAGCTATACCAGCAAAAAAATTGAATTAGGTAGGTATCCCTGGAGACGTTTTTAGTCGGAATGGAATATGGAGAGTGTGATTTATTTATTTGTATTTTTTATTTAATTGGTTGGTTTGGTGGGGGTAAATTTTTAAGTCATGCAGTCATGCAGAGTAGCGATTTGTTCTGGAAAATGGATTCATTTCAGCCTCATGTTTCAGTCATGTTAACAAAAATGACCGGAACATTTTGTAAGTATTGTAATCACAGAACATAACGAAAGAATTATTGTGTAGAATGTGGATATGACGTCACATTAACTTCGTTCTCGAAAATCAGCCCAAAACTAATAAGAAGTAAAATGATATGCATAGCAGTGACTGCGACTGCAATACAAATATGTGAGTCAAACACCCAGGTAAAGTGATACGGGACTCGTGTGGAAACATTTCGTGCAAACGTTAGGTGTAACGCTCCCACCCTAGGGTTAAATTGTCAGTTTTGTATTTAGTGCCCCACATGTAGGGATACAGACAAGTTGTGTGAGACAATCCCTCGTGTACGAGATTGGTCGATTGTCGAAGGATGGGGACATTTTCACAGTTTTTAAGCATCATACCTTTTATTTTGCATTTACCACAGAGTGCACGTGCAAGCCGATTTTTGTGATGCATGCTGGTGTATGTTAAAACCACACCGATGGACAGTTAGCCGTGCTTATATTCTAATTACTTTTGTTTCGCTTTACGTCGATCATTGTTTGCGTTTACCGCAAGCCTTATTGTGTAATGCAAGATTTAGCTAATGATCAAAATACTGCAAAACTTACCCCCCCCCCCAGATATTGGTTATCAGTGTTAAAATCTCACCAAATAAAAGTCAGCTATGATTGTTGTTTTGTTCAAATGTTGAACAGCGATCAATAGCTAGAACGGAATACAAGGTGCGCGCGTTTCTGAATACAAGACTGGTCAAAACTGACATACCACAATCATGTAAAATTGATATCTTTATAATCAGTAATATTTGTAGCATAGAATGGAGAAAAGGATAAGTAAAGACTGTTTACGGTGACACCATGTGAAATTATCAATTGAGTTCTGAAAAGAACTGGAAGCTGTAACTGCCAGTTACTCAATTTAGAATAATTCCACATGGTGTCACACAAACAGTCTTTACTTATAGGTAAAACTTGTAGCTTTGCATGGTGAGGATGATAAGTAAGACTAATTGCGGTGACACCATGTGGGGGTACAACTCGACGTTTCGATCAGTATGCTCTGATCGTCATTCTCCTGAGGACGATCAGAGCATACTGATCGAAACGTCGAGTTGTACCCCCAGTTCTTTTCAGAACTAATTACTACTCAATTGAGATTCCACATGGTGTCACCGCAATTAGTCTTACTTAGTCTTTACTTATCTTTTTAATCATGAAAAGTTTTACAACAAAACAGATTGTGAACTCACTTCTTGATGATCCCCCTCTGCCCCTTTTCTGCAAAACGTAATCCATAAAAGCCCGGTCTTCCCTCTTCTGAATCTCTTCGTTGTATAGCTGGTAGAGAAGCCCTGCCTCGTCGTCAGTGAGTTCGGCTCCTACGACGGCGACGAATAGCGTGGTGACGGAGACCAGTAGGAGTAGTGTGTAGCTTGCCATTGTGTGTGTGTGCCTGTGATTGCAAGTATAAAACAATCGAACGGTTATTTTAAAAAAATGCGTTTGCTAAAACAGATATCGAACGGTAAGAATAACAGCACTTGCACAAGCAGTTATCAAATCTGGATGAATTAGGGACTGCTACCTGGCAGTGCTAATCTTGCGCGGTCTTACCGTTTGAGAGAAATCATGTGTGACCCAGAGATACTAAATGGGCGAATCAAAGACTAAGAAATTGCTAAAAGTTGCACACTGCCTTGGGATTGGGCGTCTTTGGGCGATAAAAGACGCCCACATTTTCACAGCGTAAGGTTAATATTCATAGGAAGAACTATCGATAGTAGTATAACCTGTCTTGATTAGTCTGTAATAATTTAAAGTAGACCACAGACCTCTTGTCAAGACAGATTCATGATAAAATATATAAATTTAAATTTATGTTAATAACCAAATGGTTATATTTGTTGTCTTTAATATCCGAGTGCAGAAAATAAAACAGCTAATTCTCTGTTAATAAATTATGTAACTCCTATGCGTAGCTGGTAGACGTATTTATACCTATTTCCCCCACCCCCGTTGAGATACACCATTTGGTGCACACTAGCATTTCAAATTGACGCATGCGTAGTGGTCGTCCCCCACCCCCCCCCCTCCGGTTTTCGGGGGAAGATTATACGAAGTTCCAAAGACTGTGTTTGATAGCGGTTCGTGTGTGTGGTAGCGGTTCGTGATTGTAGCGTTCGTGGTTGTAGCGCCGTCGGATCGTGTATCAAAAACATACAAACACAGTTTTGAACCAAGACTAGTATCTCTCCTGTGCCCCGCGCACAACTCCCTCGGCATACGGCTCAGCAGTAATCAAGCCCGTAATATTTGAAACAGAATAACGAAATGTTACGAAATGTAACGAAATCCTCCGTTTGCTTGGACATAAAAGGTTCCATCAGATCAATTCATCTATTCGGGTATTGCCTGGGCACGATTTGACCCCTGGATTATTATGTCTTGGGATACCAAACAATTAATATGACTAGCCACACAGATGAATACCTTTAGCAATCACGACCACATGAATCCATCAGTCACGGAATGCCTGTCACAATTATCTTGGACGAGGTTTCAAATAACTAGAGCGAAGCCCAACATTTAAGCATACGTCACATTGACGTGTCTCAGTGACGAATTGGCAACAAAATTTGTTATTATTATTATTATTATTATTATTATTATTATTATTATTATTATTATTATTATTATTATTATTATTATTATTATTATTATTATTATTATTATTATTATTATTATTATTATTATTATTATTATTATTATTATTATTATTATTATTATTATTATTATTATTATTATTATTATTATTATTATTATTATTATTATTATTATTATTATTATTATTATTATTATTATTATTATTATTATTATTATTATTATTATTATTATTATTATTATTATTATTATTATTATTATTATTATTATTATTATTATTATTATTATTATTATTATTATTATTATTATTATTATTATTATTATTATTATTATTATTATTATTATTATTATTATTATTATTATTATTATTATTATTATTATTATTATTATTATTATTATTATTATTATTATTATTATTATTATTATTATTATTATTATTATTATTATTATTATTATTATTATTATTATTATTATTATTATTATTATTATTATTATTATTATTATTATTATTATTATTATTATTATTATTATTATTATTATTATTATTATTATTATTATTATTATTATTATTATTATTATTATTATTATTATTATTATTATTATTATTATTATTATTATTATTATTATTATTATTATTATTATTATTATTATTATTATTATTATTATTATTATTATTTGTATTATTATTATTATTATTATTTGTATTATTATTATTATTATTATTTGTATTATTATTATTATTATTATTTGTATTATTTGTATTATTTGTATTATTTGTATTATTATTATTTGTATTATTTGTATTATTATTATTATTATTATTATTTGTATTATTTGTATTATTATTTGTATTATTATTATTATTTGTATTATTATTATTATTTGTATTATTATTAGTGTTAGTTTTGATGCCGAGCAAATAACATGATGTGCGAGGATAGATAAAACATACATTTCAACACGTGCGTTCGGGCTTTTGAAAATGCTTCCAAATGTGCTTGTGTATACTTTGAAGACCATCATAAATATATTACACGTTTGAAATGGAGCAACGCCGTGGTAAGTCCGCGATCCATTTCCACATAGACTGAACGCACCCAAGTAAGAATGCATTTTTCTCCTAAACGATAAAACGTAATAATTTATAGTTTATTATAAACACTTGGCAGCAATTACATAGAATTAAAACAGGGTCAGCGTCCTTCGGATGAGACGTAAAGGATTATGTTTTGGGTAATACACGTACAAATTAATCTATGAATCTTATTGTGGAAGTGAAGGGGCTTGCTCTGGTATTTTTTTGGAAATGACAGCAAAATTAACATGCTTTAAACCTTTGGGGGAAAGGTGACATATATAAATGAAAGTATTGTTATTGTGATAAAATTAAAATAGACAGTTATTTTATTGCACATTATCTTTTCATGAGATCTGCATTGCTGTTTTGCTTGAGGACAGGCAAACAAATGCATTTTCATGACACATTTCTCAAAATAATCGTGAGAAACATGTCTTGGAATTAATTTATTGAGGGTCCCTTTATATTCATGCTTCAAAGTATTTATTTTCTATTTTAAAAGGAAATTATTAATGTTCAGAGGAAGCCACAAATTTCAGGAAATTACCGGTAGAAACCTCCCCCCCCCAAAAAAAAAAATAAAATAAAATAAAAAAACGGGCGATACATCTTTTATGTTACTTGAGTTATTGAGTTGTTTAGACAATAACAAAGAATATTGTACAAATTTATTATGCTGTATACAATAGACTTTATGTCTTACATCACACACTGAAGGGCGCCTTCACTTAGGAGTGTCGTGGCCGAGCGGTCTAGCTTACCGGACTCAAGTCATGGTGTTAGCAGCAGAATGTGGGTTCGAATCCCGGCCGTGACACTTGTGTCGTTGAGCAAGACACTTAACCATAATTGCTTCTCTCCACCCAGGGGTTAAATGGGTACCTGTGAGGGCAGAGTTGGTTGATTAGCCCTATATGCGCTGTAATGGCAGCAATTGAGCTGTATACTCCCCAGGGAGCTGAGATGGTTTCAGGAATGATTTATGAGCCTTATGAGCAGGGGTAATAATATGCGCCTTGAGCACCACTCAGTTGGTGGATACGTGCGCTATATAAGTCCACACATTATTATTATTATTATTATTATTAAAAAGATGGTCACCGATTGGTTCATGTATGCGCGCTGTGTGTGAACCTCGAAGCGTGACGTCAGATCTTCAGGCTATTATGAACCAATAAATAACCTCACTTTGCCCCTGACAGACGGCGCCCTTCAATTTGTGACATCACAATGGATAAGGTCTATACGATTCCTCTGTCGTCCTTGAACTTGCACAAGTTATATATCGTTTGGTTCCCCAACCCTCTGCTTATTTCATTAGCATCTGCGATGAATATTACCAACACCTAGTTTTTAAGCTCCACAGGACATTGTCATTCTGGCGTCCGCGAAATTTAATTTTGTCTGCATGCATGAACGCGTTACTTAGTCAACATGGTGTATCCCTGCCATCAATGAATACTGGTTCTTTTCGTTGGACTGCACTGACGTCTACGTAAACTTTAATACTCCCCTGATCTCCCGTTGAGACACAAACTGATGTGCATAGGTTTATTTTGTGCGGTGGCTCGTCTTAAGCTGTGATAATGTTATTGGTAGATCCGGGTGTGGTGTGTGTGTGGGGGGGGGGGTATTTTCCAAACCCTGGATCCATTCTGGATACAGCTGAACTATTCCGCCGAGTGGAATAACGTTTCCACGTTTCTACATTTCCACGTTTCTACATTTCCACGTTTCCACGTTTCCGCATTTCCACGTGGGGCTTTCTTTTTAATCTTTCTGTGTCTAATATTTTTTAATGCTGTTTGTCTTTTTACTAATTATTTTTTACTACTAATTATTTATCCTATCTTTACAAAGTTCATAAATTACTCTATTTAAGCTCTATATTTTTAATTTGTAGTTATTCCTTATTGTTATACAAGCTGTACATTGGTTATGTCGTAAAACAATTATCAAGTTATGGTGGTGAGTATTGTAGGATTTCTGGTTATGAACAACAATGTAAAACTGCATTCAAGTTGCTTGTATTCATTCAAACGTGTAATTTGTTGTCTGCGGATAATATAATAATAATAATGTGTGGACTTATATAGTCCACGTGTCCACCAACTAA
Source organism: Zoroaster sp. YZ-2022 (assembly GCA_029582265.1). Lineage (NCBI taxonomy): Eukaryota > Metazoa > Echinodermata > Asteroidea > Forcipulatida > Zoroasteridae > Zoroaster > Zoroaster sp. YZ-2022. The sequence continues at coordinate 54,025,498 of CM055816.1, read as the reverse complement.
GTGGTGCTCAAGGCGCATTATATCATTACCCCTGCTCATAAGGCTCATAAATCATTCCTGAAACCATCTCAGCTCCCTGGGGAGTATACAGCTCAATTGCTGCCATTACAGCGCATATTAGGGCTAATCAACCAACTCTGCCCTCACAGGTACCCATTTAACCCCTGGGTGGAGAGAAGCAATTATGGTTAAGTGTCTTGCTCAAGGACACAAGTGTCACGGCCGGGATTCGAACCCACATTCTGCTGCTAACACCAGAACTTGAGTACGGTAAGCTAGACCGCTCGGCCACGACACTCCATAATAGATGACCGCATTTTATTTCAATTATTTATCAAATTGTACTAAAACGATAGCAAATGAGACAAAAACATTTCAAGGGATGTTTGATGCCATCATCAACATGACACCAATACATTTCATGTAAAACTGTGTGTTCATTCGATATTTTATACGAGATTACCAATAGCATTTAGTGCTCCTTAGAAATGTACCGCCCGTGTTAAGGCCGATTTCACTGTAAAAATAGATTTAAATGTTGAGTTGTTATTTATAAGCTTTCATTTGAGACATTGCACGAAAAATCCGTTAAGGATTATTACCAGTAAATTAAAACCTCACATTAATAAAATGCTGGCCCACTGTTTTGAATCCTCAGCTTGCACGTGACCACACAATTTATTGCACGTAACGGCTGAGGGCGTGTGCTGTCAATCAGAATCAAGCGCGTTTGAAATATCACTTTTATTTAGAGTTTCCGACATCCGAATTTCATTTTTAAAAAAGGGGTTTCGTTTAATAACGACATTATCTTTCAAAATCCGTTCACTTTTTATATTCTATTTTGTGGATCTCTTGAGCCAAACGCGGGCGAGATATACATTGTTTTTCCTTAATAAGTATACAAGTAAAAAAAAAACAATCAAACAAACAAACAAACATTGGCCTCGTGAAACATTATTAATTAATTAAGAAATTAATAAATATGCGAATGTGCTTCTAACAGGCGACATATATTTTATGTTTTTCCTTAATAATTATACAAGTAAAAAAAAACATTGGCCTCGTGAAACATTAGAAATTAATTAAGAAATTAATAAATATGTGAACGTGCTTTTAACGGTCAACGGGCGAAGAAGCAACCCAGAAGAATCTGAAATAATGGGACAGCGTTCTGACACAGTTGATATACCAGCTAGCCATGCATGCTACATGTAAATAGAAGTATCGAGCAGACTGCAAACCATTCGTGTGTAACTGATGCACACATAAAAGCAGTCATTACATTCTGTTTGGACCTCCCCCGTATAGGCCATTGTCGTGTATTTTTAACGGTCCGCATACCCTTAGCCATTACATCCTTAACGGAATGGTAAAATTGTTTTGGCTCAGAAATAATAAATTTAAAAAGCTTACATTATGAGAATGAAATAATTATTAAGAAAAGTGCTATTAATATTAAAAAACAAATAAATAAATAAATAAATAAATAAACACATACATTAAAAAAGAATAATAATAAATGGCGATTACCCAAATGTTAAAAGTATGAAATGAAAACACAAATTGCTTTTTTTTATTTTATTTATTTTTTTATTTTTGTAGGGACCATTTCTTGGAATAAAGTTGCAATGAGTAGGTTTGTATTTGTTATCTTTTGTTTAGTATTATATTGTGTAATTGGAATTATTTTGGAGTATCGGTATGTGTAAGTACAACCATATTACTATAACATAACATAGAATGTCAAAATTTGTTTGGACATTATTCTTTTGGGGCTGAAAAAGAGAATCAGAATGGGTAAAACAAACAAATATGGCAACGTACTGCAGTTTCATTATTAAGCGTTTACAGAAATTGTGTAAATCAGTTTAACACACTTGTTATGTAAAATTGTAATACAGCAAATTGTTGGAAATAGAGTTGCCTACATTCTGCTGTAAATTTACATGTTTTTTTTACAGTGTATATAATATGGTAATCAACATTGAGGCACACATTGACACAGTAACATATCTAACTGACACGTCTCACAATAGCCACCCCTCCTTTCCCTGTCCAATAGTAAGCGTTTTGGTTTGTGCAGTCTTGTGAACAATTGTGCAACTCTTGTGAAATAACATCGCCAACAATTTATCTGAAAAGCGTAATTTGACGTTTCAAACTTTTTAGATCCACCGTTGGTATTATAATATATATGGTAATCAAAATTGAGGCACACATTGATGGTCTCACAATAACCACTCCCCCCCCCCCCCTTTCCCCGTCTAATGGTAATTGCTTTGGTTTCATTTGGCTGGAATATAGCGCCGTTTCCAACGGGACAATGGTTTTAACTCAACATGTTATTGTTGCCAACATGTTTTGTATATTGTTGCCAACATGTTTTGTACAAGAGAAAAGTTATGTAGCATTTGAAGCTTTGCATGGTGTAAGTACAGTAGGAGTAAGGTCTCTTGGGAGATGTATTAAGTGTTGGTTCTGAGAAGAACCGGTGGTGAGTTATCTCACCACTGGTCCACATGTATGACTGCAAACTATGCTCCTGTTTTATATGCTCCTTTCCTCATTGTTACATAGCAGTGTCGTGAAGACGAATAATCAGAATGAGAAGCGGCACAGCGTACGGCGTGCAATTTGTATTTTTTTTTTTCAGACGAAAAGTAGGACACGCATCACCTTATATATGTTAGATCGCGCCACAGATATTATTAACAAACGCGAACGATACGCCTCACCTCCACCTGGTGCACCATAACATCCCAGCGTGACGACCATTCGCTACTCAATGAATTAATCTTTGAGTTTAAGTAACACGTGCTGAATATTGTGAATTGGGAACATATGACTCCACGAGCTGGGCCGTCATTGGTTGCCGGTCGCGTACAGAGAGGCGATATATTCTGTAGCGTAGGTGTCTGTCAAAATAACAGCTACCCGAGTTGTGTAATTACACAAACAATATAATGAAGTTGAGTCCTCCGGAAATTCTCGACTAATTCGATCTCTTGACATATTGCAGGATATTTTGAATATTGTTGAGAGGGCGGGAATTTGCAGTGGAAAACAAATTCGAGCAGACGAGAAGAGTCTCTAGACTAGGGACAACTGTGCCAAAATATGTGGGTATTAACTATTATACATCATATCTGACGGCTAACTGGCGGCACTATCATTTATCATATCAGACAGCTATAACTGGCGGCACCCCATGCGCGAAAATGCTGCTTGTCGGATACAGGGGCTCGTTGAGTACGGGGTCCTGGCTTATTCCAGCTCCTACACGAAGAAAATATGTCTTTTCTGATTTTATGAATTAGAATTAGTGACAGGAAATGAGGGGGAAATGTGAAAACAGGAAAAATTAAATAGACTCTACTTTGTAATTGTGTTAGGGCACTTTGACCTAACCTATCTTTTCTTCTGAAAAGACCTTATAAATTACTGTATTCTCAGAAACTAAACAAAATATAAAACTTAAATGACCACAGATTTACTGTGAAACTTACAAGATGTAAAGTTGACGATGGTATCAAACATCCTGTTTGAAATTTGCAATCACTTTAGTTAAGAAAGTCATATTATTCGCGTGGATTCCACAGTGGAATAAAACCGAAACATCTGAACGCAATTTCATTTTGTGCACAGATGCATTTACTGACATTTCACCAGAAGTGCAAGATACAGAATTGGTAAATATGCTGAGCTTGTAAATATTGGTAAATATGAATGCGTTTCTGGTGACGTTCGTCGATGTCTTAGTAAAGAGATTGTGAGTCTTGCTATTAGAATGACTGCACAGTGTCCAGATATCAACACATTGCGTAGAATGTTTCCACATGGGTGCTTTTCCGATGTCTAGTAATTAACTAACCAGGGTCCGCCTTAATCGTGAACTCACTCGTAAAAGGACAAAGTTGACTTAGTGGTGAATCGCCTTTAAGTTTGTGTGTACAACCAATTGCAATAATAATATGCTCGGATTGGGCTATGTGAATATCATGCGACATTACCGGCAGTATAGGGTTAAAGTGAACGTACACCTTTGGTAAATTACCTGATTGAGACATTACCAGTGAATTATAATCTAAACTTACTTGATGTGAAGTTGTGGATGCTTAAAAATGTTTGAGTGCTTTTAAAATTTAAAATGTGCCACGGCTGTGATCCATTTTCATTATTAGAATGCACGCTCATCATTTTCTCGTTAAAGGGACAATATCGTCGATATCAACAGGGCATGGAATCAGAGTGGTAGTTTGAGATTAACTCAAGTGACTGAAAATAATAGCCCACGTGATAATGTCACATAACCGTTGCTGTTGCATAAATGAGCCAGTACATTTCAATCACTGTGTTCTTCTTAAACTCGGACACCAATCCATGTTGAAAGTCTGCTGTGCCAGAATCGTGACGATACTGTCCATTTAATGATACAACGAAATAAGCTAAAGCTTTTACATGTTTCGATTTCTATATACATATCTCTTCATTCTCATAAAGTATGGATGAATTAAAATACATTTGACCAATGGTGTAGAGAGGCCCTTTAACGCGAATAATGTTGACTAATTTCACGAGGGCTACACAACAGAAAGAAAAAAATATATTGGGTAATATAACAGTAATGGAGACTTATGTTGCGCCAAACCCCACTAAAAGGTATTCTGAGCGCATCAGAGCAAAAAACAACAACAACAACAACAACAACAACAACAACATTGGATAGAAAGACCCTCATAAGATGGGTCTTGAGGTGGGTCTTGAAGGACTGAGTGTACTACAGCTTTGGATGAGAAGAGGGAATTATCTCTTCAGATGGTGCAGCATACAATGTGTGCGTTCTATGTTTTGTGTCATCGACTTAATGGCACGCAAGAGTGGGTCAGCAGTGTATTAGTTACACTGATTTCTACAGTACTGACCTGAAGCGCGTTTTCGCTACCCTAACCAGAAACTTGTTTCTGACGTCATATTCTTGACCAGAAATAAGACAGCATAGCTACGCGAAAACGCGAACGTAACCAAAAAAATGTTTTCAGTTTGCGACGTGTTCAGTCAACAACGTTTCTCAAAATATATGGTATAATTCAATTTTTTGCAAAACAGAACTTACTCGTGAATGCTAGTTATAAACTTGAAAGATATACTAAAGATATAGTTGAAAATATACGAACAATTATATCATCATGTTTTAACAAATAATTAACAAAACTTGTTTACAATCCGCCATCTTGAAACCAAGCGCAACCGATCACAAACTTCGGTTCACGTTTGTTCAGAACAATGACATCATCGCAGCACAACCGAACATGTTTCTGGTTACAGTCGGGAAACATTGTAAAGGGCCGAGTACATTGAAGCCACTGGGCCGCCATGTTGCTAGTCTTTACACCACACGTTGTGTACCACGCCTTTGAGTGCCTGTGCACGCAACGCGCAAACATGAACCAACGAATGACCTAGCCTGAAGATCTGACGTCACGCTTTGAGCTAGAGGCGCGTGAAATACGCCAGATCCTGGCCGTGCGGCCGCCATATTTTCTCCGATGTTCAACTTTGATATTGGTTGGTAGCTAGAGCGCGAGCCTGGAAGTGTGACGTCATATCTTCAGCACAACGTATCCAATAAAATCCCTTGAATGGTACGCCTGGAGCCTGCCTTTATCTTTGAGGATCCCCTCAAGGACTGGTCCCCTGTCTTTATCCTTGAGGATAAAGACAGGGGACCAGTCTAACATCAACAAACGAATGACCTTTTGCTTCTGAACGAGGGCGCCCTTCAGTTTGTGACGTCAATGCATAAGATCTATTCCTTAATGAGTCAGCCTCTCTATCCAGTCAACTGAGAGCATCAGCGCAATGGCAAATAAGGAAAGCGAAACCCCATTGCGACCTTCTGAAGTACAAAATATACTAGCAGTAGTCATTATTGTGAAGACCATACCGAATTAACAGATGAAGCTGAGTGGAATATTTGTTTGATCGTCTGAGGCCATTAGATTTAGGAGTGGGTATCATGGAAATGAAAAGAAATCTAAAGTTTCAATTGCACCTGAGACAAGAATAACAGCCGTCTACCATGAATAAAACGACGTTACATGCACTTGATATATTATGTCACTGTGTATCAACGATACAATAAGAATCAAGGACCTGAAATCGAGAATTATGCTTGTTGAAACACTTTAATAAGAGATTATACATGGTGCTACCGCAAACCTTCCTCCCAATGTATATCTTAATTCAAAGTAAGTGAGTACACCATAGTAGAGGAATATGTGCCAACATGGCTTACGCTGTAGCTTTCCTTTAAGAGACTGTCTAAGTGAATGTGAAAGAGGTGATCTCGCTGTTAGATTTGTCAAGTAGTGTCTAGTGCATCCTGTTTGAAACATAGAATGGGTTCGAGTCATCTGTTCTTTTATTTCAATATTTATAAGAGTGTCAGGATCATGGAGTGTGCATCTGTCAAAAATCGCTTCAAAAAATAATACATAAATAAATGCCCCTTTGAGACTAACAGTCGCCGTATAAAATATGCATCCCTTGGCTTGTATTAAAACATGATAATCGATACTTTTGAACATTTTCAGGAAAAACATTTGTAAAAATTCTGACAATTTCACTCAGCGGATTCTGTCGCCGTTGCTATTTGCCGTGGGTAGCGCATTCTCAAACACTGGGCTAAACACTTGCGGAAACTACTCGATGTTAACTCGACTGGCAAAACACAATCACTACGCGCGGCTTTCCGAAGACGGATTAATGCCTTCAGGAACTTGGTACTTCCCCGGGGGGACACTGAGCCTTTTGAGACGGCATGGATCCACATGATGTGGCATGAGCTTTTACAAAAATGGAAAGGTAAAACGTGTTAATGCTTTTACCATAACCATAATATCAGCCGCTCGGTTTCAGCTAAGTGTCAAATATTTGAGGAGTTTCCTGCTATTGAATGAATATAAAAGGTTTGATGATCAAAGCGTCTCAATCAAAATTGAGGTGCCATTGAACATTGAAGAGAATTAGTGTCATCATCGATGGCTACTGTACAAATTGAATTAACGAGTCAACCTCTATGGCGTACACTGCTAATGTGCGTATGCAGTTACAATGCATCCATTAATCGGAAATTATCCTGTGTGAACGTGGACGAAGTGGTTTAATGAGAAGAAGAAAAAAATCAAAGTTGCCGGTATATAATGTCTACGCACAAACCTTAAAGAAACCTTTCTTCTTCTTTTAGTATGAATTTATTCAGATATGCATCTCCTAAATAAGGAAAACGTAATTATACTTAGTAAAGACTGTTTGCGGTGACACCATGTTCAAATTATCTATCTACAAATTCTCTATTCTCAATGCCATTGTAATGCAATACGCACTTTCCACATGCAATGCGCACTTTATAATACCCGTTTGATTATACGTACAGTTGTATGTAAAAGTAACTCATAAAAACACGAAACGATTGTATGGTGTTTGGCTGCAAAGGCCAGCTAACCTGCGTAACTAACATCATAGTGATTGCTATGCAGGGACGTGCACAGGGTTGTAGAGGGGCAGGGGCTCAGAGTCTGAAAAGGGCAGTGTAATTCCATGCGAGTGCGCGTAGCGCGCGAGCTAAAAAAAAATTTGGGTGTTTATTTATTAATAAAAACGCATAATATGGTTTTTAACATTACAATCATAAAGTGCACCAATAACACAAAACCGAAAATGAACATGTATTGGGGCAAATAGCTTACCTACCTAATGAAGTAAGTGTAGTAGTTGCTTTGAAGTAGGCTAACTGTAAGACATAGGTCTCGAGTGGGAGCGGGATGTCAATTTCGTGTTTCAGTGACAGCGTGTGCCTGCCTATCAAAGACGTATAGGCGCGCGCGGCTATGCGTGAAATCTAGTTTCGCGGAGGGGCACATGCAGGCCCGTGCACAGGAATAGTAAGGGGCATCTCTGCTGACCTAATATTTATTCTAATTTTATTCTATCCTGACATCTTTCAACTAGGCAGGGCAGTCTATGCGCAACAGGAACTTAATAATTCATTCAAAAAAAAAAAAAAAAAAACCTTGGGCTAAAAAGGGCACTTTTTATACTAGGCAAAAAGGGCAGGGGCTCAAGCACCCTTTGGGACCTATGTATGCACGTGCCTGTTGCTATGGTAAAACCACATTTTCTCGCCACCTACCACTTTTGAACTTTTGAGATGTTAACCGTGTAATCAGTATGCAAATTAAACCTACGAATACTATCGAGTGCTGTGTAATATGGTCTATTCCCTGACAAGCATACAACTATGAACGGGCCTATAAGACCATAGGGGGCAGGTGGACATATGGTGTAAATACGCATGGACAACATTTGTGATGTACAACAGAGAAATGAAGGGGAAAAACACGGAGATAAACTAAATAATAACAATACACAAATCGGTAAAACTTGTAGCTTTACATGGTGAAGAGGATAAGTAAGACTAATTGCGGTGACACCATGTGAAACTCTCTATTGAGTGGTAATTAGTTCTGAAAAAGAACGGAGTTGTAACCTTCTTTTCAGAACTAATTACCGGGTACCACTCAATAGAGAATTTCACATGGTGTCACCGCAATAGTCCTACTTATACACAAACCAGAATCGAGCCCAAAGTGGGCGTACGCCTACACTTCATAATAACATTGTAACCTGCTTATGGTACACTGACTTCCGACAACTGTCAACAGATTTCAGAAAAAACACAAATTTTTCATAATAATTATGTTTACGACACCACCGCGCCGTACCGTTTCCAATTCGAGGCCATTAATGACGCAAATAATTATTTGTGTAATTCAATGAGGGGAAGGGGGCGAACGACGCTGCCGACCCCGCACCAACTACTGTAGAATAATAACATGTCGGCTTTCTTTCATTGTACCTAACGTTCATTTTCATTCGATAAAGTACGTTAATAAATTGCCTACATTTTGTGATCATGTGTGAGGTCTTCAGAAGTATACCTTTACAGCCTGCGCAATGTGCATAATTACTCTACGATTATCAAGTAATATGTCTAAGTTGCTGTATTATCTTATAAAGAAACCAAGCAGAGAAATTGTCGGCGCCGTAAACAAAAAGAAAATGTATTTGGACCGTAGGCCTATATTCGCAGTGATAACACAATATTTATTTGCTCTAATAGCAAGCCATCGGGAAACCAGGATTAATTTGTTTATGTAATATTTAACATGACATTATATAACAAAGCATCAGATACAAATAGTTACTGAGAATATTACGTCATTATCACCTTTACAATCACACTTCATTAGTTTTATATTACATTTAGATTCGCCAATTTCGATATTTTTGAATTACCAGTGCATATTTCGTTTAAAGAGATTCGCAGGGACATACACACATCTTGACTTCACAAGAAATCACGCACTATGGGTTGGTGGTTCGAAATGTTAGAATCATTGCTTATCATCGTTATTTTCCCCCCTTCTTCTTCTAAGACGTCGAGTAATGTATATCACGCATCAATAGATAACTGCACATCCCACCGTTAGTTAGTTACTGGCTGATGAATGGTTCGTATCTGATTACACCGTTGTATACCATCCGGAATATTTATTAGTCTGCGATATCTCTTTAATCTGTAATTAGGTGATGCAATTATAACAGGGGCGACTTGATACGGTTTGCTGGTTTATCCACGGTCCAGCAGTCCGTCAGAATGGGGGAACATCAGTGAGACATAATGTCACGCTGCACAGGCAGGCTGCATGTTTATTTCACGGGAAAATCTGAATTTTTGTTTTCCTCCCGAGCAGGAATGAACATGTTAGACAACCGTAATACAAGGTCTGTTGACAGCTGGTATACAGTTTTGCAAAAAATAAAATAAATAAACAAAACAATAATACTAATTATAATGATAATCTGAAAAATCATACATACTATTTAAGTATCAATAACTATGAATAGAAACTATATAAACTCTACAAGTTTCAAATAAGTAGTTCATTGTGTCATTCACGATAACAAAAATAGTGAACGATGCAAAATAATTTGATTAAAATAGACAATATCGTCACAGACAGGGCAGATTTTCAACAGGGCATGGAATCTGTGTCCTAGTTTAATATGAAAACAGTGACTGAAAATTACTGGCTCATTTATGCAGCATGCAGCAACAGTAATATGACCTTTAAAAAAATAAAAATAAAAATACAAAATTACGGATTTAAATTTAAAAAAAATAAAATACAGAAATAACAGAATTATTATTATTATTATTATTATTTTTTTTAAATAATAATAATAACAAAAACAATTAAAAGGCAATCTCCGATTTCATTTCCCCATCAGAACATTGTAGCAGCTGTTTTGGCTTGGAGAGGGAGGAAATAAGAAATAATCGCAAGACTCGTAACCGTACAGTAAATATGACCCAATATGAATTGATGACGGGTCTTGTCATCAATTAATGTCGGCCCTTGTTTGTACTATTAAGCTTTTGACACCAAGATTTTTGACACTTTTTCGTTTGAAAATGATCAAAATTCCAACATTTCCGGAAATTGCCAGTACCACATCAACGAAAACATGGGCGATTCATGTATCTCTGAACATGCAGCTAATGTGTTAGCAACCTATAACGATAGCATGCTTAATTGAAGAAACAAAGCGCGTGACAGAAACATGGCCTGGGTATAAACATTTTAAAGGCATTGTCACACGTTTAGTATTTTACCAAAATCAAATGTAATTGAGGGAACTATGTTTGGTGATTAGATTAAAGTTTGAGTGAACTGGCAAAATACTCAAGAAATAAACACGCAACATAGATCAACGCGACTGACAAGTGAGGCTTTGAAACACTAAGCGATTTCAAAAGTTATAAATGAGTGTTCCCAATCAACAGATGCGTCTTGGCAAATTTACCACCACTGGAAACCTGCACAGTGTAGTTTATCCTTACTTTATATTGAATGGATTGTTAAGTAGGCCTAACCTTTGAAAGTTTCATCACAACCGGGGCTTACGTACGGCAAATGTTTGAAAATGCAACAAAACAATTTCTGCAATTTTCTCTTAGATGAAAATAATTCCCACGAAATATTGTATCACGATTACCAATGGGTTGTAATGGAAAAGAGAGAAAAAGAAAAACAATGCTAGAAAATAAAGTTAACCTAACTAGCCGCAACTAGTAGCATTTGGGTTCACTTGTCTTAAGTTAATTCGACGTGAACAATGTTAAGTTTTGCTTTTAAGACCGTCCCAGTTTCACACTCCGTCTGTTTTCCCTCGATTCATGTCGCCGGAAGCTTCTAGGACGTTAGTTGTCATTACTTCAGCACATTTATTTCGTTGCTAATTAGTGCCTAACTCCCCCGTTTCATGTTGTTAAAACACATGTCAACAGACGACAGCCGGCATCGCGACAAACGCCTTGAAACCCAGCGCAAACGAAGCTCAAATATTGATCCAGGCAACCTTAAACCTATTACAGCACGCTTTTCGAATTTAATGCGCCTTAATTCGTACTGACTCATGTAGAATTTCCCGCCGACCGAGAGTATAATCATGGCAGCAATGACAGCCGCTTTTCTCTTCCGACGAAGTAAACTAGACAAATATTGGCTGTACATGCAACCGATTCAGATGATGATGACGGTACCACTTGAGGATTACCGTGGCTTCTCTTTGCTAAGCTTTGGTTTCATGATAGCGTGCGGCATGGGGGAAATGGTTTGTTTTTCAACAATTATCTGAGTGCTCCCCCTTTTGAGCATACGTTTACCATACGTTTTCTTGTTCCTATTTGTTGACATTGTGGCACTTCCCTTTTTTTGCCACGTGCAGCCCTTTTAAATATTTAAATTTATGTACTTTGATCACCCCCTGTTTTTGCAGGCCCGTCCACCACGTTTGGTTTCATGAAAGTATGCCTATATAGGATATTTCGATAGGCTAACTGATTTTGGAGATGGTACATTTTAGTTAAAATAGATTCTTGAATAAGCACTAAAACAATACTAAAAACTCGTACTTCCCGCCAGCGGCGTAGCCAAGATTTTCAGAGTGGGGGGCGGGGTTGCAAACATATTTGGGGGGTAAATTTACAGACACAAAACATGTCAATCTTGAGCATGTTCAGAAATACCAACAAGTTAGTGAATTTACCGACAGACACTAGTTTTCCAACTGCCCTGCCCCACATTGGGTACGCCACTGCTCCCCCTTCCCCCCTGTTGAGCGATTTTGGAGATGGTAAGTTCAAACTTTGTTTCCGATCTGATAGTGGATTCGCCCCTTGCACCCCTCCCCCACTTTTCGCTACCCTCCTGGCCTATAGGTCTATATATTTTGAAGCATCTGGTTCGTAAGTTCTCTGTAACGTTCACATGTGGGTTTTTCAATGCATAGGCCCTATCTTAATTTAAGAAAGTTAGCTTAGGCAAAAACAAACCAAAAACAAAACAAACAAAAAAGTCTCCGGTTTCTGTCGGTCGGCTTCAAAATCGGTGCGGTGACGCGTTGTTTTTTCATGTATATTTAATTTTAATAATTATTTAATTGATTTTTGTACAGTGTGCTGAGATAATGTGTATGTGGTGCACTTTAAACAATAAATGATTAGATTTGATTAGATTAGATTTGTTTGTTTGTTTTTGTTTTTATTTTTTATTTTTTATTTTATTTATTATATTTATTATTATTTTTTTTTTGCCAACAGGGAAATACGTGATACATTGTATACGCGGGCACCAAATTTCCCATATATAAACTATGATGGCTAGGAGAGGCCTCACAAATCGATAACCCCTAAGTGAAAAGTCATTAAAAGCACAGCACGGCAGCATTCCAATCGATTCAGCAATTTTGGCTGCAATTGGACATCGTTTCATAGCAACAACAACAACAACAACAACAAAAAAGGAAAAGAAACCATAAACCGGAGTCTGTTTTTTTTGTGTGCCTTTTATCAGTTGAAACAGTTTACCAAAACAGTATATTCCCTTCAAATGCAATGCCACTCGACAAACTGTTTGTGATCAATGCCACAAGTCAAGGAGAGTTGAAGATCACACTGCATACTAAAATCGTTTCCCGCTAGTCTCCACTATCGGGACATTCTTAACAAAGTCCTTATTGTTACACTGGTATACACGCTCAATTGCCATTCGTTGCCTGAGTGATCGGTCTTATTTCTACAGACAGTGTGTTGCCATTACTGATGTATAAATTATGCACTCTCACATAAATTACTGCATGATATAACTCAGATAGAGTTGTACCTCCAGTTCTTTTCAGAACTAATTACTACTCAATTGAGAATTTCACATGGTGTCACCGCAATTAGTCTTACTTATCCTCCTCACCATGCAAAGCTACAAGTTTTACATAACTCATATACAAAATACGAAGTAAGGCTATATTTTTATTTATGTATTTGTTTTTTCTTCAAAATCTCATTTTTTCTCTTATTAAAGTGTCCTTTCCTGTCGACATTTTGTTAAGTTTTACCACGGATGTATTACTTTACAACGAAATAAGTTGTAATATCATTCGTTCTCAAACGCTGAGTTTGCTTTTTTCCTCAATAAAAATGACACAAGATATTGAAATTTTGAAAACGAAAACAAGATGGGCATTTATGAATGGTAATGTCAGTTTGCCGTTTGGTCTTTTTCCGCAGGATACAGACCTCAAAGTCGTGGCCACGGTCGATAAGGAGCCGAAGGCAAGGTCCTTTATCGCCTGGAGCCACGACCCATGGTCTTTATCACGTGGAAAAGACCGCGCAACGAGCATTTATTCACTTATTGTATGATCGGCGGAATTTCATTCAGACGGTGGATGCATTGAACAGTATAATTTTAACAGAAATATAGAAAAGAAAGTTATTTGGTTACCACATTATACGTTGAGGTCTGATTTTTGTAACATTATAATGAAAAAGGCTATATGAGAAAAAAGCAATCAAAAGCTACTATGCGCTTTTGTTGCCAGATTATTTGATTTCTTATGCGCTGAGGTCCGACTATTATTGACATTGTTCTCGATTCTTCCTGTGACCGGACTTTCAGTGTTCGCTGGTGTCAATGATCACCTGCAATATTGTTTGCCAACATATGATTATATTCGCTTCCATGTTTTATATCCCCCTGCAGAATGTATAACAAAACTTCATATTTGACCTAAGCGTACCTATCACCTGCCTTATGTATTTAACTTTGTCGATTTCGCATTGCTCATTGACGTTGGAAGATTATTAGAATGTCGAAGGAAAAAAGGTAATGCACTTTATGTAAAGAAAGGGTATTCGAAGACGAATTTCTTGTTTTAGTCTGATTTGTTTGCAAAGAACTAAGTTTATATACCCAAACTGCTTTTTGTCAATTTAATTCAAGGTACCTTGCACTATCGGTAATCTAGAAAACGTTAATGGTCACAGTTTTATATAAGACTCACTTGGTGTCAAGTTGATAATGGTATCAATGCTCATAAACAACATGAACATTGGTTCCCTCAAGCATTGACGGACACATGTACCATACTTTACCATACCATATATGTGTCCACCTTACGTCAGGGTGCCCTGTGTCCACCTTGCGTCAGGGTGTCCTGTTTCCACCTTGTGTCAGGGTGCCCTGTGTCCACCTTGTGTCAGGGTGCCCTGTGTCCACCTTGCGTCAGGGTGCCCTGTGTCAACCTTGTGTCAGGGTGCCCTGTGTCTACCTTGTGTCAGGGTGTCCTGTGTCCACCTTGTGTCAGGGTGCCCTGTGTCCAGGGTGCTCTGTGTCCACCTTGTGTCAGGGTGCCCTGTGGCCACCTTGTGTCAGGGGGCCCTGTGTCCACCTTGTGTCAGGGTGCCCTCACCCTTTTTGTTAGGCCGTGTTCCCATTTTTGCGATGACCTGAATCCGCCCCCGCCCTCAAGCCTTACTTATTATCAATAGGTGGCTAGTTGGCTCGAGTGCAAAATACCCATGGACATATTTCCGTCACAGAACTAATAATGCCAACATGGACATGGGTTTCTACATCAGCGATATTTGGATCCTAGTCACACCGGTTTCCCGCCTGCACGCCTCAACGTACTAATCCTCCAGCATCCAGTCATCGCGTGATCCTCCAGTAGCCTACTTAAGCAGCAGCATTTCCCAGAGTACGGCATTCTTCCGATGACGATCAGAGCATACTGATCGAAACGTCGAGTTGTAACCTCCAGTTTTTTCAGAACTAATTACCACTCAATAGAGAATTTCACATAGTGTAACCCCAATTAGTCTTACTTATCCTCTTCACCATGCAAAGCTACAAATTTTACCTAACATAAAGTCTCTGGTTTCTGGTCTCCGCGCACGTCACCTCATACCCGCGCATTTTTATTTTTTTTTTACAAATTTATTCATTTATTATTATTTGTTTGCTATGAAATGATGTCTAATTGAAGCCAAAATTGGTGGATCGATTAGAATTCTGCCGTGCTGTAAAAACGACTTTTTCAAGTAGGGGCATGAACGTTTGCCTGATTTGTGAGGCCTCTCTTAGACATTTTTATTATTATTTTCTTGTATTATTTATTATTATTATTATTTATTATTATTTTATTTGTTTGGCCTAACCAAATTACTGAAGAAAATTGTTATAAATAATTCCCAAAAATAAACTGCTGGCATCAGAAGATAGAAATTCAACGTTGGAATGAATTCAAGCAATCTGAATGCATTTTCACTATGTTCTCGTTAATGACACAAATAAATGTATTTCTTGATACATATTTCTTGATACTTATTAAGTATGGATGTATTTAAGTATAGTTTATCAAGGGTGTATATGGACTATTTTCGTTGGCTTTTCCAACGCTTTTGCAAAATTAATTATCATCATGTGGAGTGTCATGGCCGAGCGGTCTAGCTTACCGGACTCAAGTTCTGGTGTTAGGAGCAGAATGTGGGTTCGAATCCCGGCCGTGACACTTGTGTCCTTGAGCAAGACACTTAACCATAATTGCTTCTCTTCACCCAGGGGTTAAATGGGTACCTGTGAGTGTGAGGGCAGAATTGGTTGATTAGCCCTATATGCGCTGTAATGGCAGCAATTGAGCTGTATACTCCCCTAGGGAGCTGAGATGGTTTCAGGAATGATTTATGAGCCTTATGAGCCTTATGAGCAGGGGTAATAATATAATGCGCCTTGAGCACCACTCAGTTGGTGGATACGTGCGCTATATAAGTCCACACATTATTATTATTATTATGTTTCGTAAATATATTTCGGTAAAAACATGTACTGTACATGACTTCAAAAGCGTTTCATATTTTTTCGTTAGTATCCACCGATAAGCTTCCTGGAGAGACAAAGCAACTAATTTTGACCCCTCCATCACAAAACAAATTTCTGGATCTGCTCCAATTAACCCGCTGTACAAAATGCGGCCATGTCATTAGCGCCAAGGCCAGCCAGCGCGTATATGGACAACACCACAAAAGAACATCGACCCACTGACAACGGCTCTGATCACATGCTGCGGCGTGTATTCTGCACACACGCCATCAGAAGTGACAATCATTTGCGCGTCAAAGATGCCGACCCCGAAATAAACATGCGTGTGGAAAATTGCAATCACCTTTGGAACTCGTTAGTATAATACGAAGGTACCTAATATACGACAGCCATGTTGAGTGTACGAAGAAAAATATATATATATTTAAAGAGAGAGAAGATTGAGTGGCGTAGAAAGTCCACCGCATCTTTCATAACAAAAAACTCATCTTTAACTTATTAGAGTTATTAGTTGTAATGTTTAGTGACAAGGGAAGTTTCGGAAGTAATTTGCGAAGACAGCCAACAGCGCCAAATGAAACTGTTAATTGAGTCCTCCCGTTGTATGGTGTTTGCCTTTTATTCTCGGTCATTTTATATGGATGGGCTTATCCAGTTGTACAATGATACGTTGAGGAAACACAAACCTACTTGAATAATGTATTTAATGTAAAATGTGGTACGAAGATAGTGACACGGCCGCGGTAGTTTGGCTAAGAGATAATGTATATTGACCTTGCGTATCGTTTCACTTTTTGTCTGTTTTTCCCTTTTTTTTCATTCTCATCCACATGCTTTATTCAGTTGCACAGTGATATTTACATGTACAATAGAACTAAATAGGCATTGGCTATGATATACTCGGTTAAATAAATTAATTAAAAAAGGTACATTATAGTCGAGTTCATCTTAGGCCAACCCAAAAAAGTCTCCGGTTTCTGGTCTTAGGACGGCTTTTTTCTCTTTGTTTCAACCAGTGAAATATGTGATAATAATATCCGCGGTTATTGGAACCAGACCAAGTTTCACGTACACAAAGTATGGTGGCTAATAGAGGCCTCGAAAATCGGGCAAACGTTCATACCCCTATGTGAAAAAAGGTCGTTTAAAACACAGCACGGCAGAATTCCAATCGATCCAGAAATGTTGGCTGCAATTGGACTGAATGTTTCAATTATGAGATAAATATTCCACGTTGGAATCAATTCATTAAATCTGAATGCTTTTCTACTATTTTCACGGATGAAGTAAGTATTAAAATTCAGCAGGTTTCTGTACAATGTACAACATTATTCTTATGTTTAGTAAGAATACTCGTTATATGGAAGCAGTTTCGCCATCATTGCCAAAGATGTACATCCCCTTTAATTAGAAACAAGATAAACCACAATTCCAGATGCTTTAAATCAAATAAATATATATAAACTGTGTCACTTGAAAGAAACAATTTTGCAATTGGACATTGTTTCATAGCAACCAAAAACAAACAAACAAAACTAGAGAGAAGTGTTTGTATCGACAAACACTAGGTGTTCGGGAGTGATGGTAATTGGTGACCTCATCAATTGGGATCATTGAAGAAATGTGACGTTATAGGATTCGTCAAATGTGTATTTCGATACTGTAACAATACATCCATGTTCAAATTACCACAATGGCAGGAATGTTTTTTTTTTCAATTTGCGGTTGGCATCGGAAATGAAGGTCAAGTCATTTTCATGATTGTTCATATTTCTGAAGTCCTTCACAATGTATAATATCAGGTTTTTTAATTGAGATATGAATGTTTGAAATATTAAATATTCCACTTCAAGTTTAAACTGGAAGTGAATGTCTAATCAGCGTCATGAATGTACGCAATTCTTGGGATTTTCACGATCTACTAAAATCGTACAAAGATTGTGAATTGATCTTTTGTTGTTGGGATATATTTTTTGAAATATTATAGTTTGTTTTATTATCCATGGTTCAAGATTCATGACTCAAGATTCAAGATTCGATAATTCATGTTTGATGTCACCAGGTGGCGCTGTTACCTATGATGACGTCATCAATTGAATATTGTTAAGATCTTTCGTATGAGGTGTAGATAGTAAACAATGTAAATCAATTTTAGAATACTTTTATTATTTCGTCCCATTGTTTATTATTTCGCCTGTTTACATGTACTTTATGAAAGGTGAAAACGGTATTAAATTATAGTTTTGCTTCTTCATAAGTTGATGTATTCAACAACCTTTATTTGTTTTGTGTAATGTGTATGTACATGTTAAATTATTTAATTTTCAAATAAACAAAGTATTTAACTGTTTAATAATAATATACAAACATATTAATCAATAACCAATGCTCAGTTTCATGCCACTGCATACTATGGCATTCTGTGCTTATGATCATCATTTACCACTTACAGGTTTGAGCGCTGAATTTCTGCACTAGCTGCGTACCTGGGGAATCCTTAGTTATGTGAAGTACACATGTACACAGCCAAAATTCACATGCTACAACACTCTTAAAATACACTTATGCAAGCACCACCTATTTTTGCGCTGATTTAATGCTTATAGTAAGCAGCGCTATGAAACTGTGCCAAGATATGTTTCTTCCTTTTTACTTATATGATGCCGAAAAAAGATGTTATTTTGCTATGAACCTTTGTGAATCTATCAAAATCCAACAACATATAGTAACTCAACACCCAAACCTGAGGACTCTGAAGTCTGGCATCATGCCAGGTATAGTTCATTTTGGCTGTAAAATACCAAACATTAAAATCAATCAAGCAAAACATGTCCTTGGATTTTGACGGATTTTGAGTACTTTAGGGTTATTGTAAAATCTTGAAAACAAAACAAAAATAAGTACAGTTGTCACCTGTGTTTGTCCCTGCAAAGTCTTTCCCATCTTTATGGACTCTGTTGGAACAATATCACCACAATTTACACTTTGCATCATACACGTATGCATCAGCATCATACACGTATGCATCAGCATCATACACGTACGCCCTTTGAGTTGATACAATATTGCTAACACACTATCTCTAAACTATTTATAAAGTTAATTCAAAGACATTTCGTTATATAACTTCAGAGAATATGAAGGTGAACAACTCAGTGGAATGCATGCGCCAAACTGAAAGAGAAACAATTGATATTTTAATTCCAGTCAGTCGGGAATTAGAAGATTTAGATTCATTGTCTGTATTTCAGTCTATAAAGATGGAAAGGAGTTTGCAGGGACAAGATATAAGTTACTATTTACACTTCGCATACTGTGGGGTGGACTTTGTAGGGACAAAAGGTCATGAAAAGCTACACTTAATTACACTTTTATATTACACAAGTTAAAACAACAATACAATCTTGTGTCCTTATGTATAAATCTCTCTACCGCATGTATGTACCTCTACTAAGACAGAGTTTTGATATCAGTTAAAAGTTGTATGTGTTATGTAAAATGAATCAATAATATGTGATTAATAGAATACTTTGATTTGTCATGTCTGTATTGCTCTTTAAAATATCTACTTCTTTTTCAAGAACAAGAGGCAAGTAAATAAAGAGAAATGAGTCAAGCTGTTAGCGTATGAACTTTGATGGATAACCATCATTTGATAAGCTTATTAACCAGACCAATTTGATAACTTTTAATAAACCAACAATTTAATTGACTTACTTAAAAGAGAATGATTTTCTTTTTTGCGATAATATATAAAATGTTTGATTAGATTGACCTTTTTAAAGCATGTCTCTTAACGTGCTTTTGAAATAATTGATATTTCATGTTTAAACAACAGTTATCTGACACCCGATGACGTCATCATACTTCTGTGTCATCTACTTGTTAAGGTCTTAGTGCATGCCAAGTTTCAAGTTCATGGGAAGTTAGCAAGTATTTTGTGTGTGTGTGGACAATAGATGGGGAGAAGGAGAAATAAAACTCGCGCAAAAACAATAGATGCTACGGGATGATGCACGACCACACATTATTCACAATGCATTGGCAACGGAGAGTGCTATCACACACACACCGCTCCCGGTTTCCCCGTAATGAATGGTCGTATGAATAACTCATGTTCTCAGATGAACCTCGTTCGTTGATTGGTTCGCCCGCAGTCAGTGCTGTCTTAGAGCCACGTGCGTTGGAGTGCAGCAACCGACCATGTGCGCGGAACTTGTCGAAAGGCGCGGGGGTGGGGGTATATCCCCGTTTTCGCTGTCCTTCATTTGACCGTATCTTCCGTTTTGGATACACGATTGCGTTGAAACTTCAGAATTAGATTGTTTTCTTTATTTTCTATCCACAAAAAAGTATTTGGGCTATTTCGGAAGAAGGATTTTTGAGATGGCAAAATAATATTTATTTCATTCTGTTGTAAATATTTTCTGTGACGTAGTGATGACGTCATCAATAATATTTTTGAAAGGTCACATGTCAAAGATTTCATTCACAGATACCATGTTGAAATTGCCTAACATATTGGCTCTGGAATTTTTCTTCTTTTCAACTTCCGGTTTGGACCGGAAGACAAGGTCAAAATGGGGTCATGTCTGTGCAAATGTTGTTTGATAATTCAAGACCTTTCCGGTGATGTATAGATTATAAAAATCCATGGTGTAGTTAAGGATTTATGATTTTTTAAATTATTAAACTTTGATTTTAAGTAATTCGATATCTGATGACGTCATCATGACGTCACAACTTCTGTTTCATCTACACATTAGGGTCTAAGTATATGTCAATTTCCAAGTTCATGTGAAGTTCGCAAGTATGTGGTTTTTTTGTAGACAATCGGGGTGAGAAGAAGGAGAAGAAAATAAAACGTACAAACAAAACAATAGGTTTTCGGGTAATACCCGAACACCTAAAAACTAAAAGACTAAAAATGCCGACACACGGGTGTGAGGCGACGCACGCGACGACCAGAAACCCAAGACCTTTTATGTTCTTGTTTTTGTTTGGCCTTACGTGTGTTTTCTCAAATTTGATTGATAAATAGATGCAGTGCTACTCGTGTTTGTTCTTTCTTTTTTTCTTTCTTTTTCGAGTTATTAATCTCGGTTTTTTACTCTATTAGTTTATCCACAGAGGTTTATCATAGCCTGCTTCACATTCCAACGCATTTGTTTACCCCATGTAAAGGTTCGATGCTCTGATGGAAACGAAAATGCCCCGAACTTATTTTTAAGATAACGAAAACCAGGAAATTAGTGAATAGTTATTCAAAAACAGCCTAATTGGTCGAATTTTCTTGTAAAACATACCTGGTGTACAACTGATGACGTTACCAATGTTCCGTAGAAATAATTATGTCTTGGGTTTAGCATTGTCTTTTTAAAGAAAAGAGAAATTAATCTTAATATGTTACTCAGAGAGAGTAGAAGGGATTTTTGTTCAAATGGAAACAAAACCTCTGAATGCACTGCCACTATTATTTCCTTGACAATACAATGTAATAAGCTAAAACCTGCACAGTTATTCAAAGCCACTTTACACTATTTGAAACTATCTCAATCAACATTACTTGATGTATTTTTTTAACATAAAAAGGCACTTGCTGTAAATTTGATGATGGTAGTAAGTAAATAAACCTTGAATTCTTTCTGCCTGGAGTGATATGTCAATTGTATGAAATTTGTAAAATAATTTCCCGACTGAATTTTTTTTTAATTATGAGATAAATATTCCACGCTGGAATCAATTCATCAAATCCAAATGCTTTTCCACTATTTTCTCGGATGAAATAAGTATTAAAATGGTAGCATTTACATTCATTTCACAAACATTATTCTTACGGGAGAGTACGCATACTCATTGAAGCAGTTTCTCCATCATTGCCAATGTTATACATTCCCTTTAATAGAAACAAGATAAACCACAATTCCAGACGCTTCAAATCAAATAAATATTTATAAACTGTGTCACTTGAAAGAAGATTACGAAAAAAAAAGTGCAACATAATCCATGAGATAACATTTAATTTCATTCGTCGTTGTTATTTTTTAGGTCCGTTGCATTCTTTCTATAAGACCCAACATTTATGAAATCGGCGCAATTTACTTTTAATTTCTAACCGCAGCCTTCTGAGACGCTTTGATCTTCTTCTCAACGCTTCCAACAATATATCTTTTTTGTTATTGCCTACGCTGCGAGGATTGTCAAAGATATATGCATAAAACCATTCGATAAAGAACTGCATCTTATTTTTTTATGCATTACCATTTTGCACCCATTAACGTGTTATTAACGTTAAGCCTCTGCATTTGCTGGAATAATAATAATAATGTTCCATTCTTATATAGCGCATTTCACACAATGTCCCAATGCGCTTTACATTTACGCTGGAAAGCAAAGCGGTCCAGGGAAATTAAAGGTGCAGTCCAATACAGTCTCGGTAAAATTGTGCTCGCGATAACATCCGTGGGTATCAGGCCTTTCTCAGCTCCCTGTTAAGGGATCGTAGCATATCGGAGGCTTTTTCTAACACAATTTCAACATCTGCCCTCTCCCGTACCTATTTATACTCCTGGGCAGGGAGAAGCATTTTAAATCTAAGCGTCTTGCGCAAGAATAAGAGGTCGACGTTTCCAGCCAGGAATTGAGCCCATCTGTTCATGACTCGACGGCCATAGGAGAACAAAAATAAAAACAGATTCCATACCAAAGGTTTTGATAAACAGTTCATCACACAGGGTTAAGTAAGATTGTGGGATACAGCGTAACTGCAAATCCCGCTGTACGTCATGTTAACATTTCGTTTGAACGTCGGATACCAAACACTGACTAGTCTAACCACTGACCCTCTTGTCTGACCCTCTTATATTGATGTGTACAATCGATTTGCAGGAAGTACAATAATGTGTAAATTTGTAAATGTGTTTTGTTTTATATAGGCCTAGCCACTGAACTATCTTCAATGTGTAAAGTGATGCTTACCTTAATTTCTCCAAATCACTTCCACCTTCAGTTAGTCTAATAAACTAATGTAAATCGTCAACAACGTTTGCAGCTCGTATATAAGGTGAGGTTTTTGGTCGCAAGTTCTGTCTCTAAGGAGAAACTGAGAAAGATGCAAAAACAAAATCATAAATCACCACATGAAACTATTACAATGTATTGAACCTGAATCCAAGTTCAATTCTCCTGAGGACGATCAGAGCATACTGATCGAAACGTCGAGTTGTACCTCCAGTTCTTTTCAGAACTAATTACTACTCAATTGAGATTCCACATGGTGTCACCGCAATTAGTCTTACTTATCATCCTCACCATGCAAAGCTACCAGTTTTACCAAGTTCAATGTATTCTATCTTAATGAAATACCATCTGCCATCTTTTGGAAATACTATACCGCCCTCTAACGATTAGTATAGGATAGGAAAATTAAATTAAGCTCTAATTTAGCTTTTACAGGTAACAATGAACAATACTGACCTTTTTAAATAATAATAACAATTTATTTTATTAAATACAAAAAAAAAGAAACAAAAAACAATCCCCCAACAAAACAAAACAAAAACGTAGGCCTAAATAATTTCGTCAGCTTTAAAGGTGCAGTATTTATTGCCTTTTCCGAGGCTTTTACGGAGATATTAAAGGAAATAAATCATACTCGTAAGACGTAGTAGCACTATCCGCTAATGACGAGGTCGTGTCTAGGGCATGATCGTGTGTGTGTGTGTGTGTGTGTGTGTGTGTGTGTGAACGTACACACCATTCGTTGTGGGGTCCAAAACACAATAGAACAATTGGACCCCACAAGGTAACTATAGAAAATCTTGTACCCCACAGGAGAATTATAAGGAAAAGGGATAATAGAACGAACAAAGGAATACCCCACAAATCAATGTGCGTGAGGGTGCGTGTGTGTGTGTGTGTGTGTGTAACACGAATGGTTGTATAATTCAGGTTTTTACTCTAAACCTCTCTCTTTCAAGTCTCTCTCTCTCCCAATGACACATTATGCACGTCAAATTAGACACGCGACCATGCACAATTTCTCACACAGCATAATGTATTCATAGGTTTTTTTAAACAAGCCTTTTTAGCTCTCTTGAACACGACCTTGGTGGAATAATTAATGAATGAAAGATCTGAAGTTTTGCATGGTTGAGTGTCATTGTCGGTTCGGTGGTATGCGGTAACACCATGTACCGTATCTCAGTAAGGGTTTTGGTTCTGATGAGAACCGTCTTGGTATTCTCTACGTTTCGACTAGCCTGCTGTATAGTTGTCATTAGGAGACTGAAGTAAGTTAACAATCAGAGTATACCGTACTTAAAGCTGCACCATTTGAAAACTATGGCCAGTCTCCTGATGACGTCTAGAGCAGGCTAGTCGAAACGTAGATAATACGGTACCAATACGTGTCTTGTCAAAAACTGAATCTCACTGATAGCGATGGTTGAGATTAAAACCCATTTGGTGGTATACTGCGAAACAAATGATCGTTTGCTGCAGTTTTAATATATATTTTTAGTTGGTAGAGCGCTCGTACGGTACTCGGCAGATATGGTTTGGCCTCTGACCTGGCCCCATAGAGCAATAGATAATTGGCATAAGTGCACCGCCCACCAACATAGGGGCTGGTTAGCTCAGTTGGTAGAGCGCTCGTACGGTAATCGAGAGGTCGCGGGTTCGAGTCCGGCATCAGCCAATTTGTCTTTGCTCGCGAACCGTTTATGTTTTTCTGGTGATGGAATCAGCACTCCTCAAAAGCGTATGTAGGCCTATACCGTGGCTCGTTTGCCCGAGGAAAGCTTTGAAACTTTCAGTTTTAAACGTGGGAGGAAAACTCAAGGCACATTAAATCGTCACTATTTTCACGTGAAGAATCCGTAAGGAATATTTTATTCAGTTTTGTAGATATTTGAGGTGTATTTATTGCCGTCGATATTTCTAAGTTTCGAGTGTTTCAAGCATCATAGTTTCGTAATTACGATAATTAACATGCCCAGCGGGCTTAGCTCAGCTGTTTTTCGTTCTCACGAAGTAACGAATCGCCATTAAACGCGTTGTCTATTAGAATACATAACGATTGGCAAAATGCCAATGCGAGAATTGTTCATTTTGCGTTTTCACGAAGTGACGAATCACTTATTACATTGTCTAATATGATTAAAGCGCTGTGCGTGCGCGGTCTTGTTTTTGCGTTTTGCGACTACAATCTCTACGATAAAGATACCGAGATTTCTTTGTAATTAAAGTTATAAGCTTTAGCAGGAAGCAAAATATATTTAAAAAATAGTTGATGTTGATAAGTCTTTGAAATCGCGATTTCAAAAGCATTTCAACTTCAAAGGCAAATTATCTCAGAATTTGGATTTGCAGCTGTGTGGACCGATTCGTCACTTCGTGAAAACGGTGACGAAACAAGGCAACCCAGGTAGAGACTGAAAACCAAATCAACATGTCGGTGCAAGACCGAACCGAAATCGAACCTCGGTTCTACAGATTTGACAGTTGATGGTGATTTTTTTTATTTGTTTATTTTATGAGGAAAATTACCACTTCGCCAAACTGATCCCTTAGGTGAACGAATCCTACCAAATCAGTATTGGGAGTTTGTTTTTTCTCTTAGATTTTTACGAGACGCATGATCCACCCCTGGTTCTATGACCTTGGACTCTTCTGCTTTTATAATAAAAATTGGATATTGGTTTTTTCTTAAAAGAGTCTGCACTGTCTGTACAAGGGGTGTAAACATACGGTAAATACCCAATTACAAAATTACTGCTTTATAAAATAAAACAAAAAACTTAAATTGATGTGAAGATGGTGATGGTATCACACGTCCTGAGAAAACATTCCGTCTGACATGCTGTAGTACGTGAAATGTATTAGGCATACACATTTGAAATGGATCACAGATCGATTTTCCACACAAGAATGAATGCTAAATTAACCTGAATGCAATGTCGAAATTTTTTCCTCGTCACTGGCACAGAAATGAAGCCGAATCTTTGTACAGGTGGGTTTTTGTACACCCGTCTGGTATCATTGTTTCACAATATCGTCCATTTCCTTTAATGCGATACAGTCTCAGTCTCCTGGTCTAGTCTGAATGGTTGATTTATTTCCACACGGACGTGACTACCTGCCCAGCCTATAATCAGATACACCGTCCGTTCATTATTGACTCAACCGGCAAACACAAATAGTGCGTAGAAAATACTTGTTATCTCGAGAAATCGATCACGTCCCAGTTGGGTTATTCTGATTTAAATGACTTCTGTAGCACACGTTCACCAAAGGTCACACATATTGATGCACATTTGGAGGGGATTACCCGATTTCTCGTAATTAATTTAAATATGTTTTTTTGTTTTGTTTTTGTTGTTTTTTCAAGGGGGAATCGTCAGTCACACACCTTCTAGATAATTGGATTCGGAGGCTTTAATAGCCGTATGATCAATGATTGATTCAATTATGCTTATGTGTGGGTCTACATTTTTATATCTTTAGACCCAATGATCTATTATACCATGGAGGTAAAAATCCTCCATGATTATACTGAAAGGATAGAAAATCACGCTCTTCATTTCAAAGCCACTCAGTGCCACGTTGGTCCTTTTTACACCGTGCATTCCTTTGCATGCGTATTTCTTTGTATGTGCATTCCTCCGTGAATTCCTTTTGTGTTCCTTTGTATACTGTATAATCAGCATGGCC
This sequence comes from Zoroaster sp. YZ-2022, assembly GCA_029582265.1. Lineage (NCBI taxonomy): Eukaryota > Metazoa > Echinodermata > Asteroidea > Forcipulatida > Zoroasteridae > Zoroaster > Zoroaster sp. YZ-2022. The sequence continues at coordinate 53,998,499 of CM055816.1, read as the reverse complement.
CTGCGGTGGATCCCTTGTTTGTTAGGCACCCACTATAGGCAACCCTCTATATTCAGTCACAATAATAGCGATCAGTGTTTAGACCATCAGATGATGAAGTGTGAACATGTGATTAGGTATAACTATACTGCCGAGACCTTAAAGGGGGACTGACATCCTTTATTGTGTGTGTACTTAAGGCGTTTTGTAATAAAATATTGTTTTTGAGACCCACATGTGTCTATTTAATCATTGATTTCTGAGTACAAGTATTTTAAAACAATGTTTGAAGTGTTTAGGGGAGGCAACCCCGCCCATGGTGGAAGCTTCATTTGCATAAGATATGTGACGTAAGGTCGGGAAGATCCGATGTGTACATGATGTACATGTACATACAAACGTTTCACACACGTAGCGTCGATTTCATTTCTTCCGTGATTTTTGTTTCCGGAACTAATAAAATGCCGGGAAGATGTGTTTCTGCAGGATACAACAACACCACCAAAGACGGTGTTAGCCTTCATCTGTTCCCAAGTGACCCAAAAATCGCCGTATTTGGACGAGCAAAGTTCGACTGACAAGAGTAAAGTGGTCAGGTCCATCAGCTCACATAGTTTTGTGCAGCGATCATTTTGAGCCGAATTTCTCTTCCCGACATGACGTCACGAACAGCTCCTCCGTGCAGGGCGTAAAAGTGGGGGGCATTTTTACAATGGTAAAATAACACTCTCAAAAACAATAAAAACACAAAACAAAACTTTTATTGATCTTTTACTGATATAAAAGAATAAAACGATCACATATTTAACTGTTTGATTTAAATCCATGTCAGTCCCCCTTTAAGAACAAAAATGGAATTAATTCCAATTGGAATTAATTTTAAATTAATAAAGTAATTTAAAAAAAATCATAACAAAAGATAATCAAAAATCTTAATTGTGGCGGATTCGAACTCAGTCATGAGATGCAATCCGTCTTTAACCACCATGATTTATACAAAGCCATTTGATATAATAATAATAATGATGTGGACTTATATAGCGCACGTATCCACCAAACTGGTGCTCAAGGCGCATTATATTATTACCCCTGCTCATCAGGCTCATAAATCATTCCTGAAACCATCTCAGCTCCCTGGGGAGTATACAGCTCAATTGCTGCCATTTCAGCGCAATATGGGCTAATCAAACAGAAGAACCAACTCTGCCTTCACAGGTACCCATTTTACCCCTGGGGGAAAGAAGCAATTATGGTAAAGTGTCTTGCTCAAGGACATAAGCACCATGGTCGCCGGGTTGGGATTCGAACCCACATTCTGACGACTCAGCCATCAGAACACAAATCCGATGCACTAAACCGCTTGACCATGGCACTCCATATATTCGCTGAATTACTTATATAAGTAGGTTAATAACCGGGTTTGGGCGTGGTCACAGACGATAAGGACTGTCCTTATCGCTCGTTTTGGGGACACACGAAACACTTTCAAAGTACATGAGTCGGGCGCGTGATGCCAATCTTCGTCACACTGATTAGTTCAAATCCGCGTCGCGCGCGTCTGATTTTGATAAGCCATGTCTTTACTATCCGTTAATACACCCTACGTGATTACGTTTTGTCCAATCAGATTGTCTAAACTGTCTTGGGCATTTATGAATATAAGATAATGGCAAGTCTATACCGCAACAAATACAACATAGATAATAAACAATATTGCACACGGGCCAAAGTTGTCTCATTCTGACGTAACAGTTGCCACGCGTTTTGATGTCATCGTCAGTTATACCGCAGATTGATCGTAATATCATATCCACTCCAAGTGTTGGCTTCTAGTACTGTTGGGTGCGTCCTTGTAGACGAGATAATTAATTAAAAAACCCTTGAAGGAATTTGTCTATGGGTGCGACTGCTCCCATCTGTCTGTTGCATTATTATGGTCAACTGTATTTAAATTACACTATACCCCCCCCCCCCCCGGCCCCCCTTAGACTGATTACACGAAGAGAGGATAATGGATAAAACAGACATTTTGCAGAATATGTTTACCACGGGCAACAATTATTTGCTGTTATTCATCTGCAACGGAGCAGGTGAATTTATACGGAATTTTTGGAATCGATTGTGTAACTGTGTGAGCGACCACTCCCTCCCTTGCCTTCAACATTAACAGAGCCCTGTAAGATGGTGTTAACAAGGCCCGTTGATCTTGTGGTATGGCTGAACCAGGAGAATTTGCGTTGTTTGACTGCTGTGAGAAGGTGTTTGAGTTCTCCAATAGATGTTGTTCTTTCTGCTCTTACTGAGTCATTGGTTCTGTATTTTAGGGATTCCTAGGAGAGGGCGATTTCATCTCAAAGAACTTGATTTTCTTTTAAAGTTTACAGATAAAGGCAGTTATTAAATTATAATTTCACCAATCTATTAACTATAATTGACAGATATGGTTATAAGGTTTCTGGTCATAGGTCGGCTTCAAAATCGGTGCGGTAACACGTTTTTTTTTGGTTTTGGTTTTTTTTTTTTGGGGGGGGTTGTTTTGTTTTGTTTTGTTTTGTTTTGCCAACCAGCGAAATACATGATACATGTATACGCGGTTATTGGAACCAGACCAAATTTCCCATGCACGATTGTACGGTGGCTGAGAGATGCCTCACAAATCGGGCAAACGTTAATACCCCTATGTGAATAAGTCGTTTAAAACACAGCACAGCAGAATTCCAATCAATTGGACATCGTTTCATAGAAAAAAATAAAAATAAAAAAATAAAAATGCCGACGCGCGAGACTTTTGGGGCCTAAAATGTTCAGTTTGTTTTTATGAATCTTCTATTTTTCTACACCAGCAGTTTTTGCAGAGCAGCTCCCCCGTTATGATGGGAGAATGAAGATCAAATCACTGGTATGATTGTAGCAGACGAATTTTTGCAGAGTACTGTCTTGCAGACCTGAGTTTACACAAATCACAACACACACACACATGCTATGGTGATTGAATGCATTGCGTACAAGAGTTATGTGTCAAGATGATGCTGGCGAATCGCCCCTCACGGTGTTGAGAACGTTCTGCAGACAAGTTGTTTGCGCGAAGACTTAACACCAAGTGGTACGCGGGGGGTTTTGTATGAAACGAAAGTGTTTCACTAAAATGTGACAGCCATTTGAGCTATTAAAAAATAATGGCTTACAACACAATGGTATAGTGATAGATGGGCAGACGTGTACTCCTCTTTAAATTAACCTAAATTCACATTTATAATAAATCCATCAATTCTTTCCGAGACGACTTGCCACTCAATTTCAAGACCGATGCTATTTCCAAGTGGAAAACTTGATGTTAAATCGAGGGGAAGTAAGGCATCGATTAGAAATGTCGCCTTGATTCCAGAGAGGAATTTTTATTTGGATTCGGAAGTGACGATCCGACCCATGCGATAAGAGGTTTTCAGAGAAAATCTTCAAATAAAAATAAAAAATAAAGTCTTACGAGCAAAGGCAGTTTTTATTGGATCCATGGGTAGCATGCATAATTCAAAATCAATAAAATAGCTGCGTGCTCAGCTATACATAATATAAAACATCCCTCAGAATGTCATACATGTATACAAGTTGAGTGGAACGGGTCCCAAACGAGGAATTCAAAATCAAGTAAAATCACACTCTGAGCAATAAAAAAGACACTTGATATTTCTCAGGTATACGCATTTACCTTCGATTCCACACAAGAAATGTACAATTACTTGAAATCAAGTGTATTGCAATTTCCTTCAAGGATTCCAGGCGGGATATCCTCATAAAAATGCTTAATAATCAAAGACGATGCTGTGAAGGTTCAAAAGGATGGATATAATGTGTATTGATGGCATACCTGAATTTTATTTGGACTATATGAAAACAATGTCCGGCCAGGGTAATCTCAGGCTTCAGTTCTGTTCTTTTTCTTATCTGACAAACTTCACAAGAAATACAAAATCTAGATATTTTCACGGATTGACAAAAACAGCTAATCATAACAATAGTGCTGGCAAGGGCGCAACCACGTGTTGAAAGTTGGGGGGTCCCAAGCAGCCATTGTGATGTCATGAATGACATTACTAGGATCATGTATACATAAAATACCAAAATGTTCCAGAAGTTGGGGAGGTCCACATAAAAGTAGGGGGGTCGTGACCCCCGACCCCCCCCCCCCCAGTGGTTGCGCCCTTGAGTGCTGGGAGTTACCGGTTAGCTCTCTAACCGTTTAACCGAATCTTTCACGGTCGATTAACCGGTTAACCAAAAGTCGGCACATGACCGCCCTCAAACTAGACCGTCGGGAAACACAAACTTCCTGCAATGTTTTTTTAATAACCAATAATTATAGCTAATAAGAAAGTCTACAACAACAAAATGGGTGGCAAATTCTTCGTATTTTTATTTTAAATATTCGTTCCGGTTAGCCGCTTAGCAAATTTATAAACGGTAAGTGCAGTCCCAGTTAACGGTCCAAACACAACATTTCAAACTTCAAATTTCACCAAAAAAGTCTCCAGTTTCTGGTTATAGGTCGGCTTCAAAATCGGTGTGGTAACGCCAACCAGTGAAAGAATTTCCCATACACAAAGCATGGTGGCTACAAGAGGCCTTGCAAATCGGACAAACGTCCGTACCCCTACGTGAAAAAGTCGTCTAAAACATAGCTCGACAGAACTTCAATCAATCCAGCAAATGCCGACGCGTGGCTCTGACAAGGAGTTGCGCACGGAGATCAGAAACCGAAGTCCACCTTTGCTTGCCCTAATTTAAAAATTACAGTACATGCAATCAGTGAATGATTCGGCTGGTATCGCTTAGCAAATTCAAATAATTCAAGAAAAGATGTTCATAAGTAAGCATTACATAGCACTTCATATCAAGATGATTATATTTCGGGTTTCTGTCTGTCTGGACAGTGGTGGGGTAATTCATGCGGGATTTTAGTGTGTGTGTGTGGGTTTTTTTTCTTCTTTTTTTCTAGGTCGTAATTACTGTACAGTCTTTGTGCTTAAACGGGTTAATGTTTGACCTGGTGAGAACTGGGTCTAATCGGCTAGAATCTCTCTCTCTCTCCTCTCTCTCCTCTTTCTCTTGTGTCAATAACGAAATGTGTATTTGGATTCGGAAATTATGGTCCAACCTTGAAAATATTTAGAGTTACGAACTGAAACCGCACATAAATAGACACCCAGAAACAATCAATTTCACAAACCTATAACATTTAATGTCTTACTCTTCATATCGAGATTATATTGTAGTTTTGTCAGCAAGGTTCGAGTAGTGTTTGACGTCCCATATTGGTGTTAATAAACGATGTTCATTATGGAACGCGTTCACTGTGCTCGGTCTCGAGGTTGAAGCTTGATTGATGAAACGTGTAACATCACTCTCACAGCTGGATTGTATTTTGATTAGGAAATAAAAGTATGGCACCGCTATAACAGCATGCAAATCTGAAGGTATGACGACATTGTTCGAGTCAAATACATTGAGCATAATCTCTGTGAAAGTTTCAGCTCAATGCAGAGTCTAAGTCATGAGAAATGTATGAAGAAGCCATCGCAGAAAACACTTGGAGCAAAAGATTTCCGTTTGGCAACGTTTGGCAACTTTTTGGTGAACTTCAGAAAGACTACCGGTAATTCGTCAGGATTATTAGTACCTTTATCAACTTCACTTGGTGTTAGCTTTCGAATATATATATATATATATATATATATATTTTTTTACACTTCCTTTAATTAAAAAAATTAAAAAATAAATAAAAAATACAACCATTGGGGAAATTTGTTATGCTCTATCTATTTTCAATTCCTCTTCTGTATTTCAATTCTTGTTGGATATTTGCCCTCCTTCATAACAAAAATATAATGAATACAATTTGTTTAATAAAATAAATATTATAAAATAAAACACCACCCACTGTCCTCAAATCTTTTAAATCTCAATTTTAAATCTCAATTATTAAAAAACATCATTTGGTAAGCCTATAAGGACTATTTTTTAGGGGGTGGAAGTAGACAAAGGAACTAGATAAAGAAATTCGTCATCAACTAAGCTACATAAAGCCAAATTGATCAAGGTAAATGGAACATTAGATCAAATTCAGAATTAATCGCCTAAAGCCAAATAAACCAAAAAATAAGTACCATTTTAAAACTGATATCCACAATGGATCCATCACATCACACCCGAAGGCGTTTGTTTTAGCAACAATCAAAGTGTATCGTCTGGGGGAATTATAACTCCCAAAGCAATATGCGACAGCTGCATGCGAAACCACTGGCCATCGTGAAAAACCAATTAAATGTTTAACTGTGCTGCAATGCAATTAAGATGCTTTCTTGCGAAGATGCCTCGTGCAATGAGTTTTAATTTAATTGAAAAAAAACCAATGTGTTTTCTCACTTAGCTGTATTTAACAAATCGTAACCGTATTAATAACCAGCAAAACAAGCTTTCACTAAAAGTTGCTTATCGACATTGGTGCGAGGTAACATTTTCCCCATTCTTTTTGCTGTGCTTGGTAATCGGTATTTAAAACAAAGTGGTAAAAAATAAAAACATGTCGGGTAGTCTGGTCATTCTGTTAAGACGGATAATATAATTGATGCAATACTCAAATGACGTGTCTGCAACCAAATAAAACATGTTTAAAACTGTTGTGAGAGCGTAGGCCCAAAACGACTGTTTGTCTACAAGTACGTCATGAATTAAAACTTATAACCTTAATATGTTAAAAGCAGCTCAGCAGAATGTGCGAATGACCTGAATACCAAACTGGTATGACTCATGACTGGGACTCTAGGCAAATTTGTTTTATAGTGACTCGGACTCATTTCCGGACTCTATCCTTAGGACTCGGGCTCAGACCGGACTCTACCCTTAGGACTCGGACTCAGACTGGACTCTAACCCTGGGGACTACAATCCCAGCCAAATCTCGCTGCCCCACCCCGGCCGCCGGTCAATGTTGGCTCTCATTGCGTGGTCTGCGCACCAGCTGGAGATAACAACATTGATGGGGGAAGCGGGGGACAGGGGAGGGTATGTTTATTGTCACGTGTCCCGACTATTTTGGCCGAGATTGTAGGTCTCGTCAAATATTTTGGAGAGATTCTTTTCTGGTTATTTATTTATTTGTAATTTCTTTCAGACATATTTAAGGCAGAAATATAGGCCTATATGTTTCGTTATCTAACTTAATTTTTATGTATTTATTTATTATTTTTTTAAATTTCATTATTTGTTATAGTAAGAATATTACTTGTGGAACCCAAACCTCAAAGTATCATTCAGTTTCGAAAACAATTTTTTAGAGACATTAACGCATTTCTGGTTATTTATTCAGACACATTTAAGGCGGATGCAAAGGCCTATTTGTTTCATGGCTCAGTGTTGCTACTTCTGCAATCGATGTTGACGCCGACTGGACCCATGAGCCCGTCCGTCTTAATCCGGTAAGAGTTACTACTGGTCCTACTGACAGTGAACCTGAACAGAATAAACACACCCGGCTTAATCTGGCAGAGTTATCATTGATCCTATTGACAGCGAGCCTGAATAGGATAAACGCATTACTCCGTCTGTGTGGATCAACAGCTTTAAGGGTATGTACGCAGCTGCAGTGAATGAACGCAACTGACAGTGGGCGGAAATCTGACTCGACAGTGTGCTTATATTAATCTGCAATTTCTCGATGTGACTTGGGAAAGCATGTGTACTGGTGAATTCAGGAGGAGGGGGGGGGATTGTCAATGTGGCATGTTTCCCCTTTTTGTCGCTGTGCATGTAAGTTTACCACAGTCTGTGCTGCTAGTTATCGAACCCACATTCAAGACCCTTGTTCTGATTATATTTTGGTAACCTTCATACTCACCAAATGAAGCCCTTCGTCCAAGGAACCTCATCGGCAAATATCTCATATATACTACTCAAAACAATTTAGGGAACACCGGATTTTTAACATCAAATAGGTTTGAAATGTTCCATGAACCGGGATTTTCATTTGCAACCCCCTCTCTCTTTCAGTAGTCATGTCATGAAATGTGTAATCACTATATGCATCCTTTTATCATATGTTTCATTATGCAGTTGTTTCTCATCAATTCTGTGAAACATTGTGTTTATCTGAAATAAATTATCTTGCTTTAACTGAGATTATTCCGGTGTTCCCTAAATTGTTTTGAGTAGTATATTAATATTTTTGTTCGTAACTGTGACGTACCCAAAAGTTGTATTTCATCGTCGTCCAGTTTAAGTAACAGCCAACGTATCAAGAAGCACATATTTTAAGAATGCAGTCTAACTTTGGAAGAATATTGTCACATAAATCTAGTTACCGTCTGATTTGCTTTACGTTTGTTTTATTTTTTAAATATGCATATTGTTCATGTTTTTTCCCCGCAAAGTTAGCACTTCAGACAGAATAAATGTTCAGGATGATTGGTTTATTTTACGAAAGCTAACTTTCGGATAATTTGAGAATCAGGTAATAACAATCAATGTTGTGCATTACCTATAGCTGTGGTCGACTCCAATGATGATATTTGGGGTATCGAACTTCTTGGGAAAAAAATTACTCAATAATAAAAGAAAAATCATACTAGGTATAGGAAATGGACAGTGATAGAGGTCACACTTGGCGCAATCTAAATTATTATTTTCTAACGTATGTTTTGATGTTTTTGTTACCTTCTCGAAACTGAATAATTTGTGGGGATTTTTTGTACCATTACCAACTCAAAACCAAATATTTATTTATTTATTTATTTATTTATTTATTTATTTATTTTTAAGATAATAATTCGCTCAGATTTTTTCCGAGTTATCCGATGAATACCCCCATTTAACATGATTTACTGTCATCAAGTCATCAATACATCAATTGGACACAGCAGGATTGCATGCATTTATTTTACACGCAACATCAGGTAAAAAAAATTAAAAATAAATAAATAAAACGATACATAACATAGCAGTGATATTGAATAATGTATCAACATTTGTGAAATAAACGCGAACTGCTTTGGAGGGCCTATCGAGGAAGGAATATGGAATGTGATAAATGTTTAATAATAAAAATAACAAATAACAAATAACAAAATAAAAATTTAAAAAAAGAAATAAAAATTTAAAAAAAGAAAACGCCGAAGCGAACAAAAACAAGTATCGTTTAGGTAAGACGTTGGCACTATGAACAGTTACCACGGTACCCCGATTTCTGGCCCACACACGCGCTATAACAGCAAGATCAATAACTGAGTCGTGGATACGGCTGTGCATTGCGACCCTGCACGTTCGTACTCAAACAACAGCCTTGATCCTTCTGTAATCGAGAGTTCATGTGTTTCTTTGTTTTCCCATCGGCATCCCGATGGAAATTCCTCATGCAAAAATTGTTGATGTGGGCGGTTTATTTTAACTGATGGCTAATCACACACCCTAGGTAGATTCAACACTTTAGTTTTTAGAGTGCAGCTTTGAACTGTTAGAGACTGATGGGTGAACCATGAAGAACCACCGGCGTAAACCCATTCTACAGGAGACATACGGCTTAACGTACGGTGTTCTAAAAAGGACACAGGCACGTTGCAAGAAGAGTGTTCGCGCGTCGCACTAGAAAATGTGTAAGCGTCGCATTAGAATTCACGTGTCGCACTAGAAGTGTTATTGCGTCGCATTAGAAGTGTTCACCATCGCACTAGAAGTGTTGTCGTGTCGAACTAGAAGTGTTCAAGCGTCACACTAGAAGTGTTGCCGCGTCGCACTAGAAGTGTTTAAGCGTCGCACTAGGAGTGTTTTTGTCTCATATGAAGAGCCGTATGTGGCTAAATTTCGACTTAATACATCAGACTAAACTAAATGTTACTCGTGTTACTCGCTTTGCTAAACAAGCAGGTGAACACCCTCACTATCTTCGACTCCCCAATATCAAGAGTAAGTTCCATTTGGAGAGCCTCTTCCCTAGAACATTGTGCGCTTTCCTCATCCACCCATCCGCCACTAAGGGCGGATCTACAATCCACAATTTCTGGGGGCCAAATGCTGTATGGGGCTATTTTTTAATTAATTAATTTATTTTTTTTATTTTTTTTTTTATTCTAGGCTCTCTCTGATGCACTATGACCGTTTGAAGGGCCAAATTTATGATGTATTCTAGCTAATGATGCTGATGTGAATCCCAAGCCCCCTGGATGTGCTCCACTCTGCATGTGTGAGCCCCGGTGTAAGGGGACGGTCTTACGAACACCGGAAATTGTTTGAGATGCTCAGTATAAGTGTGTTCTGATCGCTTTTATGACGACTTCTCAGTTTGCATAAATCCCAAAATTAATTTTTAGTACCGTATGCAAGCTAGCTGATGACCAGTCTGCTGGTCGCCGGTTTTGTATGGGCATATTATTGGTTCTGCTAGTAAATATATGGATTTGCACATAAAAACATTGGCTTTCCCATTAAACATATGGTTTGGCTATTTAACATTTAGTTTAGTCTTCTTACGAGAAAAAACACAGTTCTTTCCGTGAATAAAATACAATATATTACAAAGTAAAAAATAACTGGTAACAAACAACTCAGCAAATCTTCAGTGCTTAGAAACATGATACATTTTCATCGGCAAACCCATAGCTCTAGGTATGCCGACTGAAAATTAATTAATTCACCAACAAATTCGAGTGGCATGGTAGTTTAATGGTCAGAAGGCTCACCTTCCATGTGGGGAGTATCGGGATCGTGACTAGGTTTTGTAATTATTTGTAAAAGAATTTGCAATATTATTATTTTTGTTAGCTGCCACATTAATTCAGAAGCAAAGCCTTTCTGTATAATAATAATGTCTTGGCTGTGGAGGACTTTTTTTTAAGGAATGTAAATGGCTTTGCCATTAAATATATGGTTTTGCTATTTAATATTTAGTTTAGTCTTACCGGTATGTATTAATAAGTAAAAATTTAGCCATATACAGCTCTTCATACGAGACAAAAAAACACTCCTAGTGCGACGCGACAACACTTCTAGTGCGACGCGACAACACTTCTAGTGCGACGTAACAACACTTCTAGTGCGACGGTGAACACTTGTAGTGCGACGCGATAAAGCTTCTAGTACGACGCGATAACGCTTCTAGTGCGACGCATGAATTCTAAAGCGACGCTTACACATTTCTAGTGCGACGCGTGAACGCTCTTCTTGCAATGTGCCTGTGTCATTTTTAGAACACCATATTAACGTCCCATATCCGAAAGGACGAGGCACTGTAGATATTATACTTATCAGATCTCTCTGACACCAGATATCTCAATATGTGAATATGTCATTGTCAGTCATAGCAATGACTTCAAACCATTTCCCGTGAATCTGCTTTGAAGTAAGCAAAAGCTGCAGTTTATAATAGACTCAATTGGGCACTCGATTCAGTGTACATGATAAGGGTGCAAAGGTCGAGACTCGCGACATGCGGTAATGTATACAAATGTGTATCACACGTTATAAACACCTGTCAGTTTAAATGTATTTCCATATGAACTGGATGAAGAATTAGTTAAACAATCGTTAAAAAGAGGAAAACAAAGCCTAATTTGAAGGTAAAGGGTAATATTTGACAAAGGTAAATATGGGACGAAAGACACAAACATCTCCAATAAACCTGTCAAAATTAATTTAAATGATATCACAAAAGGGAACGTTGGGCGTGTAAGTCACATATTGAAAGAATCTTGATTGGACACTCGTCTCACTTTCACTCCAAGTGCGTTTTGGAAAATCAAAATGGCCCTTACAGAGGAAATTGTAGTTTTATAGGCAACGAGTAGCATGTTGCACAACTGCTTTAATGAGTAGGCCTATGCTTACTCTCTGCCAAAAACGGGACACACAAAAGAAGTGTATGGCAAATTTACATTCACAGCGATACAAAAGGGACACGTTTTTCCCTTTTGCCTCACGTTACTCCCTCACTCTACCCCCTCCCCCACCTTCCGGATCCGCTGTTTATTTGGTGGCCTGCTAGCCTGGCCTATGATGGCTGTTTCTTGTGTTTGATCTTGTCCTCAGGTATCATTAACACGCTATCTGGATGAAGTGCCCTGTTGTCAGACGGGACATTGACGACAAATTGAAAAAAACCCGGATTTATACCCACTTCTCCCCCCCCCCCTCATATTATACACTCACGGGACGCTTCTCTAAATGCAATATAAACACCATCGAATTATCTGCTTAGAATACGAGATGAGCTATTGTACACAGAGGCCTAATTATGCGGTGACATTTGAAAGATGACTCGCCCGTGTTTTTGACTATTTCACCGGTGATTCCCGGCAACTTTCGTTTTAATCCTAAATTATTTGTTTGCTTGTAGAAACCCAACCAAATAGTTAAAATAAACACATCAGAGCCAGAAACCGCCATCGATGATAACCAAATTATCAAATGATTTATTTTTATCTGTAAAATATTTATTATTCAAATTGAAGTGCCTTCATCTTAGAAGGGAAAAGGGAATAGTTGTGTCAAATTTCAAAATGTTGCCGTCCAGCAAATTTGACAAAACAATTTAAGGTTTAAACGAACTTACATTTTCATAATACCAATGTTGTACCTTCCCTTTAAAATGACATTTTGTTTTTGTTTTATTTGTCTTTTTATTTGTTTTTATATTTATATAAACAAAACAATTTAACAGAATTGTTTAAAAGAAACGTGAGCACCTTGGTGCTTCAATTGTTGAAGAAAGAAAAATGTTAACAACTGTTACAGGTTCAAACACTTTTGTTAAATTATTTTGTTTATAAATATAAAACAATTACAAATACAACAACAAATAAACTTTTACGGGTCAATTTATGAAATATATGTTGAACACTGAAAGGCTTAAAATTAACAATGATCAGATTTTAAATACTAAACGCTATACATTCTTTCCAAGGTAGTACAGAGAACTGGAGATGGAGTTACCAGACGCGTATGTCTTTGAAAATGTGAATAAAATAAATGCATTTTATAATGTCCAGACTGACAGAGGACCAGAATTGACAAGAACTAAGTTTGGAGGTGGAAAAAGGAGTTCTCTCTGAATAATTTTACACATGTTAGTTATATGTGACTAACTCATAAATAGAGAGTTAGAAATAGTACAGACAGAATACCGGTATAATACGGTATTCAATTCACACACCATGTAGAGCCATATTGAGTCATAACGGTATAATCTGTCATACAGACTCGCTGTAGATTAAATGGCAGACGGCATCGTCATGAATTGTGATACGTTTTTCACCCCAAGGGCAGATTTCACCGGAGATTAACAATCAATTTCGGTTATGACATTAAACAATAAAACAATTGAAGTAAACTGATGCGGGAAAAATAATCGCATATGGGCGAACACTATGGATCCACGGTGTAATTACCTGTCGATTGTATTGCCCTCTAAGATCACGAGCCGTATTAATTGAATGGGAAACCGAACACGAATCGGTCAATATGACTACGTTGTTGCCCGGAGTAATCCCATTGTCCTCAATACTTGTTCATTGTATCCGGTATTTATGCTCGGGTTGACTTTTGGACAGCTGGGCAGATTTTCACAAAAACAACCTCTTTGAGCAAGACGAAAGGTGACGAGATTCTTTGGAGAAGATCATTTCCCGACCATTGGGGATAAAGTTGGCGTCAGTGAACTGGAAGTACAAACTGAGGTGAAATACAAGAGCCGGGGGTAACCTACCACAGCAGACAGTCAAATGCAAAGGTGGCTTTAATTTCCGTAAATTACTTAAAGGGGAAAAGCAACATTGTTTACGATGATAACATTAAACAACCAACCTGTGAATTTGTCAGTGTATTAAAGTACGCTTTGTCTTGAAAATAGTGCAAATGCATGCAGGTGTTTTATATTCATTGCAATGCGCAATTTACGAAAGAGCAGTGTTTCCTGAATTCGAATTGAGAATTTTTTTTCTTCTCAAAAGTGCTTTAAACAAATTTGGTTTTACTGGAAATACCAGTAGTAGTATTTATTATTATTATTTTTTAAATCAAACGATAGATTATGTTGTTTAATCGGATGAGAAATTAAATATATGATGCAAATCAACATTACCTATTAAAAAGAGTGCTTGTTTTCATGTTTTGGATTTTTTTCCAGTGTAAATGTAAAAAAGGGGAGGGGGGCTTCTGGTGAGCAGTCAAATACATATATTTTATTCGTTTAAAATGATAATTGTTAAAACATATTTTGTTGATTAAAAGTGTTGGAACAGAAGTTCGAATTAAACCAAATTAGCAGCAAATGCGTTTTTAATTAAAAATTAAAAATCATACCATAATGTTCGATCTAACGATCCTGGATTATTGTCCACGTTTATATTTGTCTTACCTTATGTCACTTTATTATTATGACAATTTCCTCAACAATCTGTATAGTGAATAGGTCTAATTATAAATCAATGTGAATACTTATTCTTTAGAAACACGATACACCTATATAGGCCTATCCTAATATGGCGCTCTTTTTTTTCTTTTTTGATACCCTAAACGCAACAATATCGTTTGGACGTCACGAGTACTATTTCGAACAAATTCGGACTATGCCGTCGAAAAAAAAGTTTTTCCTGGATTTTACTGGGGTGATTCGTAAACCAGTGTGCATGTATTTATGTAGTTATCATTGTGTGCGCGGGGCCCAATTACTTGTATACTTTCTCGGTCGCAACATATTGTCGGTTGTCAGTGACGTATTTTGGCGGCAAGCACTGTTACGTGTACTGAACGGATCTCCCCCAACAATTATTATATCACTGAAGATCATAACGTGTCATCACAACCTAATTAAAACAATAACCTTTCTCAGTTACATGTCGAGGGACAGTAAAGTGTACCGCAATCCCTTCAGACGTCAAACCACTTTCATCCATTTGAATTCAGAGTGAACTCTATACTGAATCCGGATACCTATAAATGGAACGATATTTAATGAGCAAATAGATTTTGCGACCGCGGGCACAATATTTAAAATTTGCATTGTGTTCATAATGGAACATTGTTCAAATCCCTAGAATGACTTGTGGGAAACCCTTCAAACAGATGCAACGTGGCTATGGCCTGAGTCCGATCGACTGCATTAGCGCATCCAGGGGAGGCAAAGTCGAAGGTTCCACCCTTTAAATCACATTGTATATAGCCTACATTGACCATACTGTTCCCTATTTGACAGTCCCCCTATTTTGCCATGTGCCCTCTTGTTTGAGACACTGGATCTGCCCCTGCGATCGGGGGTTCCTCCTTAGCCTCATACTGGGTCTTAATTATTTCAAATGGCACCTGGTTACTTAAAACAGCCCATAGTGGACGGGCTATACGTTGTAAGAGGAATTAGGTCTGCATGCACCTGGTAGGACTTTATGAACTCGCACTGGAACGTCGTACGTAAGGGTGTCCCATGAGATGAGGTCTCCGTGAAATCCGGTCCCGTTCCCATTGAATGTGCATTGCTCAAGCTAGGACAACAACACCGCAGTTTGCGAAATCTTGAATTTTGAATATGGACGGGATTTCACGTGTGCCTTGTACTGATGTCTCACCTAATGATGAACGGGTTGTTGTCGCTAGAATACCGCTCAAATTACTTATTCATGACGCTCAACTATAGCTTCTTGAGGGAACAAAGATAGCTAACAGACTAGCTTCAGTCAGTTAGCGCTCACTTCCAACCCAATTAGTATAGAGATCAGTGGTTTCCCGTGACACTGGCCAATCATGTATGAGTATAGAACAACATGGCGGTCCGGGAATCGCTATACGGCTCTCATATCACCTGGTCTTCCTTTTTTTTTCTTTTTTTCTTTTTCTTCTTCTTCTTCTTCTTCTTCTTCATGTTCCCTGTAAGTCTGTGTGCGTTCCAGCTAAGCGCCGCCGTGTTCCCAATGGATTATTTTGAAGTTGCAAGCATTCCAACCGTTGAGAGGTCTCAAAATGGTGCTCAACGGTCATCATTCTTTCAAAAATATCAAGATGCTGTCCTGTTATTTTGTGTTGATTTTTTTGTTAATTCTTTCCATCTCTTCTGTTTGTTTTGACGCGCCATTGTAATGAATCCATAACTAAACACAAACCATCCACAAGAAAACAAGAACATCTTGCCTCTTTGATCAACAATCCCATCTGGTGATAACACTGATTTACTTCAATGCCAACCCTAATTATAAGGTTTTAAAGCCGTTGCCGCCCCCATGTTACTCACGTAATTCCGTTAATATTTCCTGGCCGTGGAGGTAGTGAGGTCTTCTCCATAGAGTATGCATGTTTCTCACTTCCAAGTATACACGTTCTTAGCCCATTACAGAATGAAACGTGCACACACTAAAGACCACAACAATTCAACTCAAAGAAAGTGTTGAATTAACACAAAGTCAAGTTAAGTCTAACATTCTCAGTGTTAATTCAACACTTTTAAAAGTTAAATCGAATGTTATAAAGAGTTGTCACAGACCGAACTCTTTAAAATGTTGATTCAACACTTTTGTATTAACAGTGAAAGTTTTTTTTTCCATTCAAATGCATGTAATCTAATAGAGAAACATTGCCGTTTCCGATTAACAAAATGGCAATAATCTTACTTGTACGACAGCTCCTCTAGACAAAATCATTTCTAGGGGCGATTAACATCACACTTTTAACATCACACTGAAGGCAACTTTAGTACACCAGGTAAGTTATACATTACAAATCGACCATTTGATTTTTTTCTAGTTACCAATTATATAGTTAATGCATAGAAGTGATGATTTTTTAAATAAATATATACCGTATTTAATGAATAACTCAAACCAGGTACAGATATTACTATCGATGTTTAAATTTTTTTATTTTACGAATTGTTGCTTGATTTCCATTAGCACTCAATTTAATTTTATAAAGAGCTGTCACTCACTGAACTCTTATATGGTTAATTCAACACTTTAGTTTTAAGAGTGTTCGAATGCAGCTTCACAATTTGTTACGCTAACGCCACAGTGTAATAAACTAAAACTTCCACAGATTGGTTGCCTAATGCATTGTATAGATTTAACACAGACAGAGCATATCAAACTCCCCTTGTTTAAATTATTATTATTATAATTATATTGTTTAAATGATTTGTGTGCAGGCGTATCTGGAGTGGATCATTATTTCAATATTTTTTTTTCTCAAATGGAAAGCCTGTTATCGTTGAATATACACAGATGACATGAACAAATTAGGCCTGCTGCAGATGGAAAATACATTTTGAACATCCCATTGCTTCAAAATATGGCCAGACTTAGCTTCCTGAGGGAATTGGGTCTACTTGTATTACACAATCTGGTTCAAAGTCTTATTAAACCACTTCAGTATGCGCTCATCCGCGACCATCATCGTATACACTCAGAGAACAGACAGTAAACAAAAGTTAAGTATAACAAGTTATGTAAACAAAAACTTAATTTAAGTAAAAACACATTAAAAAAAAATACAAATCTATTTTGTAAATGTAAAAGTACGTAACTCGAGAGTAAAAATTTAACTTTACCGGAGTTGTGTAAGTTTTACTTATGTTATAAAGACATTTTACAGTTGTTTCGTATATGTTTACTTAATATGAAAGTGTAAAAAAAGACATGATTTTATCTTGAGTCCCCCACGAGGCGCTGTAACTCATTCAACGTCAGATTCAAGATGGATAAAACGAAGGCGAATAATGTCACAGCAGTGGGAGTTTCGTCAACTGATTGAGGTGGTTGAACTTGGTGAACAATTGTTGAGTATTTAAGCTACGGTATATCTTCTCGTTGGTTAAGGTTATGCATGAATCGTTTGTGGGATGAGATATCCGCGTGTATTCAGCATGCAGTGAGTGATTTTCGCTACGTGTTCACATTATGCATATACGCCCAGCGACAACCGCATCAGACAAGAAGTCATTGTGCAAGTATGTGCATGCATGTAGTGTCGCGGTCATTATGAGCTGTCATTTGGCTGCATAGTTTCGCCCTTCTCGCGAAGAATTGAGGCTTAACCTGAACTAAGGAGAAGAACAATATTTAAAAACTCAACATTTGTTTACCTTCAAATACCGTACCTAAACCAGTTGAGGAAATCCTTACAGTTGTAAGTGGGCCAGGTACAAGACAAAACTCACTCCCATAGGGTACCAAACAATACCGGTAATGTAAGAAAGACAAAATACCCATTAAAAAGTAATATTTTATACAATTTACGTACAATAGAGGTAAATCATTTACTCCTATACCTCACAAGTATGTAAAATGTTACGTAACTGGCATTTACCTACAAGTTACAGGTAAATAAAATTACCCAGTAATACGTTATACAACCGTTAGGTAACATTGTACCCAACGCCTGTTTGGTAAAGTTTTACTTAATTATTAGGAGGTTCACCAGGAACATCTAAAACGGCAAGATGTTACACCACCTGTGTAATGTTTTGTCTGTGTGTAGTGAATTTCCAGTTGGGTTATTGGGTTTATCAATTTGCAATTTCTTCTCGGTGTAACGCTTTTGCAATAACACTTTCTACGAACACAACAAAAATGCAGTAGGGGATTGACGTTATTCGTAATTCGCGATTCTCTGATTGATTGATTGATTATAATACATCCCACGTGATCACGCCTCATCCAATCAGATTGTCTAAACTATCTTGGGCATTTATTAACGAAACAAAAAAGTTGAGGGAAATAAATTCTCAGTCGGACGCATACCAATATTCATGAGGGGGTGCTATTTCATGCATCACATGTTATGTTGAAAACAAAATAATCATCAATCCGGATGGGGTTTGACAGCCAACGTCTAGTGGTATTTAAAATCTGGTTCATATCCCCATGGGAGTTAAAGCTTGACTTGTTTCTCATCAACACAATCTATGCATGGGACACGTCGCTGATGCAAGCAGGATGCAAGCAGTGTTTCATTTGGGCGTAATATATACGTAATTGATGACCGATGAGCACTGGAGCCCCATCACCACCAATTAATTGCCACTAATTATAGGGCTGGTGAGTAACATTATAAACGTTGATGACAAAGTCATATTCTTGTCATTTGATGACAAACACATAAACTTAAGAGGTAGATTATGATACAAGGGCCCAATCATTTATCGCCATATTCTAAATTCCAACTCTTTTTAACAAGTAGAAATGTGCTTTAAAGCCACTACTCATTATTGGTTTTCTTGGGGAAAATTTAAATGATCACATATTTAATTTAAACTTATACTTGCTGTGAAGCTTGTGATGCTACCAAACATCCCTTGAAATATATATGTCAGAGATGCTATCATTTCAGTACAAGTGACCAACGAATTTCGCAAACTGTCGTCCTCCAGAAACCACAACAGAATTAATACGAAAAATCTCGATGCGTGTTCAAAATGTTCTCGTTAAAACACAAAGAAATAAGCAGACACGTTTGATACATCTTACATAATCTCTATTATTATAAAGTACGGAGTTCTGGAAGTGCCATCCGACTTGTTGAGATCCTGTGATAATTTATCTCAGGATGACCGTAGATAATTTATCTCGGTATGTCGACATCCTGAAAGTAATAAGTTGTCTTCGCGAGATAATTTATCTTGGGATGTCACCATCCCGAAATAAGTTTAAGATGAGATAAATTATCTCGGGATGACGACATCCTACTTTCTGGATGTTGACGTCCTGAGATAATTTACATCGGGATGTCGTCATCTTACGTAGATAATGTCGTAATCCTGAGATAAATTATCTCAGGATCTCAACAAGTCGAAAGGCATCTTCCAGAGCTCCATAATGAAATATGGATGAATTAATTAACAGTTTACCAAAAGTGTATAGTGCATTTATATGTGATTACTGTAGAGCATATTATTCCAAACTGAGTGAGGACCAATGCAAGTAAAACTGTTTTGCGTGCTCCATGTGTAAATAGGAACATTTAAATCCAGGATGTTGCAGCGCGTGGCCGTAGCACCATCACGAGCCTCAATTAATAAAACATTGTTATTTTAGTCAGAAGCAAGGCCACTGATGCATGGAAACACGGATACGGCAGAAGAAACAAAGGATTTCTGTTCACGAGCTCATCGTTATTTACTATACGCTTTAGGTATAGTTACTAGTTAATGATACTTAATGTCCAACCTTCTTTGTGTTAAACTTTTAAGTTAGTTATTTGACTCAGTGTTGTATTTCCATGTTTTCCGGGCATTTTTGAGCACTCATTTTTGTAGATGCATATCAGTATGTTCTGTTTTAATAAACCTATGGTAAAATACTTAGCGATATGCATCTATCCTAAGTTTTGTTATTGTCATTATTAGTTTATAATTTAGGCTAGAATTTCAGGGATGAATACCAGTAGACCACGAGATCCAGTTTAGTAAATCAATCAGTAAGTTATTATTCCAAAACAGAACAATGAAAAGTATAGAAACACTATAAATGATAACAATACACACGGCACAACTCAGTTCACTTGAGTTCAAATGTAACGTGACTGTCCTTGTGGTAGCATCCGCTATTGTGAAATATCCCTATATGTAATTTAAAAAAAAGATCTTTGATGAAGCAGAAGGCGTTCATACAGAGAAGTCTTTCGATAAATTGACGAAATCAAATACAAGGTAATATTGTGACAATGATGCATTGCAGCCTTGCGTTATGTTAAAAACATGTCTTCATTTTAGTACCGTATGCGTTAGATTCTCTGAAAAAATGTTCGTGGTTTGTACTCGAAGTTTCATCTATGGTTGTTACGTACAGATGGCCAAATATGAGAACACGGACTATGATATAAAAATGGCCGAAGCAAATGCCCTATTTTAACAAAACCGGACCAATCTGTAAGTGTTGCATCATATAACAATAATGAAACACTTATTGTGGAAGTAATATTTGTAGCTCTGCATGGTGAAAAGAGTAAGTAAAAACTGTTTGCGGGTTGAGTAGTAATTAGTTCTAAAAAGTACTTATTGTGTAGGACCAGCCGACACAATGTCATAGGAACGTGACGTTAAACTTCGCTACTTTTCAATTGTATTTTAGATACAACTGTATTTTATTAGGTATTTTAGATACAACTGTATTTTAGGTACACCTGAAAAATATACGACAGAGCTGCGAAGGTTTTTGTTTTAGCTTTAACGCATGCGTCATTATGCAAATTAAACACAGTCATAGGGGGATTGAGGGAGCGAGAAGGAACAGAGAAGGATAGGAATGCAATGGGAGGCATCTCAAATCAACACGACGTTCAGCTATTTCGGGAACCGGATACTCGAAATTAGAAATCTTCGAATACCCAGTTACCCTTAAACAATTTTGTAAAAACACATAACTACTCCCGAATGTATAAAATAACCAATATGAACCCAAGTTTCTCTTGTTTTATTAGAGTCATAATAAATGTGGACTTACTGTAATAATTTCCCGCCGCCACACAAATAAAAAGTCAACCAAAAATCGGAGACTTCCATCTGTGTGGCTTAAATTAATGTTCAGTCAAAATGTCAAAATTTTCAAACGTCGTCTACGGGTAATTGGAACCGAAAAATGGAACCAGGTAATGACGATTTTGGTCGTGTATCCGGATACCTGGCACAGCCTTACACGTACATTCATTTCAACCATTCAGTTTCCAAGAAAACGTATTCATGACGCGGAAAATAAAAGTGTGAATACTAAAAAAAATCAGAGGGATGGAAGGAAGGAAGGGTTTAAAAAAGAGAGAATGAAGAATTACTGCAAACGTAGCCTAATTAATGTAATAATTTCACGCTTTGCACACGCTTTCCCACAATTATCATGAAGACGTTTATTGATTTTTGGCGCGTTTTTTCTGTAATAAAATATGTTTTATACCTTGATTGATTTTTGTTCAGTGCAATGCGCTAATTAAATAATGAACATTTTTTTCCCGAATCACTAATGGGAATTCCCAACTTAATGTGATATTCTGGGATGGGGAAAGGACTACAAATTTGGCATCAATACTAAATGCCACAATCACATCACGTCAATTAACACTAGCCGCGCACACATCAATGTAAAATTATTCACGGAAGAACGCTGGGGATGACAAAGCCTTAGGACTTCAACTGTATTAAATTTGTGATTTCTATGCAGAGAATGTTCCACCCACGAGGGCACCCCTTTTCAGCATTCACCGCTTTGTGGACATTGCATTAAGTGCCGTAAAAGGGAATGAATTGTTATTAGAGACCATTCTTGATGGTGAGAATTCCACACGGAGTTGGGTCGGTGTCATCACACAGTTGTGATATTTTCAGATAGAAGCAGTTGGAGGCATTGCATCCGTTCTCGATGGCATTACGTTAGTGCTGATGCCGCACATGAGATGACCAAACAACAGTTTGAATTAATTATTAACGAAATCAAAATGAAGTATCTCGCTTTGGCTGAGAGTAACGCTTTGATACCGTTGATTAATGGGCTTACTCTGATCTATTCTCCTGAGGACGATCAGAGCATACTGATCGAAACGTCGAGTTGTACCTCCAGTTCTTTTCAGAACTAATTACTACTCAATTGAGATTCCACATGGTGTCACCGCAATTAGTCTTACTTATCATCCTCACCATGCAAAGCTACAAGTTTTACTCTGATCTGTTCCACATAAAGGTGTCATTATTATGGGTGTTAAAAGGGTGGGATCGTTACAATCAAACCCATAATGATTATGCACCTCACGATTCAATTCAACCGTTTATAGTCTTGGAGCAAGTCGTTGTTTAAGTTGTCGCACGAACCATCCACGCGTAAACATGGACAGAGGGCGAATGGTAATCACTCTCCCGGCCACGAACAAGACTATGGTGATTTGCATTCGACAGTTATTCAGTATGTTAGACTTTGATGCATACCAATTATAACCTGGGGTGGTTTTTTTTGGCATTACAAAACTGCCTTTTAATGCATTTTCTTTGAAAGGCCGGCTTTTGGTAGATCATGTGGGCTGATGTATACTACATTACACAATTGTATTTGTATAACACACATGGAAGACCCATTGCATCATGGCGATTTTCTGAAATGACAGGACTGAACTCGACCAATTTGAGTCATTCTAAGCGACAATGTAGTGCAGCTGCCTAGTGCATATTATAATACCAAGGCAAACATACCCAGGCCTACCCTTTTGAATTTGCAGCCAGAATACCACATAGCCTAATGTGTTTGTATGTCTCGCTCACTTAACTATTTGCACACACACACTCCTTCAATGGTTTCTCGCTTACGTCATTTCGCCGTTAATGGTATATGTCTAAATAATAATTGTTGCAACAGTCAAAGTGGTTATTTTCAAGTGTTTTTTCCCCCCTAGAATCGACGCCAACCCCGTTACATAATAGAAAACAAACAGTACATTTCCTTTTGGTATCTGTATTTTCTACCGTGCTGTGATAGTGGGGTCACAAAACGCCAACTTCATAGCTAGCTCCTAGATCAAAAGTAAATTCATAAATTGATACTTTGGCTGGTTTGACGTGAACTTGGTAAATATATAATAATCGTGAGAAATCATGTTGTCATAAGTGCTCTTTATCAAGAGTAAACACGAAAACATATTAGGCCTATGCTAACATTTTGCTGGAAGTATTTATTGTAAAAAGAAGGATAAATACTTATTTTTTTATTTTTTTATTTTATTACATTTTACACTGGCAGTCAGATTACATCAATTAAACATAAAACCAAACCCTAAAAAACTAAAAATACACAACAATTAATTTTAAACAAAGCCAGTGAGTGGTAGGATAGAACAGGTGACCAGCACTTCTACAAGGCCATCCTAACACAAGAAACCCACTAAATATTATATACACCCCCACCCCCCCTCCCCCGTTACACCACTGGAGGGCCGCTTGTTCACACTTTTCTCATAAATTTGGCTGCGCACCGAGCAATGTTTAATACCATCGACAAGTTTAAAACAAGCAAGGTGTCAGTACAATTGTAGTTATTTTATGTATTTATTTATTATTATTATTTTTTTAGATGAAAGACTTTCACCAATTATATATTTATCACGGTGTGGCCATCAATAAAACATTTTTTTTTTCAAGATTAAAATGAATGTTTGTTGGCAGGAGTCTTGTGGATGTGAAATGAGATTGAAATTTATTTGAGAATCGTTACTTCCAATAAGGACAAGATGTTTCCAATTTCGTTTATACAGGCTTTAAACAATGGGTCAGCCGACGAACCTCCTTCAGTGTGTCTGTGGCCAGCAACCTCCACCTTTTGATTTCGTAAGATTGCAGTGAAAATTTTCACATATATTGCAAAATGTGATATACGGTACTCAACCTAGTTCATGAATCACAACCTTTCTTTGTCATCCTACAAAACAAAAACATGGTCCGCAGGGGGAAGCGTGCGATTTCTAGCCAGAACACCTAAATTCTTTATGCACTACTGCCGGACACGTTCATGGCATATATAACACTGAAGCACCATTACAGTTTTTAGAGGAGGAGTTGTTGTTTGCAGTGATTTTAAGAGTCCTACGAAATACATTATAGCAGTACACATTCCATGCATCAGAGTGACGTCAGGATCATGTTTTAAGGTCAAGTTAGCTAAAGTCAGGGATGTGGTGTTTTACATGGCTGATCGAGTGGGCCTATGATGAGCAACGAAATACTCTTTTGTTGTTCAAATACTTCCTGACGTACTATAAATGTCACTTTATATACCGTATGTTAACTTTTCAACATCCCAGCCCGATCCGCTCCTACGTAAAGGTTTCAAACACTGCTCGCTCGCGCGCTCGAACTGACCACAACGTTCTCTGAACGGCGAAAGTGGATTTATAGAGCGCCAAATTACCAAAGGATACAAGGCGCTATAACAAAGAAAGGAGAGAGACCAAGAACACAAAAGAAAGAGGGACAAACCAACTAAAGGACAGAACACTGTTCGAATTTCTGATGGGGATGGGTAGGCTACTCCATAAATGGGGGGGGGGGGGGGGCGGGCGGCAGTGCAAGAGGCCCTGTCACCAGCCTGTTTATGTGATTTGTGGAAGACAAGGGTTTCACCATCAGAAGAACGAAGGGAAGTATGAATAGTTCTTGGTTATGAGCAGAGAAGAGAGATAACCTGGTGCAGAGTGTTTCAGTGATTTGTAAGTGTGAACCATTGTGCGGAACTGAATACGTTGGGCGACTGGAGAGAGGTCAAATGTCAGCTAAAATGTTCACGTACATTATAAGCTTACAAATAAGCATCTTCCAGACCATTTCTTTAAGACCTTGTAGATTTGCTGCCTCCTTTGTTTTCTGACACCGAACAGAAAACATTCAAAAAAATTTTTTTAATTTGTTTTTAATGCATTGCAAGACAAGTGCAGCATCTCAATTATAGACAGCGGCGCTTCGCTGAGTACGAGCTCCACGCGTACGGTTCAGCAAGGTGAAATCATGGAACTGCGGTGTTACGCGAATTACCCGTGTTGGTCAATCATATGGTTGAGATTGATCTACGGCTTGAGAGTGTGTCAATAAACCCCTCCCAAAGGATGAGATTGCACCCTTGCTCTTTGATTGAACGGACTACGGATAGCATCTCACATCGGCAGCAAATCTTAATTGGACATACAAGCCGTTGACTACATTATACTCAACTGGAACACACGGATATGTATAATAATGATTGCAAAGCAACGGGCGCCGGGACTGGGGCCTTCGCTGTTTTCGTATGGAGGATTACAAAACCTCTTCAGACATATTTTTCACAAAAAAAATCACTTTAAAATTTAAAGAGGGATTTTGAAACAATACTGTCCCATTCATTTCAGTCGCTATATTTGCTTGCAATGTTGATGATTCAAGCATTATAAACTGCTTAGACAGAATATCTTATAATCGGTACGTAAATATTCATATGTCCTATATAATGTGTTGTTGTTAAAAGAAAGGTATAGTCAAACAGATGATGGTATCCATCTTCCCTATATTTGTTTTTCTATAAGGTACTGTCATTTTTAAGGAAAAAAACGTGGAATACCTTCCATGGAAAAGAAAAGAGTAATTTTTTTTTTCTTAATTCCATGTTGGGATGACTCCAACAAATCTTAATGCATTTTTGTTATTTTGTGTTCGTAAGATGATACAAAGTTTTCAGCTGAAACCGTCAGAGATTAGTTTTAACTGTATAGGACTATCTTAATTCAAAGACAGTAAGCAACTTTGTAGAAGCCAACATTGCCAAGTGCTGTGCCTTCCCTTTAAACTCAACAAGTATTGTTCTTTAACGCTTTCTACAATATTTCAGTAACTATCAAAATAAGTTATATTACAAGCAAAAAGATTGAAATAATCTTTACCCGGTAAATGGAGTTGGCCTGGGTGAATTATCATATCAATAACAATGATAACAGCCTTTATATGTTTTATTTTTGGCACTGGAGCTGATATTTTTTTACTAAAAATAACTAAATGTGTCTCTAAAACTTAAAAAGCCTAAATTGATATGTTTCGTCTTCGGCCGTTGATCTCTGGGAACTAATCACATATGATAATAGCGCTAACATACGGTAGCCTATAACTGACGTTATGACCCATCACTGAACGTCGGGTTTGGCTAGCTCATGTTGGTAGGGCGCTCGTGCCGCATTTGAGTGGTGTAAAGTTTGAAACCCGACATCACACGTACAACATGAATTTATAATCACGCAATTAGATGTTTACGACTCCTGTTCTCCTATGTTATATAGATCGTTGCTGATAGCAGTTTTTTTGTTTTATCTTTTTGATTTGATTTTATATATATATATATTTTTTTTTTCTTCATAATCTGGACCCCGGCCCTAGCATAAAATAACATTCTCCTGTATGGCCATGAGTATATATTTATTCAGATCAGAGTTAGGTATAAGTATTTTTTCTATAAATATATATTTGTTGTTAAATTAATAACAATTGCAGCGTGAGGTTATGTTTATTTCAAGAGTATCACAGCGACGATACCGTCTCAAATTACAGTAGTTTGCGCAGCAGGCCCATTGAGTTGATGTTGAAACGGTTACCACGGGGGAATAACGAATAAGAAAATTGCCACTCTCGTCCAGTTTCGATGGTTTAGTGAAGTACCTCTTGAAAGAAACTTGTAGAATGAGAAGGACAGAATCCCCAGACGAGAGAATTCATATACAACCATATGGTGTTGGCTCGCACTACAAGGCATCGCTATACATTATTAGAGAACGTTCGTGCAATACAAATACAAAACTAGAGGAGAAACTGTTCTTACCGTCTGACGTGCAGCCAAGCGATTCTGCAGCTCCTGTTGTATCTTAGAATGTTCCGGTTGTGCCGTGGCCAACCAATCGTGGAAACTTTATAACCGAGCTCTGGTCCTCCCGTTTTTATTTCGACCGTGTAGCTGGCGTGGAACGTTCTTCAGTCGCCGTTGGACCATGCGCGGAATTTTACATCATGCGGAAGAATTTCGCGTCAGAGGTTGCGTGTGTCGAATGCATTCTCATTTAGCGATTGTTCCACCAACTGCCTGTCTTTTTACAATATGTCTGACATTGGCGTTGATTGCCGAGAAGCCACGATAGAGTAGAGACATCACGGCTGGTTATCTGAATCAAGATATTCTTATCACTGTAAGTCCTCCCTCCGGGACGAATCCCACCTCCCTATTTCTACTGGATTAGGCAAGATGATTTATTTTCTCACCGATGTAACCGGCAGGCGGGATTAGGCTGACGCTTTCGTCGTTTCAATTTACCGGACAAATCCGGGCAGCTGCCGTAGGCTCGTGAAGTGATGGTGCGTCAGTGGCCGTGGAGAAAAGGGGTCTAGAGGCGTAGTCGTTGGAGCACATGTTTAAATGGTATACGCTCCTCTTTCTTGACGATATCAAAATGAAACATTTACCGATTGCTCTGGAAACCGCGGTAAAGGACGGGAATATGCTAGATTCCTATCACTTAAGGGTTTCCCCAGGCGTTACACTTAGGTTATAGAAATGTGTGTTTGCGGTCACCTTTGTCGGTTAAATGTTTTTCACATTTTTATTTTCGGCCATCTTTGTCGGATTCTCTGCTGGCAATAATGACCCTAGTGCCAACAGCGGTATGTGATGAATTGTAAGATGCTATGTAATATTATTTTGTTGGTATTTTTTTAGGAAAGAAAAAACACAATTTAGCACAATTAATGCCTTGCGAACAATTAGCCCTATATTAGTTATTGTCATCATCAAAAGTAATCATCAAAAGTAAGCGCTCGTAAAGTTGTGTTGTATGCAATCAAATTATTATTTGTTTTTATCATCTAGTTTCCAAGCACATTGTGACGTTCAATGGATCTCAGTGCAGTAACGGACTTTCCAAGTACATGATTAGTAATATAAATCTACCTTATAGCTAACTGGTATTGCCCATGTACCTCTCCTTCATGTCCAGTGCAACTTCCAAGTATCCGTCTTGCAAAACAAAATTAGTATCACGCAAGAGACTATTTGTAGCTGATGTAACGTGTGATGTGTGTGACATTTGTAGAGTTTTAGGGGGTGCAATAAGTTTAATGCAGCCACGGTTCGGCCCTCGAACGCATTTTGAATCGGAAGTAAAGGGTGCCCAAAGCTCATTCCATACTGTGATTAAATTAACGATTAACATTGTGTACAACAAGGAAAAGAACGCCTTGTTTTTTTGTTACACCACAGTTGGAGTCAATCCTGCTAGATGGCCCGCGGCCAAATTGGCAATATCTCCAAATTTTGCAGAAAGTAAATTCAAATTTGGCGACAAATATCACGCACTTTATTTTGCGTCTGTTCTATTGGCCGTAGGGTTATGAAGTTAGAATACAAACATGGACGGCCGCAAATGCACACCCAACATATACTACGGTGATTCGATTTTACGGGGTGACTATTTGCAACGCATTAAATTCCCCATTTAGTTCTGAAAATAATTAAGAATTTAAAAATCCATACACGTTCAGTCATATAGATGATACACAAAGCGATGACCTTGCGTGCACTTTTGATAATTATTACCAATGCTTGGAGAAATAATTTTTGGTTATGTATAATTTGTACACAGTTTTAGGAACAGGGTAGGATGGATTTAAACATATTTGTTCCTCTTGATAAATAGTTAGTCCAAATGCATTATTCCCCTCTATTTTTATTTGTATCATCTTCAATTTAAAATTACCCGTACGTTTGTTGGGGTGTTTGTTTGTTTGTTTGTTTGTTTGTTTTTGAGACCGTGGTTCAACCCCTTTTTAAATGTTGACAGCTTAAGGTTTTTGCTCAGTTTGAACATAAATTTCACTTTGTTAAATTTTGATTTAAACATTTGAAGTATTATTATTCATTTATTTGTTTCAAAATGGGCCGTGACGTTGCAACGTGGGTGTACGTATGTAAATCCAACCATTCCAATTGGATGACAGTGAAAAAAATCACAGTTATTGTGTCCGTGTGAATCTCCTTCACTGTGTAATGTACTATAAATCAGTGACAACTGGGTCATTTATAGTGTGAAATTAATTACTCGGTATAATGATCTAATTAATGACTATCGCCAAACACCAAATGTGCGTTTGTTTGTTTTGTGTAGGTTTTGTATTATAATTTTATTTAATTTTTTAATTTTTTTTATTTATATGTGTATTTAGTAGAAACACATTTTGATCCTCGCAGAGTCAAATAACTGTGTAAAGTACAATTGTGACCCGCTCTGTGAAAATGAGTCACAAGTCGCAAATTTGAAAAATTATATTTCTATGTGGCTTTAATATTTTTTGTGAGTAGGTATTTTTATTTCTGTCATTTGTTTTCCTTTCGAATGCTTGTTTTCCTAATAATTCAATTGTGTTAATTATGCAAATTATTGATTATTAAAATTGGCATATCTCCATAATGCAATACATCTCACACCTCTAAGATATACCACATTAAAGCTTTTTCCAGCCACATAGAAATCTCAATTTTTCAAATTTGCGACTTGTGAGTCATTTTCACAGAGCGGGTCACAATTGATATTGTATACTTTAAATTCTAGATTGAGGACGAAATTTGTGTTTCCCAACTGAACAGTCTTACTTCATATTCACCTCTTTTTTTCAAATTATCTTTTAATATATTAACGGGAAAAAAATAGTTTTCCCATAATAATAGCATCCAACAGCGCAAGATATATATATATATATATATATATATATATATATATATATATATATATATATATATATATATATATATATATATATATTAAAATACCACAAATACAAATCCTGTAGATGCAGTACTTCAGACGAAATAAATTCTGAGAATGATTGACTTTTCTTTAAACCAAGTAAATGCTGAGATAATAATTTAATTCGAGAATTGTGTAATTCTCCATAAATATTACATTGTGTACTTACTGATAATGGAGTTGGTCATGCATTCAGATTGTTCAACCGGCAAACACAAACTTCGAACTTCACCCAGATTTAGGTTCAGTCTATACTAATTGGGAAATAAAAATATCAACTTTTAATACAATGACCGATAAATAATTTGTTTTCTTGGTTGAGTTATTATTTCTTTGGGAGCTTTCAAAGATGTTGGTTTCTTTAAACTCATTAAATTCCAATGAGAAATACCCTGTTAGGGTCGACACGTGAGTCCACTCACTAACTACCTTGCTTGCATATAAAACAAATCATGCCAACCTGTTTTATCTTCTTTTATTGAGCAGAAAATAGTCATCAGCTCAAATGAGTATACCTATAAACCCATACGAGATAACGCGTTAAACTGGGAGATTTACAGTGATTTTGATCCCAAACCAAGAACATAAGGTGTTTTTTTTATCCCTCTGTATGTCTTTCCCTTTCTCTGTCTCTCATAGTCAAGCTGAATATGTGTTCTTGGATCCTTTTTATCTGTTGTTATGTAACCAAACGCACTGCAAATGGTATTACCATGACTTAAAAACAATACTTTCTGTCTTTGAATAATTGATTTGGATATTCTCAAACAGTCTTATAGGATACGGACGATTCCATTTTGGAGAAATGAAATTCGTTTACTCAATTTAAAGATGCTTTATCATAGCAAATAACACGATATATGTTTCTTTTTGGAATGAGATTGCACATTGCTTGCACAGGCGACAGATATACGATGTGTCAACATCAAATCTCTGGCATCTTAATTTAGAACGGGATTTTAGAATGACGTCACATCAGGCACTTATCAAGTACCGAAGAAAACGCACGTCACTATGTGGTACCAATTCAGTTAATTTCAATGTATTTTGTTCACGCTTAAAATGATAATTGTACATGTCAGATACGCACAGCTATGAAAATAGTAAAAACTGAATTAAGGTGGATGTTTCTCCCCCACATCGTAATAAGAACTCGCCACCGATTTTTGCATGTATGAAGAGTTGTATGTTAATGGTGTGCCATGGCTGAGCGGTCTAACGGACTTATGTTCTGATGGCTGAGTCGTTAGAGTGTGGGTTTCGATCAGTACTCACTGATCGTCTTCAGGAGAATGAGAACTACCCAAAATCATGACACCAAAAGACATTAGAGAATACCAATGTTAACTCAATTCAAATTACTGCCCAAACAATCTCGTTTTCATATTGTACATGAGACACTGCGAGTTTGTTAGTTAACTATATACATACCGGAAACTAAGCTGAAAAGAAAACACCTGGTACATGTCTTACAATAGCCTTTGGGTTCAGCATCTACCAGACAGCATCCTCAAGTAACAGTAACATAGTTAAGCCACGGAGCACATTCACATCAGTAAACTTCCTTTAAAAATTAATATTGAACGGAAAAGCTTCATGGATAAAGACGCCTGCTCGCCACCTGTAGATGAGTATTATATTGAGGCACATTTTTTTTAAACACTGTATCTTCATGTGTCAGGTGATGGAATATCTGGTTGATCGGGGGTGACAACAAGAGAATAAATGTTTATAGCGCAGTCTTAATGACCGCAGGTTAATAACCGGTTTTGGGCGTAGTCACGGTCGATAAAGACCGAGCCGAAGGTGAGGTCCTTTTCGCCCACGCATAAAACAGGTCATTATCCTGCAGTAATGCCCGTATCGATTCAGTTTTCGAAATGTAACAAAAATGTTAAAAATAAAAAATTGTTGAATAAAACCAAATAGAAATGGGCAAATTCACGTTCTGGGTAACGTACATGACACCAAGAATCTTCGTCACTGTTATTAGTTCAAATCTGCGTTGCGGATTGTCTAAACCGTCTTGGGCATGAATGCCCTTTATTGCATCATGGGCGGATCCAGAACATTTTTAG
The DNA here is from genome assembly GCA_029582265.1 of Zoroaster sp. YZ-2022. NCBI lineage: Eukaryota > Metazoa > Echinodermata > Asteroidea > Forcipulatida > Zoroasteridae > Zoroaster > Zoroaster sp. YZ-2022. The sequence goes on along the minus strand of CM055816.1, from coordinate 53,966,155 downwards.
GGGGGGCTGAGAATCAAAAACAATTATTTTTCAGTACTACAAAGGGTGCCGCCACTTCCTATGGGCAACGGTTAGTACAGTATACAAGTAGGTCACCTCCTTATGTTTATCCCGCACACTGTGGGAATGGGAGTGCGTTCTCTCTCTCTCTCTCTCTCTCTCTCTCTCTCTCTCTCTCTCTCTCTCTCTCTCTCTCTCTCTCTTGTTTTTAATTTTTTGTTTACGATTTTAGGGGGGGGGGCTACAGCCCCCTTAGCCCCCCCCCCTTCCCCGATCCGCTAATGTGCATGGCATGAACAACAAAGTTCAAAACAAAATAAGTGAAACATTGCCAATCAAGTCATTGACACTGAATGACATTAGAGAATACGTATGAGGTTATCATGCAATAAATGCAGTTAAACGCAAAACAACCCACGCATTCTTGTAATACATGATGAGTCTCTACGTTTTGAGTTTTATATTTATTCGCATTCAGGAAAAAAACATCTTAAAATATAGAACCTACGATAAATCTTAAAATGGGCACTGGATTCAGCCCCTTGATCCCAGCCTGATTAATTTGTTTTAGATAGTTAAAACAGTGGCGCATTTTCATATAACAATCAATAAATAGGTAGTTTATGATTACTCCTTTACAATGATAAATGTACATGGATGAAGATGCCTATCACATGTCGATGATAAATTATTCAATACTGAGGCACACATTTTAGAAGCCATGTCTCTTCCGGCACTACGTGATGGAATACCAGGCCAGTCAGAAGGTATCAATAAAAATGTGTGATCGATGTGGGAGGGGAATAGCTATAATAACGTTAGAAACATTTACCTTTCCGAATGCAGTATTAATTTTATATGATATAGACGTGTCATGAATGTAAGGTACGCTCATACGTGGATGTACATTTTAGAGTAACTATCAAGATATTGAAAATTTATTAACTTTACTCATTTGGGAACACCTTTGGGATATTTCTTAATATCTTGCTCTAACTTGTTGTATTTACATGAAGTCTAAGTGCTTTGACTTATATTGTACTGTTGTTGTCCTGTTAATGTTTGTGACCCGTCCTTTTGTATTAAGTAACTTTTATATTGAAATCTTTGTGTAGACCTATAGTATATTGTGACTTCGAGAAGTTAATGTTCATTTTGTTTTTCTACATGAAGATTATTTCTATTTCTCATTGTACTACACATGAATATAGTGGGGGCCCTCACTCGACAAGCTTGTTTTTTGAGGGCCTCCACACTTTATCATCATTTCTGCTCTTCAATAACGTTACATTAATTAATGTCCAAAGTTGTGATAAAGTGAAATAAAGATTTAACTGAATTGAATTATATAAGTTATTCAATGGAATACCCACTAGAGTTAAGACGGTTGTATATATAAAACTCGATGTAGACCCTTGTATGAACGCACTTGATGACCTCTGTGGACCTCGCACTTGATGCACACAGAAAAAAATACACAAGTTGTGTAAAATTTTACTATTTTGCAATGTTGTATACAAACCTCCTAATTGTTTGGTAAAGTTTTACAAAATGCGTGTTGGGTAAAGTTTGTAATAAAAATTTTGTAAACTTTTACTACAAAAATCAGTAAAAAGATTTACCTCTTAAATAGGTAAACATAAATTAAGTAAATTGTTACTGAATGTATTGGTAAAAAATATTAAATTTTTGTGTAGAATACTAGACTCTTTTTACTATTATTTTGACCTTGTAAACTTTTACTACATTGTTTGGTCTGCATAATTCATTACATATTTATTAAATAAAAATAATGTAAATGAAACAAGGCACCCCACTATACTTGTACAGTTTCAAAAACGTTTCTTTTATTTATTAACAATAAAATGAAAACAAAACGAAAATCTTTATCATCTCTTCAAATCCCCACTTCACGAGGTTCTCTCTCATTTTCTCCATGTTGTGAGGCGATTGTCGACTTGACAGGCACACACTGCTTTTGCACACACGTCGCGCACACACAATGCATGATCACATGGTGGGCTTACACAATTAAAAGTGAAGTTTTACACAACGCACGGCAATGCTTAAGTTCCGTGTGGTAAAAGTTACACGGGCCAGGTAAAGACTTGAATTATGTAAATAAAATGTAATACATTTAAATTACGTCATTTTTAACTTACACAGCAATTGTGTTCTTTATTTTCCCAAAATTTAACCTAAATTGTGTAATATTTTACAAAACATGTTTTAACCATTTTTTTTACCATTCATTTTGTGTGTGGCCTCGATAGGATAATGGCTTCCATTCATGACAGGTGTTTATACATTAGGGCGGATACTGATGCAATCTGAATAACATATTAAGGAACAGGTGTTTTGGAGGTATTTTCACTGCTCATACAAATGACAATGTGTGTTTGAGACGCCAACAGATCCTTAACAAACGCCTGAAAAGAGCGTCGTGTATGGAAAAATAATGTATGTTTGACGAGAGGTCTCCTGCTGCTGTTTTTTTACTATTAAGAAACTGGGCGGATTTTGCCTTTAATTTTACTTAGTTTGTAAATGGTCAGGGTTTAAACATTAATTCCGTCTGACGTATTGTAAATTTCAAGAAAACGTGAAATCAGCTGACGATAAATTTTCACGATTTTTTAATAAATAAAAACAACATTAATACACTTACACTGGTACTATTTTCTCACTGACGAAGCAATAATAAATAACCTGGAACTTTCATAGGTTGCATATTCCTAGATATCCATTGATGCCAATTTAAGGCACGGATGAATTTACAGACAATTTATCAAAAGTTTATATGAAGACAATGATGACAAATGTTCACGTACAAACAATCTGAATACATTTACACATTTACACTAGTGTAAATATATATATTTACACTATATATATATATATATATATATATATATATATATATATATATATATATATATATATATATATTTTTTTTTTTTTTTTTGAGGGGGTTGGTGTCAACTTTCAAACGCTGATCTGGAAACAAATTGAGTCATGTGACTACTTCCAATGCATACTGAGAATCAAATATGAGTGCCATTATAATGCAATATCTGATTTTTTTTTGCACAATTTATGAACTTATGACCCAGTTTTTAGAACAACACAATACAAAGTGATTTTTGCGCAAATTTGTATAACCTCATCATATAGATTTTGTTGAACTGAATATAGCTACATCCTTTCATGAAAAGCGGCAGAGGATTACAGAACATACAGAGGGGTCATTCCCGCAGGTCTTAGAACGAAACAAAACAAAAACCCAGGTTTTGATAGGGTTAACATTTTGCTTCATTAAATCTGTCGGTGAAATCTTGAATGGAAGAGGATAAAGAGATTTTCAGACTTCAGAAGTATTAGCCTAGATCGAAAGCTAATTTTAGCAACAAGAATTCTTAAACAAAAGCTTCAAAATTTTAAAATAATGTACTTAACTATATTAAATTAGAATACAAGACCACTGTATGCCATAATTGAAATGCAATTATATATAACTTGAGTAGGCGGTGTATTTGCCACCGTCAAAACACGGGGAAGCTATGTTTAATGTGCCGTTATTTTGATCCAAATTTCAAGGGGCAAACGAGCAATATTTTGCCTTCTTAAATGTCCAGCCTGCTTCACTTTTTTTATGCATTTTTTTGTTTAGTATTATATTGCATTTGCTATTGTATTGTTATGCTATTGTATGATTTCTTGTTTACTGTAAAGCGCATTATATGTGCGCATTATAAATCTTCTGTATTATTATTATTATTATTGTTGTTGTTGTTGTTGTTGTTGTTGTTGTTGTTATTTCTATTGTTAATATTATTACTATTATTATTGTTATTATTATTATTATTATTGTTATTGTTATTTTTATTATTATTATTTTTATTATTATTATTATTATTATTATTATTATTATTATTATTATTATTATTATTATTATTATTATTATTATTATTATTACTATTATTATTACTATTATTATTATTATTATTAAAAAATAAATACATAAATTAAAATTTATAATATGTAATCTTGCGTTCTTGAGATTTATACAGTTTTGTTTTAATGCTTGTTTTTATTTATTTATTATTTTTTTCAGGAATGGTATGGGTAAGCTTCATAGGACACGGAATTATTAGAATTTAGTCATTTCATCCGAATGATCAGCACAATTTAACTGGAACTTTTGAAGGCACTGCCATCGTGGAATTAGTTATTATACATTTCTGGTAATGAAAACAAGGGTTTCTCAAAAACAAACTGAAACGCTGTAAGCTCAGAAGACTGATGAAACTTGTAAACAAGGGCGATTGCTATGTGAACCAGAAACCCCTTATATATCTTTAAGGATAAGTGTTCTGGGTTCTTCACGGTCCTACGACATGGTATTGAATCGGTGTGCTTGTTTAAGATGAACACAGTGACTGAAAATTACTAGCTCATCTATGCAGCAACAACGGTAACATGACCTTATCGTGTGGGTATTATTTTCAGTCACTGAGCTAATCTAAAACTAGCACTCCGATTCCATGCCCTGTTGGTCGTGACGATATTATACCTTTAAAGCCCCCCATCCGAAGGACGAAGTTAAGTGTCTTGCTCAAGGACACAAGCGCCACGACCGGCCAGGTCGGGAGTCGAATCCATTATTGTGATGCCACCAGGACTTTAGTCCGGTGACTTTAGACCGCTCAGCCACGACATTAAAAATATTATATGAATGAAAAGATACGCATGGAAACCAACTTGTGAAAATTGCAGCCTATTGAGCGGTCTAGCTTACCGGATTCAAGTTCTGGTGTTGGCAACATAATGTGGGTTCGAATCACGGCCGTGACACTTGTGTCCTTGAGCAAGACACTTAATCATAATTGCTTCTCTCCACCCAGGGGTTAAATGGGTACCTGTGAAGGCAGAGTTGGTTTGCTCTATATGCGCTAGAAATGGCAGCAATTGAGCTGTATACTCCCCAGGGAGCTGAGATGGTTTCAGGAATGATTTATGAGCCTTATGAGCCTTATGAGCAGGGATAATAATATAATGCGCCTTGAGCACCACTTAGTTGGTGGATACGTGCGCTATATAAATCCACACATTATTATTATTATTATTATTATTATATGCCACAAACGAGTTCATAGTAAAAAATAAATAAATGAATAAAAAAAATTTTTTTTTTTTTTTTTTTTAAATAAAAAAATAAATAAATAAAAAAATGAATTCAAAATTGTTTTTATTATTTCTTTTTATATGGAAACGGATCACTGACCGGTCCACTTCGAATTGGATTTTGTCTTCATATTTTTTTCAAGGTATTTTCGAACATGAAAACATATCGGACGGAATGACTTATCAGGATTTGTAGTACATTACCATTTCAATACCAAGTTAGCTGTTAGATAATGACTCGATTGCTCAGGTATTTTTTACCAATGATGAACACCTCCTTTAAACGGGCAAAATAAGACGTTTTTGCATATAGTCTGTATCTCCTAGTTTCATCAAAAAAGTAAATACCGATAATATTATTTCATTTAAACAAAAGCAACACTAAAGCACTAGTCACTTTGGTCGCCTTGGCAACTTGATGAAACTGTAAAATACGCATTTCGTCAAAACCAATATGCAATATATAGATTTATTATGCACGTTTATTGTATTTTTCACTATTTAGCATTTCACGTGCAATTGCATCATTACCCTATCTTGCTGAAAGCTACATTTGTAGTGTACATTACCGCTATGTACTATATACCACAGGCAGTTTCTTCATTTTGACGACTGTATTGATTATTATTCACAAATTTGAAATATACAATTATCATTCCCAGCAAGTGTTCTTCAGGTACAGGTGATGATAATAAAAAATATAAAAAAAACATCATTGAGAACTTGTACATATGTTACTCCTAAAGAGCCGGTATACTTTGGTAATTACCAAATTATTAAAATACCAAATTATTATCATAATCAAATTCTTGGAAACTAGAGGGTTGAAATTAGCGTAAATAACCGAATACCAATGTTGTTCCTACCCTTTCAGACTATGCCCGTGACATCTTCAAGCGGCGTTATAAATGATCTTGCCGAAAAGTCTTACATAAGTCTTATATGGGGTTTCATGGGTTTTATGACATAATTGTAGCGTTGTTCTTGAAAAATTCACCAAACACGATATTTGTCCCGCAGTAGACAATTGCCATTATCTTATATAACTGTTAAAAATGTTTGCTAAAAGTTTGTTAAAAAAAAAATAATAATAATAAAACTAAACAGCACTAAAATACACAGTTAATATTACATGTACACTTTATAAATGTATCGACCGTGTTTATTTATTTATTAAATCAATTCCTGATGTTGTTTTCGTTTCCGCGGCAACAAAAAGAGAAGCTCGGTTTATGAACTGAGCATAATAATATGGTGCCTAAATGAATTTACGACGGGAACCACTTTACATTAGTGTTGGGACATATTAACTGTAAAACCATGCCATTCGTGTTTATTTATTTTTTTTAAATAAATCATTTTTAAGCATTTGTTTTTATTTCCTCAATAGCAGTGTTCCGAGAACAAAAAATTTAATTGCAATTAGAATAGCGAAATTACAGTGATAAATATTTAAGAAATGTTTATATTATACTTGGTTTTTTTTATGTACATGCCACTCCATAGAAAGGTAGTTGGCCTATACACATTTTGGTAATTGTGTATGTAAATGCTCCCATGTCTTAAAGGTTTGATACATGATTGGTTTTTTGAAGAATGCATTCATTCCAATCATCTAGTTTTCAAAATATACGTCATAAAACTAACTTTTGAAAATTCCATCAAAATCAGTGTTCACGTTTTCGAGAAAACAGCGAATAACTGTTTCTATGTTATATTAGTTATTTTGTGCATGTTCGAATTGTGTTAATTTCGATTGTTGCAATCGAAATCAGCTGTTGCCTTTTTGAAGGTCTTCGCATACAATTCTCTCGAAGATGACAGTATTAAAGAATTGGTGTAATTATTGCGTCGGGAGATAAACAATTGATTTAATTTTGCCCTACACCGACGTGTGTATAGCACTGCATGCTCAGTGCTTTCCGAGTGTCTGTGAAAAAACTACACAGGCGACATCGGGCAAGCTCGGTGGTCGAGAGGTTAAGACGTCTGCACTAGTAAGCAGGAGGTCGTGGGTTCGAATCCCGCCCGAGTAGCCTGTGTCTGTTTTTTCCACAGACACTCGGAAAGCACTGAGCATGCAGTGCTATACACACGTCGGTGTAGGGCAAAATTAAATCAATTGTTTATCTCCCGACGCAAGAATTTCACCAATCTATATATATATATATATATATATATATATGTGTGTGTATATATATATATATATGTATATATATATATATATGTGTATATATATATATATATATATATATATATATATATATACACACACATATATATATATATATATATATATATATATATATATATATATATATATATATTTATATATATATATATATATATATACACACATTTATATATATATATATTATATATATATATATATATATATATATATATATATATATATATATATATATATATATATATATATATATATATATATATATATATATATATATATATATATATATATATATATATATATATATATATATATATATATATATATATATATATATATATATATATATATATATATATATATATATTGGGGGGGGGTTCCAATAAATAGTTAGGAAACGTCTGAAAATTTGAGCGTAATCGATCAAAGCGTTTATATGTAGATATTGTATAACAAATATCATTAGGGCTCATTGTGCTTCCAAATAAATACATACAAAAAAGTTTACATAATAATTCAACGAATCAATTTAAAACTATGCTAATGTGATATTCTTTCTCCAAGATCAAATCTTCACCGATTTTTTTTTCAAAAATAAACAAAAATACACCATTATGCCCAGAGCCCCTGACCGTGATTATGCTAACAAGTGAATTATTATTCTCAAATCCCAGGTGATCGACGTTGTCCGCATCCATTTTCCATCATGTTATCGAAACCTATATTTTAACTTAATTAACAGTCAACGCAGTAGTTATCAACAGTCGACATAAATGAAGTGTCAGTTTCCACTTCAAGTTCAAGAGATGGTTGGATTTTGTCCGCAGACTAATGCCTTTTCCGTGGGTAAATGCAAAAACTAGGGGGCAACAATTTAAACAGGGTCTGGAACATAAGTGGACACTTCAAATGGCATGAGGCGCCATGCTGTTAGCATTGAGCACATTATAGTAAATTGTAATTGTAATGTTGAATAATCCCTTAAAGGGGTTGACACTATTACAAACAAATGGGGTGTATATTTCTTTTTCCTTGAATATTAAATTTATTTCTGCAAACCTGCATTGGGAATATCCAGAATATGCAGGAACCTTTTGGAAACATAAAGACATAACAAAACATAAATTTGTCATGATATTTTACAGGTTAGTTTTATGCTGTATTTCTTGAATGACTCAAAGATTACCAATAAAACATCAGCCTTTTTTGTGTTTATGTATTATTTCTATTTGTTAATTTTGTGTTTTCTTCATAAAGCTTATATACAGATATGTTATTTGTCCTCCGCTTGAACTTGTTTTACCAATTAAAATGAATTTTACCAATTACAAATTAAAATGATACTAAAATGATAGCAGCTGAAACATTGTATGTTCATTTCATGTAATATTATGTGATCACTAATATTTGTCGATATTACCAATGATATATACAGGACATTTAAAACCTAGCCTTAACATTAAGAAAGAATAAAAGATAAGGGAAGTGCAACATTGGTATTCGGTAACGTACGTCACCAATTATGCGCTCGTGTTTTTGAAAAAAAACACGTTTTATATTTTTATGTTTAACCAAATTACCGGACGACGACTTTTTGAGATTTCTCTAAAACGTAAATCATGATAATTGATAAAAAGTATACCAACTTTATAGATAATAATAGTTGTTTTTCATTTGATAATCTGGTAATTAACAAAGTTATACCTTTTTCTTTAAAAGGAAATATTCGTATTGACGTATACCCACTACCGGTACCTTTACAGGTGAAAAATCTAGCCTTAAAGGGGGACTGACATCCTTTATTGTGTGTGTACTTAAGGCGTTTTGTAATAAAATATTGTTTTTGAGACCCACCTGTGTCTATTTAATAATTGATTTCTGAGTATAAGTATTTTAAAACAATGTTTAAAGTGTTTGGGGGAGGCAACCCCGCCCCATGGTGGAAGATTCATTTGCATAAGATATGTGTCGTAAGGTCGGGAAGATCCGATGTGTACATGATGTACATGTACATACAAACGTTTCACACACGTAGCGTCGATTTCATTTCTTCCGTGATTTTTGTTTTCGGAACTAATAAAATGCCGGGAAGATGTGTTTCTGCAGGATGCAACAACACCACCAAAGACGGTGTTAGCCTTCATCTGTTCCCAAGTGACCCAAAAATCGGCGTATTTGGACGAGCAAAGTTCGACTGACAAGAGTAAAGTGGTCAGGTCCATCGGCTCACATAGTTTTGTGCAGCGATCATTTTGAGCCGAGTTTTGAGCCGAATTTCTCTTCCCGACATGACGTCACGAACAGCTCCTCCGTGCAGGGCGTAAAAGTGGGGGGCATTTTTACAATGGTAAAATAACACTCTCAAAAACAATAAAAACACAAAACTAAAATATTATTGATCTTTTACTGATATAAAAGAATAAAACGATCACATATTTAACTGTTTGATTTAAATCCATGTCAGTCCGCCTTTAAGCCTTAACTACATAATCTCAGTGATTTCATTCCCTTTATTGCTTTCGCGTCCATTTTCTTGCTGCATTATTAAAATAATTTAAACAAGTGGATTGCATAAGCTTGGTTTCTACATAATTTTCTACATTGTCCATTAGGGTCCATGTTTTCTGTAAACAAAATAAATTCACCGGGGAAAAATAAATCAGATGGCAACCCGTTTGGGCGTCATGCCGCGCTCTTTGTTGCTATAAATAATTGCACCACTCATGACTGACTCAGAAATGAATGACCACAAGGGAAGGTGAACAACAGTACTGGCAACCGTATCCATTATGCCTCGTCAATTCAATGTGTACTCATTCTCATTTAAGGTTTGTGTTGAAAGTTGTCATTTATAACAAAGCAGATTGATACCTGAAACAATCTATCCAATTGCTATAAGGTATCTTACAGGCCCTACATTGTCCCTTAGGGTCTATGTTTTCTGTAAACAAAATAAATTCACCGGGGAAAAATAAATCAGATGGCAACCTGTTTGGGCGTCATGCCGCGCTCTTTGTTGCTATAATTGCACCACTCGTGACAGACTCAGAAATAAATGAGCACAAGGGAGGGTGAACAACAGTACTGGCAACGGTATCCATTATGCATCGTCAATTCAATGTGTACTCATTCTCATTAATTTTAAGGTTTGTGTTGAAAGTTGTCATTTATAACAAAGCAGATTGATATTGAAACAATCTATCCAATTGCTATATAAGGTATCTTACAGGCCGAAACTAGTATAGACCAACTCTAACAATAGGCCTACTGCTTGCCCATACACAATCAACATTGCCGCTTTTTGTGTGGAGTACCTCAAAGTGTGACGTCATGTTCCCATTGCAGCTTGGCGGCTAGCTCTCTGTACGCATTCTTTGGGGTTCGTTACTGTTCTTTGCGGATGCGACTTGTACAGGGTTCGGGGATGTTGTTTGTAATGACGTCTTTAGTCTTATTTGCATAATCTCAATACTATTTTAACGCTGAGGAAACGCAACGAGATACTTGAGGATCCCAGATCCTCCAGCAGCCTACTTAAGCAGCAGCATTTCCCAGAGTCCGGCATTCTCTTGAAGACCATCATAGCATATTGATCGAAACGTCGAGTTGTAACATCCAGTTCTTTTCAGAACTAATTACTACTCAATGGAGAATTTCATATGGTGTCACCGCAATTAGTTTTACTTACACGTGAGCATGTTGGACAGATGATAATACACTCCTCGTGACACAATTTAATTCAAAAAATAAATGCAAACTGACATTAGGCTGAAACGATAGGCCTATGATATGATAGTTATGTCTTGGTCTTTATAAATTATGACCAAATATGTAAGCATTTCAAGATATTTCACGAGCTGTGTAAATGGCTTCAACGACCCTTTTTGACATTATGATAGGCTAAAGTAGCATTGCGTGTAATACGTATTCAACATAACGTACACATGATCACGATTTCCATCAGTCGATCACAAAAGCTTCTTGTAATGTATAAAGAATGTGTCTCCAGAATTAAGACAATTTTGTGTGTCTTAATGATTTCACATGTAAACATCACAAAGCAAGATACAACGAAAAATAAATTCCTAAATATTGCACAATATAATTAATAATAATAATACATTTAGAACGAACAGCAGTGAAGAAAAAAATGTTTTTGGGAAAAACATCAACATTATCTTAATTACTGACTGGCTGCATAAAGCAACAATAGTCAAGACGTGTCACAAATGTTTAGTCAAAAGCTGTACACAGGAAGACTAAGTGATATTCGTCATCGTGTTGTTCATGGTAAATGCCAGGTTTCGAACGTTTTCGATTGAGTCCATTTCATTGCATGGGCGAGCCACTGTTGCCTAACTATAGATTTCTGCCATGGTTTACAATTGTTGGCAACACAGTTAAACACATGAAGCTCACACTAGGACATGTTACTACCATAAACTACAAATCATCTAAGGGTTTTTTATATCCGGGGTTTACATTTGCGTTCAGGAGTGACTCTGGGGCTTGTTTCAAAAGTTGTTAAAATTATGTCGGACGGAATTTGACTGAAAGGTGTGCCTTAATTAAAAGGATTAAATGTTACAAATGTTACAATGTTATAGGTTTTCTTGGTCAATTTTGGCAAAATGAGCAGCCAATTTAATTTTCGTGCGTTCAAATTAAAGCGATTTCCAGTTGTTCCTGTGTTCCAAATTCAGAATTCGGGCATTCAATTTTGTTTTGAGGCATTCAAATTCCTTTAGCAATGTGTTCAATTTAACATATTGTCGTTCTTTTTCGTGACGCACAATCATCATTTAATTTAGCAAAGCTGGTTGGACTGGAGATTTTTGCTGCTTATTTGATTTTCAATTTCGTAAAGATGCAATCAATTTCGCCAAATGAGAATTCAAATAAGTACGATAAAGAAATGCTAACAAACCGAAAAACAAATTAATCGTACTAGACAACTGCTTCGTAACTTCACTTTAAATCAGTCAAACCTCTTGTTTTTTCTTTATTCATTTATTTTCCCCATAGATTTTATATGGGCCTTTTCTCTCCTTTTTTTTGGGGGGGGGGGGGATCTTTATTGGTTAACAGACCAAGAGCTAATTTGTTGTTGTGTTTGTGTTTGTGAAACATTAACGTTTGTTGGGTGTTTCTTTATGGGTTTTTTCCTGGTTTCTTATTGTTTATATATGTTGTTTCTTCCTCAACCATCAATCTGTTGGCGTGCCAGACATCTTGGCATATATGTTTGGGTATGGTTATACCACTACATGCACTTCACTTTGGTGATGACATCAACGCTCTGAATGGCTGCTTGTTGAAGGAGATCGCACCTCCACTGCTGCATGTTCATTCCTGCTTGCTGGGCAGCCTGTCTGTCTCCGACACGCTATTGCCACTCCAGTAACCCCAGGGTGCGTTTAACTGCAGAGCGTTTTTTAGATTGCACAAATGACAGAAATGCCTGCCCAAAAATGAATTTGAATGAAAAAATGCACGCCTCAAATAGCTCCTGCGAATTTGAATGCTGTTTTGTTGAATTGTTAAATTGATAGTTATTTAGTTAAATTAAATGACGCAACAGAACTTTTGACTAGTCATAAAACGAAATCAAATGTCCATTTTCAGAAGCATTCAATTTCGCGCGAAATAGAATGGCCTCGTGGTTAAATTGGCTGCTCATTTGCCGAAATTGACCGAGAAAACCTATATAATCAATGTGTAGCACAGGACATGATTTTGTTCACTCAATTTAATTAGGTGTTTGTGCGACAGCGCGAACACCGCTTGAAATAGTTTTTTTTTTTTTAGGTGCTCGTGCGACAGCGCGAACACCTCTTTGAAATTGTTATTTTTTCCCCCTTCTCCTTCTTCTCGATGAGACTTATCTAACCAAAACAACCATAGTTCCAAAGTTCACAGAGCCTTCAAACTTGACACATACTTAGACCATAACATGTAGTTGTCAATAAAGTTGTGACATACTGTTTCAGGTAAAGTTATGACGTCATGGTGACGTCTTCAAATATCGAAATACACTAAAATACAATTTTAATATTTCAAAAAATCATATTATAATGAACCACAAAATATGTTTACACAATTTTTGCATCATTTTATAGATCTTGAATATTGTGACATTTCGTACACAGACATGACCCAATCTGACCTCTCTAACTGAAAAAAAATATTCTGAAGCACTTTTGTAGGGTCTGCAGTCAACACGATATGGTATTTGGGCGTGCCTTCCGTGGACGAAATTACTATTGACATGTGACCTTTTCAAAAATGTGACTGATGACGTCATCACCTGTCACAGCGAAATTTGAATATGACTTCTGTTAATAAAGTGATTAGTGACATCTTATATTTTAAAATTTCAGAGCGCCCCCTAGCGGCAGTTTTAAAAAGGGATTATTTTCCAATCTCAGAAATTCAACCAAACAATTACAAGTACTAACGTTATTTTTTCATGATCATGAGGAGGTCATATATGTGAACTTCAAATTACCTGATCTGACATTTACTTCTGGTCTAAACAGGAAGTTCAAATTCAACACATCCTATGTCTTTTGAATATGAAATTGATATTGTTATTATAAAAGATGGTACACTTTTGCAAAAACATGATTTTGACATCATCGATGATAATTTGATTGAGTTAACACGAACACCGTGTGTTTGTTCCAACAAACACTTGAGCTCAAGTAACTTTTGTTTCTCTTGTAAAATCAGCTTATGTAAGTAATCGAATCTTAAACTTTTAATTTTAGTTTTAACATGTGGGAACGTCGAATAATTACTAAGTAATTGTAATTTATTTGTTTATGTCTCACGTAAAATTTCACACTTTATAGAGAAGATAATGCATCGGTTACAAAATTAACAAGTTATTACCCAATAGCTAACTCAATGTCAGCCAGCAAGTACATGAAAAGAAATGCATTTCAGACGCCTTAATTAAAACAAAATATAATATTAACTGAAAAACAACCTTAGTAGGTTAACATTACAAATGTAGCCGATAATAACAAACAAATCGGACCAAATGATGATTTTAATTGCAATTGTAGCACATTAATGATTAAGCCAATAATGATGCCTTTGGCGGTACCAGTAAAATTATATGAGTGAGAAATGATGGTATAATCCCACTCAGTGACACTTCATCTCTGTTGACTTGTTTCACTCAAATTGTTTTTTCCCCTGTACAAAAATTGTCAATATTTCTCAATCGTTAGGCAAAAACATGTATGCAGTTGCTGTGTGCCTTTTCATGCGCCTGTAGACACAAACATGTCCTTATGTTTTATTACGTATTTGTTACCAGCAATTTCTCTTCAAGCAATATACTAATTGTGTACTTTTAGAAATTGAAATTAAAATTGATAGGAACGTTTATTGTCCTGGAGACAATAAAAAAAATACATTATAGTACAGCAATAAGAAATATTTCATAATAATTTTACGTGTTCAAAACATGAACATATAATTATTAATTATAAACACAAAAGGAAAACATAATGCTTTTGTACTTTTCCCTGTTGGACAGACAATACGTAAGATAGGACATAAAACAATTTACACCATCTTTACTGACAATTATGCGTTCTAATTTTAATAGTTCGCAGGCAATGAGCTTCCCGACCAATGAGCGCCAGGTATTTGTAAAACGCCCACAGCATACGAGTTCATACGCGCACTTTTCTTCACGCGCAACATAAAGGAGGTTCAGACATTTCTTGTAGTTTCAGTTGATTCATTTTTTGTGTTATCAGATAGATAATAGGCTGTAGAAATAAAAAAGGGAAAAATATTTTACACCTTTTTCGTGTATTTCTTAAAACGAAAAACGTGGTTCTGTTTGGGATGAAATTTCACTTTAGTTTTATGATATATTTATTTAAAACCAAAACAAATGTTATTCCTTCCATTTAGCAGAAACAAATCACACACTTTTTGAGAATTTTCAAAATTGAACATAAACATAAAAATCATGCCAGAATAAACCAAAAAACACTGCAGAATAAACGTAACAATAAGTGTTTACCTTTTATCTTGGTTATAACTTTTTTTCGCGTAAAGTTGAAAATTTTGCTTGTCCCTGTCACCTGGAAGCATTCCAGCTACGCCACTGGATGTGTGCCTCTTCATTCACCAATATGAGAATTGAAAAAGTACATGTAGGCCTGTAGACACAAACATAATAAAAATAAAATAATAAAATCAAGATAGAATTAAAAAATACAATACATACAGCGACAAGAGTAAAGCTTGAACCCTAAAATTACACAAGTAATAAAAGGAACAAAAAATAAAAATAAAGCTAAATAAGTAAAACTTCAAACACTAATATTGCACAAATAGACAACTAAGAAAAAACCTTGAGCACCCCTCCCTCATCGAAATAACACCAAAACAACAATATTATCTGTCGCAACCAACATTACGGCCATTCTAAATATTACCACTGGGACTTGACATTCGATAACTGAGACCATGTACCTCTAACTTCTTGCTCCAAATTGCTGTTCAGAAGAACAAGAAGCAGTCAGTTCCCCGTAGAAATCAATGTTTACGTCGCCATCACGATTTGTTTATAGCTTTATGAACCTACAGTAAACCAAAGATAATTCTTGTAGAAATTCTATGTCAGGCTAGCATATACAAGTTTATGAATTTACCTGACTGGTGTGATGGTTAGAACAGCCCGTCGCCAACGGTAAAATATTGCTTGATAGAGCTTAGAAGAGTTTATGTCAAAGTAGTCATTTAATTAAGAAATTACACTCGCGCGCAATCTCATATTTTGAATTCCTATGACCATGCACTGTGATCGCTGAACGAGTCAGCAAAGTGGTGTGTTCTTGGAAGAACACAAAATCAGGGATTTCAGCGGGAAAGCCTGCACCAGATTCATCCGGCCACCGATCGTAAAATATGACTTGCAGATTTTTTATTATTTTTTTCGTATATAATAAATCGGTTCCCTCTAGTCTCCCTAGTTCAGCTTAATCCTTTCACATATGGGTCTCTTATACCCTGGTCATCTCTCTATCGGAACCATCCACAGCACATCTGCCACATTTCAATAAACCCACCAACAGCCAGCATACATAGAGTATCAGTAGAGATAGTGAGGTAAAACTTGTGAAATTATCTATTGAGTAGTAATTAGTTCTGAAAAGAACTGGAGGTTACAACTCGACGTTTCGATCAGTATGCTCTGTTGCAATTTCAACAGTCACTTTCAGCTCACAAATTGAAAGCATTTTTCATTAAATGAGTGATTAGAATCAAAATGGTTTGTCTTCTGTTTGAAAACTTGACAAGACCTCGGACTTGCGTTTCTTTTGCTGTCCTCGGACTTGCGTTTCTTTTGCTGTTCAGTATATCTTAATTATGATGCAAATTGTTCATTCCTTCATAACATCTCGTCTTGATATGGCAAATTCACTGCTTTATGGACTTCCTCAGGTTCAACTACGACGACTTCAAAAGATTCAAAACACTGCTGCACGTACTGTGACTCTCTCTAAAAAAGCATTGTGCACCATTATATATATCTGACTTGTTGAAATGTTATGCCCCCTCTCGCAAGTTACGTTCCAGTGCAAAATTTCTGCTGGCTGAACAAAAGTCTAAGCATTATTGGGGTGACAGATCTTTTGAAGTTGTGGCTCCACGCCTTTGGAATGATTTGCCTCTCTACATTCGTGAATCTCAAACTGTTTACTCCTTCAAGAAAAACTTAAAAACTCATCTCATGTGTATTGCCTATAAGGACTACTAACATTCATTTATGCATTTTGTTATCTTTTGTTTAGTATTATATTGCATTTGCTATTGTATTGTTATGCTATTGTATGATTTCTTGTTTACTGTAAAGCGCCTTGAGCACTTCTTGGTGGATATGTGCGCATTATAAGTCTTATGTATTATTATTATTATTAATATTATTTATTAAATTTTTCAAGCTACATAAAATCAGCGTTGTCTGATGGTGAGAACGAGGTACACCCTGGGTACGAGGTTGGGTATGTGATAATCATATTTGTTTAAATTGTAACGGCGTAAACGGAGCCTAGCATTACAAACTTAATAACTTTAAAAAAGCAAATACGGATTTTCTATCAAATACGGATTTTAGGTCATTCGCTTCTTTTATTAAGATTCTATTCCAATGTACGTCACCGGGGCGGGGTGCCAATAACTCGGTTTATAATTTAATTATTTTTGTTTTCATTTCCAGTTCTTACTCTAAATCATATTTTAGATCCTCAAAATCTCTAAAATCGCAGAGCAGCGGGGGCTTTGCACTCGGATCACTAGTCTCCACAGCCAGAAATAAAAACAATCACGGTAGGTGACGCGCCTGGTTCTGTTGATGATATCCACAAAGTATGACTGCAACGAATGGCTTATAGATTCCAAGAACATTAAGCCAACTAACTGGTTACGTAGCATTATCCCAGGAATTGATTTGGTATTCTCAATCACGCTACAATGGCTACCCGAAAACACGAGTTTCCTTTTAACCAATTTTAAGTTTCACGGGATACAAATCCGCATTTTCCCGTGTACGGTGGCGTGACGTCAAGCGAGTATACATAATTATCGGCATAAATAAATAGTGTCTTGGGGAAATCTTATAATTGATGTTGAATCCCATGGTACACTTTTAAGGGGATTACAGTGTTGTGTTGATTAAAGGTTATTACCTCCGCCGACGTAAGTCGGACGGAGGTAATGTTTTCATCCCTATGGGTGGGTGTGTGTGTGTGGGGGGACTGTGGGTGTACGTCTCCACGGATTCGGATGAAATTTTCTGAATGTGTTGATTTTGCTACACAGACCAATCGATTTCAGAAAAGCGTATTTTGAGGACCATCTAACGTTTCTAACGTTAACGTTATCGTGGATCAGTGAGCTAATAAGTAGAACCAACAGGGGCTCACTAATGACTGTTTACCAAATGCTTTCATCAAGTTTCAGACTCTGGTTCAAATCCTGGTGATTTTTTATTTATTTATTTTGTTTAAACAAAATTTATCTACATGGACAGCATAATCAAATAGGGTAATTGACTTTTTTTCTGTGAAAAGGCTCTACTTGGCGGAGGTATGCGCTCTAAGAGTGCTTTTTTAGTCTCTTTCTGTAAACCGATACTGATAACTGCCGTAAAGAGTGGAGAACACTCATTATGTATATTCACCATTGCTACCAAGTGTGTGCTTCTGATAAATTACCATGTAGCAGGTTGTTAAAGTCTACACAATGATATTTACATTCCTTATTGGTTGAGGAACATCATGATCTGAATACATTAGGTCCATTACGGCAGACGACAATTAAATAAAACCCTGTAATTTGTGATCCGACAGATTGGATGACAGTGGCTGCAACGGACAAGGAAGGGAATAACATGAGATCATGAAGAAAATTATTGAAATGCATTATTTTTTAACTGAGACTTTATTAATACGGCGCTTAATCTCAGTTTTGGAAACAGTTTGGAAAAAGTTTTTAATACTAGATCGGTTTGACTGCATTAATCATGAAACTCGTCCTACGGAGTCATACCAATACTTGATCATAGTGTAACCCAACCCATAATGTGATCCTAAAAGTAGCTTTTAATCTAACCCCGGCATTATTGCAATTCCAAATGTGCCTCATAATGAAATCCCGAAACAAGGTAATACAAAAGGTGGATCGTAATGTAATTCTGCCCATATTGCTAGAGCATAAATGGCTTATAACTGTAAAACAGCACTCGTGTCATCCGTCCCATACGTACTCTTTTACATATAACATAATATCTGGAGAAATCCGACAAGCGCAGCACCTCCTTCAAGACCAAGTATATTACGTACAGCGACAAAGCCACAGGGGGGCTGGGGGAACATTCCCCCCACAAATTTCCAATGCCCCCCCAGGTGCCTCCACGAAAATTCCCGATAGTGCCCCAACAAAAGGAAAAGAAAAAGAAAAGGGAAAAACCCATACCCCTGGCCCCACCCCCACATACAGGAAGAGACTCGTCTGGAAAACAGAGATGGCGTTACTGTCGGAAAAGTGGACGATTTTAAGTATCTCGGGTCATGGATAGATGCCCTCCAAGCCCTCCATAGCATGAAAAGGGTGTGGGCCACCAACATGTGTAAACCTCTTAAGCTAAAGCTGTACGATACGTTATCACCACTGTTGAGTCGGTCTTTCTATATGGCTGCGAAGCTTGGACCCTAACAACATCACTTGAGAAGAGGCTGCTACACTCAAATACTCAGGGAAGTTTGTGGAGTTGGAGTGGGCGTACATATCAGTAACAAGGAATTGTATGCCGGCCTACCAAAGCTCAGCGAGAAGATCAGAAGCAGAAGAATAAGGTTTGCTGGGCACTGCCATCGACACTCAGAATTACCCGCCAGCAAGCTCGTGCTATGGGAACCAAAGCAAGGCCAGGCACGCAGAGGCAAGGCCCAGAAGACCTACACTGACATCCTGCGTAGGGACACTGGGCGTACCACCACCAAAGAGCTGTCGGACTGCATGCGGGACAGGACAACGTGGAATAGGATTACTAGATCTGCTATTGCCCGAGGACACCACTCGAACTTGATGAATTCGGACCATAATGTAATAGGGAAAAAAAGTCTCATAATAAACATTATTGCAAACAGTTTCCCATGTTTAGCTTAAATAACTAAATCGGTCACAATCCCTGTGCTTATGGTCGCAGTCTGGTGCTGTGTGCGGTTCGGCTTCTTCCTGACCTTCTTTCAATAAAACTTATTGGCAGTCTACCGTAACTATGTTTGAAAAAAAAATGGTACCGGTACTCACTGCAAACTATTACAAACTATTACACCGTACATGAGCTGATGAGGGCATATATTGTGAGGTAGATCGATAGGGAAGCGATAGTGCGTTGCGTTTGGCGTATTTTGAAGTTGATGTGCGTACTCGCAGGAATATCTCCAGCGATCTTACAGAAGTACAGGTGTGCCATAACATACGCGCATTAAGTGTATGCACGACGCTCACTGGACTTAATTAAATGACTATTATCATCAAGACACCGAATGCAATGTGCAAAGAGCAGATAAAATAAAGTAGTGGGGTTTGCGGTGACACCATGTTAAATTAATCTCTCTTGACGAATGCGTAGTTCAGAAGAGGGATTTTGAGTTTATAGTCGACGTTTCGATCAGTGTGTTTGTCGTTTGTCAGTGATTTCTTTCTTTAGTTGTGTAATCACCTCCAGTCCGAGGCTCAGTGATAGAAAGCCTTCTCTGAAAACAAACAAACACCCCAACACCCCAACAAACAAACAAACAAACAAAAATGGGGTGTTAAATAGCACTAGTGGTGTCATAATTAATAATTATTTCATGGTATTCATAGGCTATTTGGTAATGCTCAATATGAATGCCATAGTATTTCACAGTTTATTCGGTGAATGTAGGTTCTTACGTTGAGCTCTTCGGCCAACCTCTGGTCCCAACCGAGAATTGGTTAACTGTTCATAATAATAAATTGTATCCGGCGGTAGGGGGATGCAATTGTTAGCGCGTTGTTTAGCGATGATCAATCATCCTTTTATCATCGCTAATTGAATTTAATTACTTTAATTAATCTATCATCTAGACGGTGATACATTGGGTCCAATAGGACGTTGTGTATTATACAGTTGATCAACGGTTGGCAGTATTTGATGTCAGCTTTACAAGGGATGGATGAGCAAACTGGATCTACGTTGCTGTAATAAAAAAAGCACTCTTTGATTTGATATAACTTGCTAATTTGTGTCATCATGGGTTCGTGCTTTCACCGTCTTTTTGATTGTCCGTTGTCAGCCAATAGTCCAATACTCGGAATTGAAAGTGTTTTACTGAGTGCATATTAAAATATGTTTGTGTATCTCGATTTTTATTAAATACGCGATACAAAAATGTAAAAATTGAATCGATCAATTGCAAATAGGGCTATACGGGACTTTGCCAGGCCTAGCCTATTCATTTCCTGTAATTAAAATGTGTGTTTGATGGTAGGCTGTTGACTAACCATAATACGATCCATCTCCGTCCCACACCGTAGATAGATTTGTTTAAATGTCACATTACATGATACATATTAAATTGATATGACAAAAACAGTGTGCGGTAATTCTTGTTGTACGTTGATGTCAGATATATATATATATAAGCTTTTTTATTAATTTAATTTATTTTATTAATTTTTTTGGGGGGTGTGATGCTTTTTTTTCTTCTTTTTTTTTGTGTGTGTTGTTGTTGCTGCTGCTGTCATGATCTCCAACCATGCCAATGTGTTGTAAACAAAACAATAATAAATAAATCAAACTTATTATCTTTGCATGGGAAAAATATAAGTGAAGACTGTTTGCGGTAAAACCAGGTAGAAAGTATCTTTTGAGTATAGTAAATAGTTCTGAAAAGAACCCGGTTGGTTACAACAAACGTTTCGATCAGTATGCTCTGATGGTCTTCAGGAGATCGAAACAGTTTAATAAATTAATAAATCAATCAATGAATTAATACATTTATCAGGCATAATGACGTTACAGTAGCCTATGGTGTGCGTATTTTAGATGCAGCCGGAATCTGATTGGTTATAAATTGATTATTTTTTAAATATTAATAGCCGTCGATTTGCCAATCACCCTATTCGATGGTCCTCCGGTGGTGATTTGAAAGGCGTGTTAATCTCTAATTACCCCTGAGTCAGGGGTGATAACTGGAAAAACTGAAGGCCTGACAAAAGCATCTTTTTCGAGTCCTCTCGCACGTGCGAAGATAATCTGCCTGACAGCGTTCAAGTCCTTATCTCTGTGATTTACGTGACATCACGATGCAACAAAAATGACGAGCCATCTGGTGATTCGAATAACTCAAAGTCATCAATGCATACAATATTATGCAGGTGTTACAAATTCTCACCTGAAGTTACTCTTCGTTTCGTGCATCGAGCCGTACAACATTTGCCTGTCACATACAATTCTCACGAGAATTCCACAGTGCCAATTTCGGTTTCCAGGGAAATCCGGAAGACACAAAATCCATATCCAATTAGTCTATCTCAATGTCTATAACACTTTTTGAAACCCCTTTTTCTCAAGCATTCTTAAACTTTCTTTCATGCGATATTTTCAGTCCAAATTTATAATTAGATGCATAGACAGGAATATTTTAAATTGGTGCGACTTGATGTAAAGTCATGTAAAATTGGTAAAACTTGTAGCTTTGCATGGTGAGGATGATAAGTAAGACTAATTGCGGTGACACCATGTGGAATCTCAATTGGGTAGTAATTAGTTCTGAAAAGAACTGGAGGTACAGAGTCCAGAGTCCGGCATTCTCCTGAGGACGATCAGAGCATACTGATCGAAACGTCGAGTTGTACCTCCAGTTCTTTTCAGAACTAATTACTACTCAACTGAGATTCCACATGGTGTCACCGCAATTAGTCTTACTTATCATGTAAAATTAATACACATTAACTTCTATTGGCAGACTGTATAGGCCCTCCCCTTTTTAACATATATTTATGTGTGTATGCCCCTTTGGTTTTTGCAGTAATCATACCCTTCCTTTTTTTGGCTCACCAGGAACCTCCCCATGATCAGATCCAGGTATCCTCAATGGGGTCACGTTGGCATTTCCTCCATTTCGATTCCGACTCAGACTCGATCCGACATGCAGGTGATTGTGGTTGCTAGTTGACTGTTTGCTTGATTACGTGAGTTAGTCTTCCTAGAATATGTTAAAGTGGGTCCCCACCCACCACATCTAAAAACTGACCACTACTTCATCATAATTATTCTCCCCACAGGTTTCTTCCGGATTACAAGCTGTTAAGAGCTGCAGGCGCTTTCGAGGCATTTTTAGTTTCTGCCACAAAAACAAAACAAAAAATGCCATTTTGCCATTGAGAAAGAACGTACTAGTTTCGAAATGCAAGGGCAATAACTGCTATTTTGCATTTGTACTACAGATCCTTTAGGTTGGTAAGCAGTTTGCAACAACTAATTCTCCATATACAAAATTGTATTAATACAATTATAAAATGTTGTCCAGTGAAACTTGTCTGTCACTAAGACCAAAAAAAGTCTCCGGTTTACGGATTCATTCATTCATTCATCCATCCATCCATCCATCCATCCATCCATCCATCCATCCATCCATCCATCCATCCATTCAGTCATTCAGTCATTCAGTCAGTCAGTCAGTCAGTCAGTCAGTCATTTAGTCATTTAGTCATTTAGTCACTTAGTCATTTAGTCATTTAGTCATTTAGTCATTTAGTTATTTAGTTATTTAGTTATTCTTAGTCGGACTCATACCAATATTCATGAGTTTATTTATTTACTTATTTATTTATTATTTTTTTGCCAAAAGGAAAATACGTGATACATGTATACGCGGAGACCAAATTTCTCATATACAAAATATGGTGGTTTACAAATCGGGCAAACGTTCATGCCCCTAAGTTAAAAAGTCGTTTAAAACACAGCACTGCAGAATTCCAATATTTATTTATTTTTATTTTTTTTGCAAAAGGTAGCTACAAGAGGTGACAAGTCCAACAGATTGCAAATAAATAAATATATATTGCTATTTCTTTTGAACTCAGCTGTTATTTTGACAAACAGTGGTGTGGATATCTAGACTCTGTTTTCCTTTAATTTCGACGGTGCTCACGCACGTTTGTTATCACATGGGCACGTGGTTGTCGTTACCGAATATTAACCATCAAGTACGGACTTGTCAAACAGTTGCATCTCTAAACAAACTCCAACATCGATGATTGATAGCAAACTCAGGGAATTGATTTCTTCATCGCCGAATAGATATGCCAGTGATGTTAGTTTACCTGTACGTGGAGTCCTCAATTCTCTGACGGACCAGCATCATGAATAATGACAGATATGCGTAGGCCTAACTAAAAAAAAAAAAAAAACGTTCGCACGCGATTTTTATTTGAAATCATTCATCATGCGCGAGTCAGTAGAAGAAGGTGCGAACCGCCCTCCTTTCGCTGAAACCAAAACCCCCCAAAAACAAAAACAAAACAAAAAATTCCCCTGAAACAAACAAAACAAAGATAACAATTAAAAATGTCATTTTTGTTTTTGTTTTGTTATGTTTTGTTTTGATTTGTTTTGTTTTCGTTTTTTTAATTTTTAATTTTAATTTTTTTAAATTTTTTTTTTGTGATACAAAAATTTAATAAAAATAAATGGGACCAAGTGGGTATCACCTCTTGGCTACACACCTGATTCTAACAGGCTAGTAAAGTCCTATAAACCATGGACGATGATTTCAGACTTATTTATTTATCTAATCTCCATTAATACAATCCAAAGCTTCTATTCAAAACGAACGACCGATCAGTGGGTTTACGGGGGCATAGTCATCAGCCGTTGTTAACCCGAGGAATCTTATTGATCTGCAACCATCTGACAAGAAAACTCCCCGGTGTATCTTCAGAGCAGATACCATCTCGCGTCAACGACCCCGTACCGAGGATTAGTGGCATCAAATGCACCATCAATTTGGGTGGAGCAGGCGAGCGTGACTACGCAATGTGTCATAAAGTTGCTATTTATCACCCATTACATGCCGTGCGTGTATCTTCGGGGACAGCTTCAGCGACACGCCGTCGACGGGACGATCGAGGAAGTTATATCAGGCCTAAAAAAAGTCATATTATAAACTATACATACGTATTATTTCTTGCTTACCAAGTTATCAACAAAACCAAATTAGATTGATTCTCTAATTAAACGAGGAATATTATGATAGTGTTAATAATTGCGTTTCAGACAAAAACAAATTAAATTTCACTTTAGAATTTCCTTTAAAGGCAATGTAAAGTATTACTAGTTTTTCAAACTAAAGAAGTATTATCTAAAACCTAGCACAGTGAAGTAAATTTAAATATCGATCATCGTGGGAAGAAAATGAATGAATTGGTTTTATCTTAGAGAAAATAGAAAATGCCGAATTTACTGTAAAAAAAAGTTGCCGTTTGGGAAAATCTTTGTAAAACATACAGATATTAAAAACATGTAAATTTATTGTCGTGTTGGCAATACTGCTTGTATACGAGTATACCCGCTCTTTTTAAACCGTGATATTTTATAGACAACCAATCAGTGACAGTTATATATTATACGGTGTTTCGTTTCGTACAAGCTATATTATACGGTGTTTCGTTAACGAGAACATATTGAAAATGTATTCAAATTTGCAGATTCATTCAAATGTGGAATTCAGAAAAGAATACTGCTTCCTAAATTCAAGCTGAAAATATGTTGCTTTAATTTTTTTTTAAATTACAACAACATGGACAAACATATTTCCAGGTAAATCATCGGCTTACCACTAAAGGAAAGTCTTAAATATGGGTTATTTTTGAATTATCTCTCTGCTTTATATATTTTGTCTTTTTTGATTGTTAAGTAATTGATTGTTTATTGATTGTTATTGTGCATGTAATGCACATTTAATAGTCAACGTGTATAAACGTTTGAGATCAATGCACAGTCTAAGTCATACCAGCATGTAAAGATTTAAAAATCACATTTTTTTTTAATTTTTTTTTTTAGAAAACAAACATTTCGGGCAATAAGTTGTTGTCTGCCAACATTTTGAAAATGTGGATAATCATTGTTTTCGTGTTTTCTCTGATACAGGAGCACTTCAGATATAATCATTCTTTATGATAGTTGATACCTTTAACTAACTTAGACTGAAATGTCAAAACAGCTTTCTGATGACTAAATTACTAATTACTAAAGTATTAAATAATTTAGTAATTTATTTTAATCAGGTAATTACAGATGTACCAATTCTCCTCTAAGGCCAATACACAAATTACTAATTACTAAAGTACTAAATAATTTAGCAATTTATTTTAATCACAGGTAATTACAGATGTACCCAATTCGCCTCTAAGGCCAATACACACTACACACGAACTGGAAACCATAATTGGTGAATAAATAAAATAAATAATCAAATTCTACGTTGGAATGAAAACAAACAATATGATTGCATGTTTACTATTTTGTCGTTATGGACGCAATACAATAAATTGAAACATTTTTTTATTCATTTGTTATTTTTGTTGTTGATGTATTTACATACAGTTTTGGCCAAAGTGTGTGTTACCGACTTTAATGCTCCATCAATGGATGAAACCAATCACTCGTCAGACTGTAAATGATGTGTCTTCGTGTTACAAATGTTAACACTCATGTTACCGCAATGAAGTGCATTATCATCGATAGATGTATGCGTTATGGTCCGGGGAGACGGAAATAGATGCGCTAGTTGAACATTAAGCATACGCAGGTCCTATTTCGGTATAAATAACATCGATTGGAATTAAAATTCAAAGGAAGGTACAACAAATCGGTATGTGGTCAACACTGCTTATTATGAGAAGCCTTTTCACGGTCTTTGTAACTAGATGACTGATAAATCAGACAAAATTGCTAATGGGCCTAACGACAGAGCAGGGTATTTCAAGAAACTACAAAGGGGGAGGGGCGCACGGCAAAAATGGGGGGAGCATACACAAAAAAGAGAAAAGTATCGTAAATGTGCATGCACGGCGATACAGAGGGACATTCCACTTGACCCTCCCTTTCTCTGGATCTGCTTAGGCGCTATGTAACAAAACCCTATGGAACATTCTGCTCATTACCATATTTAAAATAGTAATTTTTTATATATTGTTTTTAATTCTCCAGATGGTGTTATTACTATTTTAAATATTGTACCTTCCCTTTAACGTACCGGTACATGATGCGGAGTGTGCGTGTATACGCAATGGAGCAAGGCTGGCAGTCAGTATTTCTCAGATATATTATTATCTGTGTCAATAAACTCATGTCAGTGCGAAACAGAAAACTGTGACACTCCGTTTTCAATCACTCTCAAATTGAATAAGGTTGACGTTAAATCGTCCAGCGTTTCGCCAGCGCACACGGCCCGCGCGCGAACATCTGCCTGTTGTGTGGAGCCAGGTGCATCATTATTTGATAACAGGTTTAAAAAGTGATGGCCGAGAAGCTGGGCGGTGACATTGATTTGGAAGTCGCCTGTACACTCACGATTGATAATTTTCCTGCAAAGATGTCACTGATGGAAACATTTGTGTTGATGAATTGGACAGTGACGTTGCAAGGAGTAACAAATTGGGGGAAAATTACATTAACTATGGGTGAAATCACTTTGAGGGTAGGCGTAATGAACCGTCAAAATCGTATATTTACCCGATGTATCATTTTGGAGCGACAGATGGAGGCATTACCCCTTGCCTCCTTTTACTCGATCCGACTACCAATGGAGTGTCGTGGCGAAGCGTTGTAGTGCATTGGAGTCAAGTTCTGGTGTTGTCAGAATGTGGGTTCAAATCCCCAGCATGGCTGTTCACTGTGCTTATGTCCTTGAGCAAGACATTCGTCCTTTGGATGGGACGTTAAGCCCATTTATTTTCCATACAGTTTTATGTGCCCCTTTTTTGGTATTGTGCCCCACCCATTTTTGCCCGTTGTGCTCCCTCTTTTTTGAGAAACTGGATCCGCCCCTGCACATTTTAAATCAGAGAAACTCTGCTATGTTTTTGTACTGTTTAAGTTTTCACAGATTTATATCTTTCAGTGACTATATTTTCAAATCATGCTTCTTTTTTCACCATTTTTTTTAAATTTGTGTATACGCCTTATAAGAGCATGTTTATATTCATTTAATGTTTGCGCTGTATAGCATGTGTATTAGGTAAAACTTGTAGCTTTGCATGGTGAGGATGATAAGTAAGACTAATTGCGGTGACACCATGTGGAATCTCAATTGAGTAGTAATTAGTTCTGAAAAGAACTGGGGGTACAACTCGACGTTTCGATCAGTATGCTCTGATCGTCCTCAGGAGGACGATCAGAGCATACTGATCGAAACGTCGAGTTGTACCCCCAGTTCTTTTCAGAACTAATTACTACTCAATTGAGATTCCACATGGTGTCACCGCAATTAGTCTTACTTAGCATGTGTATTATTATTATAATTATTAACGGGACAATACTGGCATGATCCACAGGGCATGGAATCGGAGTGACAGGAAATAATACCCCTACATGATAAGGTTATATTACCGTTGCTGCTGCATATATGAGCAAGAAATTCGTCCCTAACTTGCCATAGTGACCAATCCCGAATTAAGTTGGCATAGTGACCAACGCGGTATTGGTCACTTTGCCAAATTACAAAAATAGCCAGTTAGAGAGCATTCGTCATTTGAATGCATGCTCTATCTCCAAAACTACAAGGAATACATGCATGTGGATTAGATACAATGGTAGGTCTCTTCCTGAATGTACTAATGGGCGGGAAAACTTAAAATTGAAAAAAAAAGTCGGATTGGTCACTATGGCAAATTAGGGACGAATTGTTGTTCACTCTATCCATCTAAAACTGGGACACCGATTCAATGCCCTGTTGAAAGTCTGCTCTGATCATGACGATGTTGCCCCTTTAATCAGTCCAATTAATCGAATGTGATGCTTAATCTGCCACCTGCTCATAACACATGGACGTGGACATCCCTCGTGCTTCTTTGCTCTATTGGGCAAGGTTAAATGTACAAATAAAACTTACTCGAAAAAAAAACTAACAGTCTCAAATATGGGGCAAGCAAAAACCATTGGTGGCATAGAATAAAGGCCTACACAAAATTAAAATCATATTATTATGTTATCGTATGTGGGATTTAAGCTGTGCATGATACTAAAGGGACAATTATATGGAATAAATCGAATAAAAACTATCCGTAAGTATGTTTGTCCATGTTGCTTTGATTATTTTGTTATGCCTTCGTTTAATTTAACCGTGAAATGTAATTACTCGGCTTGCAGGTATCAATGTACTTTACCGAGTGTGTTTTCGTACTTCTCAATTAATGAAAAGTGATACAAGGATATACGTGGAAAACACATTAGGCCTATACGATTAAGGTATTTAACCGATGGACACCAATAAAATACTTATGCCTGCTCACCTTTAACAACAACATTAAATGCATAACATGATCGACAGGGCATGGAATCGGAGTGCTAGTTTTAGATTAACTCAGTGACTAATACCCCATTATGATAACTAATTTTCAGTCACTGTCTCCATCTTAAACTGGGACAGCTATTCCATTCCCTGTTGAAAGTCTGCTCTGATCGTGACGATGTTGTCCCTTAAAAAGAAAACTATAAGGCTTACACACATATTTTTAAAGTGAAAAAAAGAAGCATGATTTAATTTGTTTAGTTTTTGTTCTTTGTTGCGTTCTCATGCCTTAGTTGGGAGGGGTACATTGTGCCCCTTCCATAATTTTTTTGCCGATTTCCATGAAACTTCGTATAGGTATGTTGAGTTCAACAGGATCTATCGTATGAGGTCATACAAACTTCGATAGGTCACCGTAAGGGGTGCTCTATAACCAATTGTTTTGATTTTTGTACAAGCGATAATGTGACGTCACAAGTACAAGCGATAATGTGACGTCACTTAGATCACCACTAGAGGGTGCTATAACATTACGTTTGTGTCATTTAATACCAACGAAATAAAAAGATCAATGAAGAGTTTTACCAAAAATGTGTCTTTTTATTTCTCCAGAAGTACAATACAGGCAAATATAATCACATCCATTGCAGTAGTTATGGAGCATATTAATTTATTGAGCAATACAATATTTAACAAAATGTGATATTGTAATTAACTTAATAGCAGCCATATTCAAATCCCGTATACATTGGAAGTTGTCACAATTTTTCGCAGATCAGTATTTTTTAAAGTATGAACAATCAAGTGGAAATTCAGGAACACCCAAACACCGATGATTTAAGCACGCAGGGTGTACAGGAAAATTTGGAGCTTAATCAGTTGAAGCGTTCTGCCATAGTTTTAAGCCATAGTGTTAATATTTTGGGAGATCTGTGGGAAGAAATAAATACATAATGTTAATAAATGAACATTTGAAAATAATTCAATCATTCTTCATACGTAATATTAAGTGCTACACCGTAGGGGGAAATGGTCATGTTATGAACCATCCCTCCAGGACAAAATGTGGGAATTAATATCCTTATTCCCCGGTATTTACACTCATGGCTCAAGACTACAGTACTGCTACATTGAACAAAGTATGATGCGGTGAAGTATTTTCAATAAATAAAACATACTGGCTTATCGAAACGAATCAAGGAGCTCTGACTGTACTCATGCACCTCGCACGCACAGTCATTAGCCTAATCCTGAAATATTACTAAATGACACCAGACGGCATTTCCTTCTGAACGCTGTCAATTAAACACAAGGTCAGGTTTTTCAGCACAATAAATAATAAATAAATAGCATCAAATAATATTTTATCTAATCTGTGAATGTCCTTGATGCTGAACTCACAGTGATGGCAAATATAATCTGTAAGTGTGTATCTGTCTATATTTTTTACTAACCTGAGAAAATTTCCTCACAATAAGCGCTGATGTTTTATTTTTATTTATTTATTTATTTTTCTCTTAGAAAAAAAACTTCAGACGAAATACTTTTTTCCCAGGATGATTGACACGTTTGTGCCAACCAGTAATTTCAGTAATTGTTATAATCAGGTAATCAACAAAAGGTGTACACTCCTATTAAAACCCTTCCCCCCCCCCCATGTTACCTGGAGATAAAGACATGTTCACACGACGGTAAAAAGCAAGCGTCTCATATGTTTGAGAAAAGTTACAAAATGTACCTCGTGTGAATGAAATCTAGAATTGTGACACGATAGGAATTTTATTTATATTATTTGGCATTTTTGATGAATTTTTTGTTGTCTCTGAATTTTTCGACATAATAAGGTTCTTTCCTGAGACAACATCTTACGAATTGTGTATATTTCCTCAAGGGATTTCAAACTAAACACTCTTGAAATGGAAGTCCAGACAAATGAAAAAAAGATTACAAAATTGATATGCCTATTTTACCAATCTCATACGAAGAAAGACAAAAAAGAAAAATGAAAAGAAAAGAAAAGAAGAAACAAAAAGGAAAAGAGAAAAAAGAAGAAAACGAAAAGAAAAGAAAAACAGCGTGAAATGTATAGTCCCATAACAAAATGTTACAATTGTGATTTTTTTTTTCGGGGACCTCATATAAAACACTGCGGGACATTATACACTGTGGGACATTATACACAAGGGACATTATACACAATATAATGTCCAGCAACATGACAACATTTGACAATCGTGAATTTACTCAAGGGACCCCCGTACAAAACATCGTGTGAAATGGTCCTGAGCCTAATATCTTTCCGCCCTTCACTCAGTGAATATATTCAGCCTTCGTCTCCCTCTAAAACTGCGGGCGGGTTTTAATTGTACAAAGGGCAACGACTTCATACAAGCCCTGACTTATTCTTTGTTCTTCTTCTTCTTTTTTTCTGTTTTTGTTGTTGCCTGCCACAGGTCATCGGTGAGGGGACTGAACGGGTCCCTTGGCGCATTTGCGTTTTGTAAAAATCCATCTACCAATTAATTCTTGAACAATATTCCTACGATAATGACTTAACGGCTGTTTCGTGCTTGATCACTTTATTAAAACTTTCAGTCAGTAAAGACTTTTTGTAACATTAAATGCTAAAAATGTGAAAGTAGATCATAAGTGGAATCTTCCATTTCAAATTTGATTTTCTTTTTGATTTTTTTATTATTATTATTTTCGCAAAATAACAATATGTCAGGAGGAATTATTGTGATTAAGTTGTTGGTGCTGACTATATTCAAACCAAATTCCTTATATCAATTTCTTTAAGTAATGCACTTTACATGAATAGTCAACACAGTGCTTCCCAACACAGTGTCTTCATGAGAAACAATTCTCCTTACGATCAGAGCATACTGATAGAAACGCGGAGTTGTAACCAACCGGTTCTTTTCAGAACTATTTACAACTCAAACGAGAATGGTCTACAAAATAGTGTTAGTCGGTAAATTCACAAACTTGTTGGTATTTCTGAACTTATATGTCTGCTATAGGCCTACAGTTACATATAAAAAATAATAATAATTAAAAACAGAAAACAGATAAGAAAAAATGGTAGGCCTACATAAAGTGTTGTTTTAAGCGGTGTTTTTTTTTGGGGGGGGGGGAGGGGAATAACCTCCACCCGCATGAACTAGTACGAATAAATATTTTTTGTTAATAAAAGGAACTTGAACAGGACACTTGGTTTACTGAGAGGACACTTGCTTTTACTGAATTTGAAAAAAAAATACGACATGCAACAGTTAAAGGTTGCGCTTGAACACCCCCACCCCCTCAAGTAATTAGTGTCATTGTCATGGGACAAGATAATCGGTTTATATACATCGTTCCCGCCAAATTAAAAACTGTGTGGGTGCAATGAAACCATAGGGACATATAGATAGCATTATCATTCTTACTTGCTAAACATTGCCAACATGTACATGTGAGGGAAACATCCTCGGGCCAGAATGAATGAAAAAGAAGAAAAATGCGCAAAGATGTTTTGAATGCCTGGCAGTGTACGTGTCAACAATGAGAGCGTTGCCGATTAGCCCATTTCCCTGGTTACAATTACGAGTTACGGTGTGAATCACCTCCAGCATTTAGACATTTTCTCACTGGCCATGTTCTGGTACATTGTAGTCATTTGTACAATGGTCGCATAGAACGAAATTGACTCAACCAGACTCACTCAAAACAGTTGGCCCATCGACATCGGGCAAGTTCGGTGGTTGAGAGTGGTTGAAGAAGTCTGCACTGGTACGCAGGAAGTCGTAAATTCGATTCCTGCACGAGTCTAAGCCTGGAATTTCATTCTTGAAAGGGCAATTAGGTAATTTTTCCTGAGTAAAGGGCACTCGTTATAAATATTTATTATACAGTTGTTTTAAGTTTTTTGAAAACTATAGGCTGGTAAGTGG
The DNA here is from genome assembly GCA_029582265.1 of Zoroaster sp. YZ-2022. Lineage (NCBI taxonomy): Eukaryota > Metazoa > Echinodermata > Asteroidea > Forcipulatida > Zoroasteridae > Zoroaster > Zoroaster sp. YZ-2022. The sequence goes on along the minus strand of CM055816.1, from coordinate 53,932,766 downwards.
TTGTTTTCTTCTGGTGGAGTGTGGGTAGTTTTGGTAGGTTGTGATGGTTTACTTGGGTGTAGTTGGGGTGTTGGGAGGAGGTGCTGTTCCTGAAAGTACCATGTATGGATCAGTTTGTAAATGGTCTGTACAATTTGTATGTGCTCATATTTGTATTTATTTTTTATTTATTTATTATTATTTTTTTTTTATATGGGGGAAAAATGTTACAAAATAATGAAACAAAACTACTACAGGTTGGTTTTGTATGTTCATGTATCTTGTATCTTAATTAAATGTTCATACATTTACGGACATTTTACCAAACGTGTATACAGGTAATGAGATTGTGTTTTAGCTTCAAATAATTTTTAAACTGGTTTTTGCATGCTATTTTTTTAGTAGCCAATCAGTGTCACTTCGGGCTGTGTAACAGCAAACATCTGAATTAACTAAATGAATATTCTAAAGCACGATACGAACATTCCACTTGAATGAATGTATTTTGAACTATTTTTCTGTTTAAACTTACAAAATAAAATAATTGTTACTGGCCTTAGGTTTCGAACCTTTCTCAGGTTCTTAAAGGGGGTATATCGTCACGATCAGAGCAGGGTTGCGGCTTGACATTGAATCCCGAACTAACAGTTTTAGATGAACTCAGATGAACCCGCATTGAAAATAATAACCCCATGAGCACGCGCTGGCCTAGATAACACGGCCCGCCAGATCCCGTTACCGCGACTGCAGCAGTTGCGGTGACGGAATCTGGTGCGCCCTGATTTATCTAGGCCAGCGCATGCTCGTGGTGTATTATTTTCAGTTCATAGTTCGAGATTCAGTGTCAAACCGCAAGCCAGCTCTGATTGTGACGATCTCCTTTAAAATTTAGGCAAACAGTTAACTGAAGTTTTCACGACCAAGTGAGTTTCTGTATCCTCTTGATACTAACAAAGCAATGATGCATGCTTCTCGCACGTCTTATTACAGTGTGTTTCATATACTGGTTATCAGGGGGGAAACAACACAAACTGGAAAGGGACAATATCGTCACGATCAACAGGGCATGGAATCGGAGTGCTAGTTTTAGATTAACTCGGTGACTGATATAATACCCGACACGATAAGGTCATAATACTACCGTTGTATGCTGCTGCATAAATGTGCCAGTATTTTTTTACTGTGTTCATCTAGGACACCGATGCCATGTGTTGAAAGTCAGGCTCTGATCGTGACGATATTGTCCACTTCAAAATTACCACTTCAATCCGTACATTTTCTGTTGTTTTCATCTTCGGACTGGTTTCTCCTGAGACAGAGACTGCAGCAGCAGCGGTCCACGGGAGAAGTATCTAGTCGCTCGGTGAGGACTTGTCTTCCAAATCAGTTTCGTGCAAAATCCTATTTCGCAAAGCTTAAATAAGTTGAATAATATGCTCAATGCGATTCCATATTAGGATGGCCGCTGTGGGGATCTTTACATAAGATTTCGAATAGTTTGTTTTCCTCTAGAAGTAAGAAAAAGCTGCCCCAATAACGGCCAACATAAAACCACGGGGAATAATGATCGGCCGCGCTTTCCCGCTCAATACATGATGTTGACGCCCTCTACCGGTAATAAAATCTATTGGGAATTGCAGTGGTAATATTGTTTAGACTTAGTCCATGAACCAGCTAATATTTCGGTACCCTCTGGAGGAACTTATTCATTTATATGCTTTTTTGTTGAAAAAAAAATGATATACTTGCTGTAACGGTAGCTTAGTCCTCGTTTTAAGCTATTTTTGCGGGTGAAAACAAATTGAAATGCTAAGCCTCGTCAAAAAAACAAACAAAAACAAAAACAAAAACCAGTCACGACTGTTTGACGATTGCTACTGGACATAGCCTCAAAAGATCCCATGTTATTACACGAAGTACAATATTTAAAGCTAAACAGCAACATAAAACAACCGTTGTGCATGTTATGTGTCAATACAATGCACCAACGAAATCAGAATGAACGCAGTCACTGCCTTCAGACTTCCATTTCCCACGAGAAAATCCGTCTTTGGGAAGCAAATTCCAAAGTTTCACGAGTTTCACCTCTCTTAGAAAATATTTGTTGTGTTTGCGTTTTGGAACATAAAAGTAAGATTTAGGGCCAGTTTAGTTTATCGCATTACATTGGCATCGAAACCATGTGTATTACCAGTAATGCTTTAGTCCAAAGTCAAAACTTGCCAGAAAATTCGCCTTTTTCGCCTAGTGACAACTTTTGTTGGAATAAGTCTATCTTTATCAGGAAAAAAGACTTATATAAGGGGTCGCTTGATGTTCAAACTGGGACCTTTTTGATGACGTCATTGACGGAAAATGTGATATTCAACATATGATTAAAACGTGAAATATAACCAAAAACATTGATAATAAATTATCAATTCCAATTGTTTGCATCAAAACAACATTTAGGGGTTACAAAAACGCTATCAAATCATAATTTAACGGGGTGATGTTATACAACTATGAAATATGTACAGGCCTACCCCCAAAACATGTCCAATGCCTCGATGATGACTGCTCTGGCCGTTACTTCTTTTGTTGAAATGATGCACGACATGTACAACGGCTGTTTGAAAAAAAATAGCTTAGTTATTACTACAATCATGCGAACTTGTTATGCTACTTATGTAAGCCATCATTAAACAGTCGTAGGAGTGGTTCACCTTTTTCAAATTAAACAGCGAAAATCTAACACTAAGCTACCGTTTCAACAGGGCTGTCATACTTTTTGTAATTAATAGGTTTTTTCCAAGCAGAAAACATAATAGTCCCTCCAGATGTATAGGTCGGCAAACTAATTTCCAGCCCTTGGCTCATGGACTAACTGCTGAAAGAACCCTAAGATACAATTTGCCATCCATGTGAACAATACATGTAATTATTCAAATAAACAACTCTCGCAGAATTGGTGGTTTCCGCGGAAAACGGTTTGAATGGACCTTACATTTATTTTGTCAATGATTAAACACACGGAATTATTTACTGAAACTGAAACGCTAGAATCGGCTTCCCCGCTGTATATGTGTATCTCATATGTTTTTTTCTGCATTCTTTTGTGGTCGTTTTGGAGTAGCAAAATGGCCCTGTGATGGCTTCACCGATCCGTATGGCACCACTGTGATGATCCTATAACTCGTCACTTTATAGATTCAGTGGGAATTGTTTGTAGTTGATGGCAGCCATGTTGTAAAGTACCACCAGCCGGTCAACATCAGGCCTGCGCCTGCATTGCTAATAAGCGATGCTGATGATGTATCGTGTGATACAGTGATATATCATTGGCCCACTTATAATATATTGCGAGCAGAATGTATTGATTTCCCCGCTTGTTACTGGTGAACGCTTGTTGAATCAGATGCATCGTCTGTACATCACAAGTCTGTGATTTTCACCACTGATCTCTATTATTGTGACTGGATAGAGGTTTGCCTATCGGTGCCAACTGACCAACCGCCTAACTGACTAAAGGCTTCCACCACAGGGCCATGTTGATCCTCCACTGTACAAAGAAACACAACAGGAATTCACAAAGGAATATACATGCAACGGAATGTACATTGTTAAAATGTGGTTTGTGTGAGGACTAACATGGCATCCAGTGGCTTTGAATGGCAGCGCATGCTCTTCTATCCAGTCAGTATATCAGTGGATTTTCACCACTGTGTTCTTTGCCTTTCATTCATAGAATAATAACAGTTTAACAAAACAATCTGTTGAAAATAAGAATTTTTATTCAACAAATGATCGACAAAAAAGTCGACTTGAAATATAAAATAACATTGGCATAACTTTGCTTTTATTATAATTGGATTATTGTAATTGCTAGAGACAAAATTGTGAAATATTGCAATTCCAAAACCCTTAAGTACAAAGACTTTTCAGTCCACATCGATAGCATATAAGAGTGGGTATTCTGAAACGGACATACGAACTGAAAATTGTGGCTGTAATTGCTTTTCAACGAATGGTAAGCCTATCAAACACATAAATAGGCATTTGCAATATTGAGACCTATTACTTAACAGCCTCAAAATTCACAGACATGCTACTAATCTAGCGAAGTTAAAGAGGAACTGTTTTACAATTTCCGTCACTGGCCAACGCCAGTCATTTGTCCGCCCAAGATAGTATCATTCAATTTTCAGTCGTGGCAATGTGCCATTTAGACAGAACCATTATTCATGTGGATTTCCGTGGTTTGCACATTTACGTGGTTTAATTTAATTTCCGTGGTTTTATTTCATTTCATTTTCGTGCTTGAAAACCCACATCAACTTGAACTCATCGCGAAATACAAAATAACATGCGACCAAACGATTTCTAAAGCAAACCTGCCGGACAAACATGTCGTTAGTTTGCGTATAATAGGCAGTCAGACTCTTATTTAATTTTGTATTTATTTTTTTTCCTCGTACGTGGACAAACGTGAATAATTAAAACACACACACACACAAAACAAACACAAAAAAACTAAAACAAAAAACTTCAAAACTTGAAGAAAAAATAATAAATAAAAACCACCCTCCCCTAAAAAAAACTAAATAATTTAAAATAAACAAAAATTCAAACATTAAACTTTAAAACATTTAATTCCTTTTTCCCCTTTTAATTTACCCGCGTTCGTCCTGGGCACAAACACAAAAAAGTAACAAATAACATGACGCATTACAACACAATATTCTTACACTTGTCCGATCGGTTTCACTATTATTTCCCTCAACAATGCCCGAACTTCAGTAGCTCAGAGCTAAACGAAATTATAAATAAAACATGCTTTGATAAATGGTTTTAATGATACTTTGCAAATCGTTTTTTAGTTGGGTGTATAGATATACATTCCGTGTGCTCTGCTTTTTCACAGGCAATTTTGTATTCAGTTGGTAAACGTCTATTTTCAAAGGCCAAAAAAAAAAAACGTAAAAACGTTTTTGGTCTCCGCCTCAGACCCACGCGTCGGCATGTTGTTGCTATGAAACGATATCCAATTGCAGCCAGAATTGCTGGATCGATTCAGATTCTACCGTGCTTTATTTTAAACGACTTTTTCACATAGGAGTATGAACGTTTACCCGATTTATGAGGCATCTCTTAGCCACCATACTTTGTACATACTTACGCACTCTAAAGAACATGCACTTTTCCACAAAAGTGCATTCAGATTATGGTATTATGGTTAACGTGTTGCGTTATCCGGCCTTAAATGTGGATATATTTGCTTCGGTAATGGATTATTGCATTTGTCCCCACTAATTAAAATGCTTGCATTACGGTTGCACACACCGGGAAGTATGGTTAAAAGCTTACAGAGCGATACGAATGAGAAGGACCGACCATATATTATCTTGAACTTAATCAAATTCCTACCGCGTGGCAGAGCATTTAATCAACGACAGTTTGACATCAAGTCACTTCAAAGATGGAAATACCACGCGAATTCTTAATTTACACCGATGTGTTCATTGTTGTCATTGTGGTAGAACAAAATTAACTCCAACAACTAACATGACCGGGTCTTGGTAAAGATAAATTACGTGAATACATTAATTTTATGACCCAACGTGATAACATCATTGATGGTCAGATATTGCAGCCATTAGTACCCTTTCACAATACTTCAGTGATTTATTTTATGAACTGTTTTAGTTGAATGTGATCACATTCACTTAAGTGTGCCGGAAAAAAAAAAATAATAGTAAATGCCAGTGAAACACTCGGAATAAGTATATTTAAAGTAATAACGAATGAGTTGCTCATATATCACTATCATATCAAATTAAAATCCCTGAAAATTACATGAAAGTCTCTAAATTGTACACAAATGCTTAAGTCGACAAGGGGACAAGAATTCAATGAGAAAGGAAGAAAAAATAAATAAATAAAAAATAAAACAGTAATTCATTTTTTTAATCATTGTTTAAACTGGTTTACAATATGACCAGTGGACCAACCTGCTGAACATTGGAGACAAATATCTGATAATTGCAATTCAGTTCATTAAAAAAAAAATAAAAAATAAAAATAAAAAAATGAATATACATATATAAAACAAAATAACAATTAAAAATCGATAATAAAAACATAAAACAAACGCACCCCCCCCCCCCCCACCGAAATAAAACCAAATACTATCGATATAAAACGAATGACATGGCTCAAGTTCAGCAGCACACTGGATGTTCACACGATAAAGTAAGTAAACTTTTTTTTTAACTAGGCAAACACAAAAACATACACAGAAGTGCATGTTTACAAAAACAAACAAAAATATCAGCTGCCTTAAACTTAAAGTGTTATGCTTTGGGCTCAGTCTGTACTCCTTTAAAAATCAATTTCAAATAATTGAGTGCTACCTTTACTAATCATGTTACTAATTGTTGTACAGGCAGGCTGGTCAATTATTACATCCAGAATTATTTAAAAAAAATAAATTAAAAAAAAATTGTGTCTATTTTGCTGTTTGGTTTTAATCTAAATAGATATGGTTGTGATTTAACTTTTATTTTAAAAAAAAACAATAATAAAAAATAAATTCCTTTAAAAATTTTTTATAACAAATTTTGTACAACAAAATAAAAATACGAAAAAGCAACCTTCAGTGGGCCTTAATTCTGAAGTTCTGACAATTATAAAAATAAAATGTATTATCTTGGCTCCTAGTGTATCATTTATTGATGTTTTGGGATCAATTTAGATTACTTAAACTTGCGCACAGAAGCTCAAAACCTCACCAGCATTTATAAGATAGCAGTCTATTTAAAATAATTTTTTGAGGGTGTTTCAGATTTGTATGCACAAAGCATGCATCTTTAAGACATAAAATTAACTGCTATTACATAACAGAACATACAGAGACGACGAAAAACAACAAAACAGCTCAACTCTTCTACAATACTCTGCCCATAAAACAATTTTTTTTTTCTTTACCTCATTGCCTTTTCATCTTCTGTATTAGGCAACTCCATCCAAATAAAATATTCAAGTTAATACCTACTTTTTAAATAAAGTACCATTTGTTATTTATCCATAAGTAAAGGCTGCATTTTTCTTTGCAGAAAAGGAGTAACAACTTAATATGAAAGAAAATGACATGAGTAAATGTTTAGCTGAGGCTTCCTACTCTTTTTTTTTGGATTAGATGTACGCTAACCTCCTGAAAAAAACGTCACATTTTCAAGAAATAAAATCTGTCATATATCTACTCATAAAAAAAAATTTAAATTTAAAAAAATAAAAAATAAAAGTAACCCGACACAGTACCCCTACTCTGTCCCAAAGGAGAAGGCTTTGCAGGCATTTTGAGATGTTTTCTCTGCTACCTCGTGAGGTTCCATTTGGAGGAAATGCGCTACAATCTCACAGACAATGGGAAGCTTGGCTGGCTCATTGCGGGGGAAGGGGCTCCAGTACGTCAAGGGGGGCAGGCACTCTAGGACCTTCTTCAAAGAGTCCCACACTTCCAGGTCCTTTGAGATGCGCGGCTCCATGAAGGGCGCGTTGCTCTCAAGAAGAACTCTCTCCAGGGGCAGGGTGCCTGATTTTAACATATCCGGGATTTTGATGTCAGTCTGGCAGACGAAACCTGTTAAATGACCAAAGGCAGGGTTAATTATACTGTACCAGACCAAGAGAAGTATTTGGACAGGATATCTGATACTCCATATATCAACATCCTGTGGTCTATTAACCCTAACCCCCTAGGTATTCTGGCTAGGAACCTTCCTGAATCCTCCAAAATCCATCAGTACACTTTTGGAAACATGCCATTATCTTCAAAAATGCACCATGCATTTTCGTTGATCTTTCATATTCAACACTTACGGCCTGTACTTCTTGCCAGGTAGTAATTTTGTCCCATTTGAAGAGGTGAAAGTGCCAGTTTCCAAAAGTGCTGAATTTTTGTTCCAAAAAAAAAGTGCCCCTTGGAGGATTTCGGAGTATATGGGGTGGTTAGAGTTAAGGGGCCCTGGGCCCCTGCTACAATTAGTCACTTAATGGCTTTTTGCAGTATAAGCTAGGTGTGCTTAACGGGACAGTGTCGTCACGATCAACATGGCGTAGAATTAAAGTGCTTATGTTAGATTAATTCAGTGACTGAAAATACATGGAATACATGCACATGGTAAGGTCATAAGCTTGGGTGATGTCGATTGTTTTTCATCCACGATATATCGGCAAACATATATCGTGTTTTTTTTTTTTCATTCATGCATGATTATTTTAGCGCCGATAACAATGGGTATGTACCCCTCTACAAGTGTCACAATAAATCGCAAATTCGTTTTCGTGGCGAATGTGTACTTATGAAGTAGTTCGCTGTTGTTTCTCACTTCCAAAAGCTGAAAAGACCGTCCTAATTTTGTTTCCATGGAATTTCTGACTTGATTCACAATGGCAATTTTATTTAATCACGATATATATATATATATATTTTTTTAATCGTGATTTGCCGATATCTCAATAACTTAAAAGGTTCTCGATATCATAATCGAAGACAAAAGGTATCGCGATATTCGATATTATCGTGTTATTGCCCAAGCTTATAAGGTCATATTACCGTTGCTGAGCTGAGCCAGTAATTTTCAGTCAATGTATTCATGCCATATATTCGATTCCATGTCCTGTTGAATGTCTGCTCTGACCGTGGTGATATTGTCCCTTTTTATCCCTATTTTATTTACAAATCCGGCTTGTGCCGGAGGCTGTACTGGACTACATGTATTTCCCAGACACTGTAATCAGAGGCAGCTAACTGTGGCACACAGTTACTCGTTTGGAGCCACGACATACCACTGTCCAGTGAGAGAGAGAGTATTCTGTGCGCAAATATGTGACCTGTCCTGTCACCACAAAATGAGCGTAAAGTCGGAAATTTAAATTTTTTTGTTATTGGTATTTCTGGATTCAGTAGAACAAGAGCTTTCCAATGATTATAACACTTGGGGTTGCAGCGATTCCCCAGAGCACCAGAGGGGGATTTGCGGCTTTGTTTCTGTCTTTGTTTCAAGTTGTTTGTCAGAACACGATAAATGCTACCAATGAAATTGGCCTGAAATTGAGGTTTTTAATTGTCTGATGGAACTGAAAATTTGGAATTCGATATAAGGAGATTTACAAATTGCAAATATAATAACAAAAACAAATTAGACCGCCCCTCCGATTTTTCACTTTTCCCACTGTACTGTGAAATTGTTTAATGCGACTTTACGCTCATTTCGTTGTAACAGGTCACATATATCACAGTAGACCGACAACAGGGGTGCGCTTTCGCGACCCCTAACCACTAACTTGTTTCTGATGTCATATTCTTGACCAGAAACAAGGCGGCGTAACCAGAAAATTGTTTTCAGTTTGCGACGTGTTCAATCATCAACGTTTCTCAAAACATACGGTGTAATTCAAATTTTGGCAAAATAGAACTTACTCGTGAGTGCTAGTAATAAACTTGAACGATATACTGGTATACAAACAATCATTTCATAATTTTTAAACAAATAATCAACAAAACTTTTGTTACTTTTTACAATCCGCCATCTTGAAACCAAGCGTAACCGATCACAAACTTCGGTTCACGTTTGGTCAGAACAATGACGTCATTGCAGCACAACCGAACTCGAGAAAACGCTTAACCAATGACCGAAACAAGTTTCTGGTTAGGATCGCGAAAACGCACCCCATGGGATGCTAGGGTCTCTAGTCAAACACATTTTAATGAGTACTGACCTACATCGCCTATGAGTATGACCTCTCTCAGGCGTGTGATTTGATAAAAGTTAAAAAAAAAAAAAAAAAAATCCTGAAAAATGAGTAAGCGGGCCTGGGTCTCACTTTGGTCTGGAGGACAGAGCCCCCTGAACCTCCTGGATGTTTAATTTTGGAGGATTTACAGACTCTCCACATCCCCACAAACAAGAGTCTACAGGTTTGGACACAGTGCAGGCTACTTATTTCTTCCCTTGGTGGCTACATCTCTTCTTTCAAGAAAATTTTACGGCAAAGGGATATGGTAAAAAATCCTGAGAAATTACAGGCCTGGTAGAGAAGATCTACATGTTTATGGTTCTTATCAGAACCACAATCTCACTTAGCGATAGTTGAGATCCAAACCACATGATGTTACCACAAACTGTAACCAAATACAACACCAATAGTGTTGATATACTCTCCAACACCATCCTCCATTCCCTACATATACCAAGAAGTCTACACCTTCCGATACCCACTACTACCACCCACCTGTCAGGCCAATCCAGAAACCCTTCTCCATGTATGTCTTGACCTCCTCTTCAGTTCCTGTGAAACAGTGGATGATGCAGGCCGGAAGCTGGTCCTCGTACCGCATCAGGATCTCCATCAGCTTGTCATGGGCCTCCCTCTCGTGAAGGAGAAGAGGCTTCTTCAGACGACAGGCGAGTTGTACCTGAAACCAAAACAAAAACGTGATGGCAACCCATTTCCGTGAGACGTTGATCACCGTTTCCCGCAGTGTGTGATGGGAAGTATAAACTTGGCAATATCACACAATGCATTGCTTCCATTTAAAGGGACGATTATCGTCACGATTCACAGGGCCTGGAATCGCAGTGCTAGTGATCGAAAATAATACCCCACATGATAAAGTCATTACCATTCCTGCTGAATAAATTACCCAGTAATTTTTCAGTCACTGTGCTCATCTTAAACTCAGGCATGTGAGTGGGCAGTGAAAAAAAAAGGGGAAATTTTTTTTGTTACCTGGCAAGCGCGGTGCGGAAACCCGGAAACTTGCAGTCCTTGAGTATTTTGCCATCTAGAAGCTCTGAGGTGCATTTTGAGCTTTTTATTACCACTTTCTAAGACAAACTTTTTTTTTTTTTTTAATGGTGTTATCCCCTTTTTCTTTTGTAAAATTCTAAGTGAGGTGTTTGAACTAAGAACAATACAAAGTGAGCGGGAACACATTATTTTTGTCATGATCTTTGCAATATCCCAATGCTTGGAAGACTTGGAGTGAGAAGAGTGTCCCAGAAAATGTAAAAGTACACACAGACAATAGTTTCTAGAAACATTGTATACATTACAAACCAAATCTTTTAATTTTGATTTATTTGCAAATGCCCTTCATTTTGTAATAAACAAGCATAACGGAAACAAAAATGTTTCAAATACTTTTGTTGACATTCAGTAATTACAGAAGACATGCCATATTTATCATCTGTACTTGTATTTGTCTGATATCTATAGATAATTACAATTGGCAATTGAAGATTTTCTCTTTCGTCGTCGCAACTTTTCTTTATGTTTTAGTGTGGCTGAGAAAAGACAAGTCGTCCGGCGTGCGTGTGCAAACGTGAAATTTTCAGACGTGCGGCCCGATCGCAATCCGAATTAGCGGCTATATGACAATGGCTACGGCTCGATCGGCACGTCATCGTGCGTTGAAGCATACGCTGCCCTAGCCGCTTTTTCGGACTAGTTCACATGTTCACACGGCCGAACCGTTTACCGGGTCTAGTCCCTGACTCACGTGTCAAAATCACAGCGCGATCTTAACGATGTGCAGCCCGATGCCCGGTTCCGTTTTCTCTGTGGTATACAAGCGGAGTCTACAATCACGGCGCGGCGCCGGGAAAAAAGCGGAGCCCCGAGAAAAACGCGGAACGGGGAAATAAAAAACACGGATTTCCGCGTAAATGCGGAAATTTCACATGCCTGTAAACTAGGACGCCGACTCCATGCCCTGTTGAAAGTCTGCTCTGATCATGATGATATTGTCCCTTTAACCAGCATTCCAAGCAATACACCTTTCCAAAACGATTTTATTCTACAAGCCAGGGCGACTTGCCGGCGTGCTTGAGATGTACACAGGAGAGTTTAATGCCTAATGTGTTGTACATACATGTATCAATATAGCAGGGGTGTGACTGGGCCAGTTTTGAAAAATCCACGTAAATTTCGCGAGGGGTATTGGGGCCGCCGTTGTGAACAGCGCTGGGGTAAAATCTATAATTCTGAGCAGTTGCTTTGCTTTCCTTTATTGCTTAAATTTTTAAACTCCGGAGGATCACAACATTGCAATTTGTAAAAATCCGGAAATCTGGAAAAAATCTTGACAAATCACACGCCTGGTTCTTTAACAAAATTGGTGTTTGAGGTCTACAGGTGTGGCCCCAATACTAACTGGCGAGTGCTTTTTATACCTGTTTCTCAAAGACTTCTTCCTGTACGTTGGGATCTGAGAAGTTACGATTGAAGTCCAGTCCGGTCTCACCTATACCTACACACGCTGGGTCCGCAGCCAGCTTTTCCAGTTTCTCCATGGTTGTGTCGTCCCAGATTTTGGCACTATGTGGGTGGACACCTGAGACGAGAAATAGAAAGAAAAAAAAAACAGTGAAGGAGGCTTTTTTTTCTTCTTCCTTTTTAAACTACCATCGTACACATGCAGTACAGGGTGACAACACATTACAACGACCACGCGGTACTAAATTGAATAGTGTCTTCTGTGTGCCTTTCTTGCAAAAAGCCGGCCTCACGCTTGTCATAACATGTTGCCAATGCCATCCTGTACTGCATGTGTACACTAGCTAGATGCAAAAGTGCATCCGCAAATTTTTTTAACTTTTTGTTCGACATATCAGATGCACCAGCATAAACAAGTGGGAAATGATATCAGCATTTTCAGGTAAAAGTTTACGTGACAAAGTGCACGGCGACCATTGTGAGATTACATACTAACAGAAAGTGTTCTTTATCAGCGGTGCATTTTCGCGACACTAACCCGAAACATGTTTGGGATTTGGTCATTGGTTAAGCGTTTTCGCGAGTTTGGTTGTGCTGCAATGACGTCGTTGTTTTGAATCAACGTGAACCGAAGTTTGTGATCAGTTACACTTGGTTTCAAGATGGCGGATTGTAAAAAGTAACGAAAGTTTGGTTAATTATTTGTTAAAGAGGGGCTCTAAGGTCAAATTTAGTTTTGTGATTTTCCAATAACTAGAGTCCTTATTAAAGTGTGAAAAAATTACAAAAAAAATTAGTCTCTAACCTCACGTTAAAGTGATGTAAAATGTCATTTTATTTGATAACCTTCCTGTGTGAAATTTGTTAACATCCAAAGACAACAGTGACGTCACATTTCAAATAAATGGATCTCTACATTTTTGTACGGTGAATTTGCAGTTCATTCCTGAATCTCCACAATATTTGATCAAATCGGCGTTGAAATTGACTTTTTGACAAACAAAAAATTCCTGTACGGAATGTTAGACTCATTTACCGTAAGAAAATAGTGACGTCATGTTTCAAATATCGGTCTGAAAGGGTATCAAATAAAATGATATTACACCACTTTAAAGTGAAGTTAGAGACTTGTAATTTTTTTCACACTTTAGTAAGGACTCTATCTATTGGAAAATGAGTGCATCACAAAACTGAATTTGACCTTAGAGTGCCTCTTTAAAACATGATGGAATGATTGTTTGTATGCAGACATATATTCCAAGTTTATTGCGAACACTCATGAGTAAGTTCAATATTGCAAACAAATTTAATTACACCGTATATTTTTGAGAAACGTTGATGATTGAACACGTCGCAAACTGAAATTTTTTTTTGGGTTACGCTGTCTTGTTTTATGGTCAAGAATATGACGTCAGAAACAAGTTTCTGGTTAGGGTCGCGAAAACGCACCCCTGGTGAAAACGGGAAGGGAAATGGTGGAAAAATGCAGGATATTATTCAACATATTGAATGTACGGGGGGACGAGGGGTTTCATCAGTTACTCTGATGTGGTGTATACGAAGGAAGAAGTTCATAGAGCTACTGCTTTTAGCAGTCAAGAAACGGTCAACTCATTTTGACCTGTAAATATACTTAATATACACGTTCCGACAGTGTTCGACTTCTAAAATTAAGTGTAATAGATATACCTTGGCCAAGTATATAAACATTTTGACTGATTTTGACCCTTGCAGTCATAGAAGGGCACTGGACATGTTTGGCTGGTGCCAACAAAGTTAACCCTCCTACTACTACAAGGGTCAAAATCAGTCAAAATTTTGATATACTTGCCAAGTATGTATCTAGTGTACTTAAAAGTCGAACACTGTCAAACCTTACGTTTACAGGTTAAAATGAGTCGACTGTTTTTGACTGGTAAAAGCATTGTCTGGTATTGTCCAGGGTGGTCAAAAATGCCCCTGTGTGCACATTTGGGTCAACAGTCAAAACAGGCAGCTGACTGGTTTTGACCTATATAGCAACTTCCCACTAAAGTGCAGCTACTATAGTAGGAGGGTTAAGGTCCACTAAAGGGGTTGACTTTCACGTGGATTAATCTGGGGAATATTCTAGAATCCCCTTTTGAACTTCCCAAATTCACATGACAACTTCCTCCTGCTTGACATACCTGCTGTATAGTACAGAGACCCTTCGTACTTCTTCACAAGTTCCTGTGCTGCCGTTGTTGTAGCAATGGATGTACCTGTTATAACGATCTTGTTCACACCCATGGATTCAGCTCTCTGTTCAATTACACAAACGGGACAAAAATCATGAAATTTCCTTGGAATCTATTAGTGCTGGGACGGTTAACAGGTTCATGGTTAACCGACCGAAACTGCACTAACCGTTTAGAAATGTGCAAACCGGCTAACCGAAACCAATATTTAAAAAAAAAAATATGAAAAAAAATTTCGGATAAATTTGCCGCTTATTTTGTTGTTCTAGATTTTCATTTTTGCCATATTTGTGATTAAGCAATCATTGTGGGAAGTTTATGCTTTTTGATTGGAAATGTATACACATTGTGCCATTGGCTGATGATCTAGTTTGAGTGGCCGTCAAGTGTTGACTTTCAAGTTAACTGGTTAACTGACCGTGAAATTTGTGGTTAAATGGTAAGCGAACTAACCGGTAACTCCTAGAAACTATTAAGCCAAAAAAAAATGTCTCAGGTTTCTGTTCTCTACTATGAAACGATGTTCAAATGCAGCAGAAATTGCTGGATCGATTGGAATTCTGCCATGCTGTGCTTGAACCCTCCTAGTTCTGGTGCCTTTTTCAGACAAGTTGATGCACCATTTGAAACCATTCGCTTTTGTGGTTTTGAATGGTGAAAGAACTGTACAGTATTGATTTCCCCAATGGTTTTGAATGGTAGGTCAGCTAATACAAAACCTTGTTTGGATCTTTCCAAATGGTAGTACAGCTAATACAAAACATTGTTTGGATACTTCTAAGTGGTGAATCAATGGACCCTCTATGCATTTGAATGGATTTGAATGGTAGTAAAGCTTGCTACCATAGTACCGACACTTTTCAAATGGTATCACCATGTGTGTACAAAACCAATGGCCATTTTGGTAAGTGGAAATTTTGAATGGTTTCAAAATGGTCAAACACTAGGAGGGTTAAACGACTTTTTCACACAGGGGTATGAACGTTTGCCCGATTTGTGAGGCCTCTCTTAGCCACCATACTTTGTGTATGGGAAATTTGGTCCCAGTGTACACAAACAATGTGTCATGCATTTCCCTGTTTGCAAAAAAAAGATAGACGAAAAAAAAAAGCGCATCACCGCACCGATTTTGAAGCCGACCGATGACCAGAAACTGGAGACTTTTTTTTTTGGCCTTAACACTTCCAATCATCAGTTGAAGTAAAGTATGCTGTTTAAAAATCAGCTTTTGGTAAAAATGTCTCTAAATGTATCCATACTTTGTAGGAATCAAGAGAAATGGACAGAAACCAACCCGTGAAAGTCGTTAACAAGAAAACATGGAAATGCATTCATATTTGTCACATTCATTCTCGTGTTTATTTTTTCAATTGAAAGTTCATTTGGGAAACAAAGTAATTTACTTCATTGAAAAAAAAAAAAAAATTACAAAACAAACATTTTAAGGGATATTTATACAGGCATGCAACTGCAGTTTGGTAAAACTTGTAGCTTTGCATGGTGAGGATGATAAGTAAGACTAATTGCGGTGACACCATGTGGAATCTCAATTGAGTAGTAATTAGTTCTGAAAAGAACTGGTGGTACAACTCGACGTTTCGATCAGTATGCTCTGATCGTCCTCAGGAGAACTGATTCAGTTCAGTGAGCACACACTCCTCTCTCCCCCAACCCCTAGGATCCTAGTCTCAACAGTTCCCGCCTGCGCGCCTCAATGAACTAATCCTCCAGCATCCATTCATGGGATGATCCTCCAGCAGTCTACTTAAGCAGCAGCATTTTCCAGAGTCTGGCATTCTCCTGAGGACGATCAGAGCATACTGATCGAAACGTCGAGTTGTACCACCAGTTCTTTTCAGAACTAATTACTACTCAATTGAGATTCCACATGGTGTCACCGCAATTAGTCTTACTCAACTGCAGTTTGTCCAAAAAAAAAGAGGAAAATGCCAGGCACAGCAAGAATTTATACACTGTTTTTCAGTTTTCAATGGCACAGCTGAAAACCAAAAAAAGAGGAAATCAGATGATCCGCTGAAAAGCTGCAAGCCTATTTATACAGTACCATGATCAACTTAGAAAGACAATGTTAGACCTTTTTTCAGTAGGGAAGACTTCACCAATTTCAGAACAATAGACTTTCTGTTTTCACAGCAGACTTCTTCGCAAATACCACAGCCGATTAGCAGGGTACATGCTGGTCTATGATCAAAATACTGCAAAACTGACCCTACCTCCCCGGAAGGTGTCAATGTTACAATTACTCTCAAAAACAGTTAGACATGATTTTGTTTTCAGTTAATTAAGGTCCCCCCCACAAAAAAAAAAAAAAGCTTCAAAATCAGTGCGGTGACGCACTTTTGTTTGGTAATCTTTTTTTTTTTGCCAACTAGTGAAATACATGATTATTGGAACCAGACCAAATTTTCCACACACAATTTTGGCCAACCGACATCGTTTCATAGCCAAAAAAAAAAAAACTAAAAAAAAAACTAAAAATACTGACGCGCTGGTCTGAGGCGATGCACATGGAGAACAGAAAACGGAGACCTTTTTTTGCCTAATAATAGGGACCGCAACCCATTTCTGAAATGTCCTTTTATGCTGAATCTTTCCATATATTATGATAGAGAATATAGTTCTAATTGAAATTCTTTTTGAATCATTAAAATCGGACTTACGGTTATCAAGTTATTCCCTTTTTACTGTTTTTGTGTTCAGGAAATTTTGGTTCAATTTTCCTATGGAGCTTTCGGTTCAAGAGGTGTCATTTTGGTATTGTTTACCATTGTAAACAAGTTGGTAAACAAAAGGAAACTGCCATATTGTAAATACTATAGTTTCCACTTTTCTGAAATGTAGTTTAATTAAATTTTGTGTATTTCATATGTATTTTGTGTGAAAAACATCAAAAGATTTTATTAAAAAGTTTTTTTTAATTATCACCGGTTGAGTAAAGGTAAGTTAAACAAAGAGAACAGCCAAAACCCTGATACTTGCTGGCTTGCAACAAACAGTTACCAATTATATTAGTTAAACTTACTCCCTCTGAAAGCTTGACCCATGTTGAAAAAATTGCCGGCGCACTTTTGCGCTAGTCTCCCCCGGTTAGAAAACATCGTCTCTACCCTATTTCGACATCAATCTTTCCATTTCTGCCTTTCTTTTTGAAATCAAAAGCCCCCGTATACTTCAAATTTGACATTGAAAATTAATAACCCTTCAATTTCCTTAGAATTTGGTGACAAATTGGTAGATTTTCGTCATTCTTTCGGCAGTATCCTCAAAAATTATCGGTAAACAAAATGGCGTCCACGAACGTGATTATATCCCACATTGCTTTGCGCTAAACGAACGGAAGCCATGCGACCCGCGGTGTACCATTTTTTGTACACGAGTTTTTTCGGCATCGGCATGCGCAGTAGCGATGCGCGGTAGTTCGTTTGCGGTCCCTACTAATAAACTACATGTACGTTGGTAGTTTTGATTACTAGCAACACAGTAACGTATAGGGGTTATGTGCATGGTGATTGCTAAGCTAGAATGAGATGCAAATGAGAAAAAAATCTTTGGTTGAAATAAGGTGTCAACTTCCAAAGTAGCCACTCCCTTGAATCATGAAGTCACACCCCACCTTGACTCCCGAGTCTCTTAAGTACCTTAAGAACATTCTTCAGGGTGCGGCTAGGTAGGCCTTGCCGGCCGAAGGTCTTGTGCATCAGATTGGCGCCCACATCAATCAAGGTGTACGTGTGCGAGGGTTCAGCCAAAAGCTTGCTGGCGACAGGGCGAGGGCGCAGTCTCCTGTTGGACTGGACACCTCTGCTGTCCCCACTCCATTTTGTTTTGGCGTTGGAGTCGCGGGCAACTTGGACGCGGAGTTTGCGACCGTCAAGAGCCCTGAAGCAACAGAAAGATTGAATACTTATATATGAATAGTTAGTTCAGCGTATTTGCATACAGTCCAATACCGTTGCATTCTAGATGCTCTGTGGTGCATTCTGAGAATGTTGTAAGGGGGAGGGGTTATAAAAAAGGTGGAAAACTGGGTCTCTGATGCTTGCCTGAATTATTTACAATTATAATTATATATTATTTTGTACTCTCAAAACCAGGGCCCAATTTCATGGCGCTGCTTACCGGTAAGCAAATTTTCGTGCTAACTTTAGCAGAAAAATTCCCATAAGTGTATTTCGCAGGTTAGCAAGAAAATTCAGAGCAGCGTGTGCACGTTCGCCATGGATTTGTACTGTTGCGTCACTCATTTGCTAACAATAACGACCGGCAAGTTAGCGTGCCTTTCTCTATTCTTAACGGTTAGCGGCGCTATAGAAATGAAAAACGTACAGTAAGCATAAAATTTGGCTGCTGAGCGGCTCTTTGAAATTGGGGCCATGTTGTGTTCCTATAGTCGGGGTCTCTAAGAGGTAAGCTTGCGGACACGTGGAAATAATGTTTGACTTGTTCACTTGCTTTAACCCTAACGATCCCCATCCAGCCAAACTCCAACACCAGGGATTGTTGGAGTTTGATGGGTTGAGTACTGTGTACTTCTGATATGGCATGTGTAAAGTGTTGGAATATGGCTGGATGAGTACTGTATGTGTGCAGCAACAGTGTTGGATTTTGATTGAGTGAGGACGGTGGTTCTACGAGCATGCAACATTGTTAGACTTTGAGTGGAGAGAGTGTGTGTATGCAACCTGCTGTAATAAACAACTGATAAAGGCAAATATTGTACTTAGGTATGCTTGGCATTGTGTCTAACATCATATAACTAGAACCTACCATTTATTCCATAGGGTGTTTTAGTTTTTGCATAGTTAAGTTTTTTTAGCATGAAAACAATTGTTGGATTATGATGGTTTGAGTACTGTGTGACTTTACTTTACTTTGGGCCATGTGTCCCCACTCAATCAAAATCCAACAGCTAAGGGCCTGTTGGAGTTTGACGGGTTGAGTACTGTTATGGCAAGTGGACTGTTGGAGTTTGATGGGTTGAGTACTGTAAACCAGCAACAGTCAACCATGGTGTTGGGATTTGATAGGTTGAGGAAGGTTTCTAGTAAAAATGCTTAGGGAGTTAGGGTTAACTTTGTTGCAAGTTGCAAGTAAATGGATTCGTCGTGATGCCGTCCGGAGACGATAAACGGATTCGTCGTGATGCCATCCGGAGAGGATACAAACATTCACAAGAAGTATTCACTTCAAGAGACTTCCAGTTGATTATAAATATCAAATAGATTCAACATTTATTCATTCATAAAAGCGTTAAAGCATAAATATGTGTGCGTGTCTCCTTCTCAGTCAGACCCCAACCGAAGAATGAAAATTTATCTTTATTTTCCATATGAAAACAATATCCAAAACATTCTCATCACGCGGCGTTACGTCAGTTTCAACACGCTGCACTTTGCAATGCGCGCACGCTAAGGCTACGCTTATAATGGCATAATTATCGCGCATGCATGATAGTCTTGATCATGACAGGACAGTTGTCAACCAATTTGCCACGCTGGTGAAAAAAAAGTCAACTGCCTGGGTTTTGACTTCCAGAGCAATTTTGGCACTGGAGGGTAATCTTTTGTCTAGCTGACTGGTTTTGACCTGGCTTGTGATTTGCCATGTAATTTGAGTATTTTGGCATTCCTACTACATCTTAGTGCCTTAGGCATGGCATGGCTGGTGCGCGACATTGTTGACTCAATTTGGCAATTGTGGGAAGAACAGGGTTTAAATAGAATATCCACACCATGTAGATGTATCTGTGATCATAAGTAAGCTTGGGCGATTACACGATAATATCGAATATCGCGATACCTTTTTTATTCGATTATGATATCGAGAACCTTTTTAAGTTATTGGCACATCGCGATTAAAAAATATATCGCGATTAAAAAAAAAAATCGACATTGTGAGTCAAGTCAGAAATTCCATGGAAGCAAAATTAGAACAGTCTTTTCAGATTTTGGAAGTGAGAAACAATTTAGCGAACTACTTCATACACGATCGAAGTACATACACGATCGAAGTGCGATCGAAGTATACTGCTCAAAATAAAATAGGACTCAAAAGTAATTCTTGGTCCATTTTGTCCATGTGAGGACACAAAAGCAGTTTTTGGTGGAAGTAAAGTACTAAGGTTTCTCTGCAACATTTTAAACACTTTTCACGGGATGTGCATGTCTAATGACGGTTTAAACTGGCAGATCATGTGATAAGGCATGAAAATGCAGATAACAGGTTGATGGGAGATGTTTTCATTCTAATGGATGACAACGCCCGTCCTCATAGAGCAAGAATCATAACAGCGTTCCTTACAGGTAACCATATTCAGCGTCTGGAATGGCCTGCCATTTCACCAGACCTTAACCCTATTGAGAACATTTGGGCAATTCTCAGTTAGAGTCAGAAGTCACAACCCTCCTGTAAGGAACGTTGCCAGTCTGACACTGAGCAGCTCTACAGGATGAGTGGAACAACCTCGACCAAGCTGTGATCCGGAACACCATACTGTTAATTCATGAGGCGTTGTGCAGAATGTGTGCGAGTCCGGGGTGCTGCAACATCCTACTGAAGTCAATTGTGGAGTCACCCATGAAGAAATAAAGCTGATTAGCCAAGTTTGATATTGAGTACTGTACATCAACCTGTTATCTGCATTTTCATGCCTTATCACATGATCTGCCAGTTTAAACCGTCATTAGACATGCACAACACGTGAAAAGTGTTTATAATGTTGCAGAGTAACCTTTAGTACTTTACTTCCACCAAAAACTGCTTTTGTGTCCTCACATGGACAAAATGGACCAAGAAATACTTTTGAGTCCTATTTTATTTTGAGCAGTGTACATACACGCTCTGCAAACAAATTTGCAATTTATTGTGACGCTTGTAGAGGGGTACATACCTGTGGTTATCAGCTCTAAAGCAATCATGCATGAATGAAACAATAATCCCGATATTATTGGAAATCACAATATATGTTTGCCGATATATCGTGGATGAAAAAAAATCGATATCGCCCAAGCTTAGTCATAAGTGGGTTGAATATATTATCCATTGCTCGCCAAAATCAAATGTTGATTTATTTGCTCGAGTGTTGCTTTGTGACAGTGGTGTGATTTCACAATCAGTAAAAAAAAATCCTGAAAAATGGGTAGCGGGCCTGGGTTTCCCATTGGTCTAGAGGACAAAGCCCCCCGAACCTCCTGGATGTTTAATTTTGGAGGATTTACAGACTCTCCACATCCCCACAAACAAGAAACTAGAGGTTTGGACACAATACAGGCTACTTCTTTCTTTCCTTGGTGGCTACTTCTCTTCTTTCAATGTTTAGTTTTTGAGGTGTTACAGACTCTCCACATCCCCACAAACAAGAAACTAGAGGTTTGGACACAATACAGGCTACTTCTTTCTTTCCTTGGTGGCTACTTCTCTTCTTTCAAGAAAATTTTGAGGCAAAGGCAGATTTAAAAAAAAATTCTTAAATGAGGAAAAATCTGGGGAAAAATCCAGGCCTGTTGTCAGGGGACTCATGACACTGACAAAGACCCGACCTTCTAATAAATATTCTGTTGACTTACTCTCCATGCAATTTCAAGATGGCTTCTTTGACATCATCGGGGGCGTCGATATAGCCGAAGCCTCTGGCGCGTCCGATCCCATCCATGGCAATCTCCGCTTTCACATCTTTGTTGTCGAGCTGTGAGATGCCTTCCAGCACCCATGTCTCAAGCTCTTCAGCAGTGGTTGCAAACGGCAGGTTACCTGTGAGAGGGCAAAAAATATATTCTTAAACAAATTTTAAGCCATGTAAGATTTAAGGCTTTGCATGGTGGAGTATTGATATCATTTCAGTTTGTGTTTATCGCAACTATTGCTAAGCCACACAAAAAAGTACATGTTTATTACACGTGTTGCTAGCAGTTCATGTCTGTTTTATTACTAGTAGCAACAATGATGGCCAACAATAATGGGTTAAAAAGGCATGCTAGCAAACAATGAAAACCTTTGTTTGATTTGTTCTCTACCCAAGTGTACATCACGAATAGCGCCACCTTGCGTCATGCAAAATTTGAAATAATTTTTTTAAATTTAATTAAAATAAAAAGCTTCACTCACGACACAAAACAAACTTAAAATATTTTTTTAATTCATATCAACAATAACAAATAAATTAAGACAAAAAACACTTCACAGACCCTTTAATCGAAAACTAGCAATCCGACTCCATGCCCTGTTGATCATGATGATACTGACCCTTTATTTTCCGATGAACTTTTGTTTTCATCAAAACGAGAATACAGACATGACATACAATTTCACTGACGTTCCATTCCATTTGCAGTGTAGTTTACAAGTGTCATAAAAGTCTCAGACGTGTACTTATCTGGTACATGATACTTTTTTTTATAGAAAATAAATGTTGTATAGGCTTCACAGTTTGATTAATTACCCTGTGGCTAGAGTTACATGCCGGTAATGAATACAGCCACTGTTCTCTATTATTATTATTACAGTATACTTACTATATATCGTGAATAGAGGGTCTGCATAAGGCTGTGCCGAGTATTCGGATACCTGACCGAAACTGTCATTACCCAGTTCTACTTTTCGGTTCCAATTATCCGTAAATGACTTTTTAAAATTCGGACTTAACATTTAACCCTCCTACTACATTTTAGTGGCAAGTAGCTATAGAGGTCAAAATCAGTCAACTGACTTATGTCTGTTGACCCAAATGTGCACACAGGGGCATTTTTGACTGGTTTTTACTGTCATTTTGACCACACTCAACAATACCAGACAATCCTTTTACCAGTCAAAAACGGCAGACTCATTTTGACCTGTAAATGTACAAGTTTACTACATGAGGTTTGACAGTGTTTGACTTTTAAGGGCACTTTATATACATATATACCTTGGCAAGTATACGTACCAACGTTTTGACTGACTTTGACCCTTGTAGTAGTAGTAGGAGGGTTAAGCCACACAAATGGAAGTCTAACAAAATATCTGTGGGGAATGGGGATGCTACATGTATGAGTCCTGTTTAATATAGAGGTGGGAAAGATTTCCAATTTCAAAAGATTTCCAATTTCAGGTATCTGGTTCCAGAAATAACCGTAACCGTAAACACACAGCCTTAGGTCTGCGGGACTCTTCATCATGATCATGATTTTCAGTCAGTTCATGTTATGCAAGACGGCGATCATTGCCTACAGGTGTTTTCCCGCCATCTCCAGAAATGTTTTGTTCTTTTTTTCTTCTCTTTTTTTTTTTTTCATTGGAACATTGATAATTCTTCAGTTAGAAAGAAAAACAAAATATAAGAAATTAAATTATTTGGTAAAATGGTTGTCTGATGAGCTTGTAAAAAAGTGCCATAAATTAAAACTCTAGGCACTCTGGTTAGGAACCTTCCTGAATCCTCCAAAATCCATCACTGCACTTTTGGAAACATGCCGTTATCTTCAAAATGCGCCATGCATTTTCATTGATCTTTCATATTCAGCACTTATGGATGGCCTGTACTTCTTGCCAGGTAGTATTAAAGTAATTTTGTCCCATTTGAAGAGGTGAAAGTACCAGTTTCTAACAGTGCTGCATGTTCCCCCAAAAAGTTCCCCTTAACCCTCCTACTATTGATGCACTTTAGTGGAAATTTGCTGTAGAGGTCAAAACCAGTCAACTGCCTGTTTTGACTTTTGACCCAAATGTGCACACAGGGGCATTTTTGACTGGTTTTTGCTGTCATTTTGACTACCCTGAACAATACCAGACAATGCTTTTGCCAGTCAAAAACGGTCAACTGGTTTTGACCTGTACTTACTTACTACACGTACGGTTTGACAGTGTTTGACTTTTAAGTGCACTTAGATATATACCTTGCCCAAGTATTTCAACATTTTGACTGATTTTGACCCTTGTAGTTAGTAGGAGGGTTAAGACGATTTTGAAGGATTTGAGGAGCATTTTTCCCATTCTTCTAGTTCTAGTAAATTTAAATAGCAATATTATGATGAATATGATTCAACATTTCAGAAATTACTGACAATGTTATCTAGATGCAATAATTAAAAAAATAAAATGTCTTCTGGGAGGAATTCTGCCCGAATGATGACGTCTGGACAACCATTCTTAGATACAAGTTTCCCCCCTTTAAAGTGTTCCCATATTAATTAAAGACAAGAAAGAATGCAGAATACAATCACCACTTTTCTATATGACAAATAGCCTATGACAAATTTCCAGTAGGCTAAAGATGATTGACAGAACGGTCCATGATGTAGGTATGTGCGTATCCCATGCATTGCCGCTAATCTTTTCGGCCGCGGCCTCAATCTCGGGTTCAATCGCCGTGGCGAAGACACCGTGGAGCTAGCACTTTGTTACGTTTCGCTGAGGGCGTTCTTTTTGACGTACCCAGTAGCTTTTTTTTCGAAGACGTAGATCACATATTCTCCTTCAACATCGTTCTCGAATTTTCTGAATGCGGCATCTAGAAGTTTCCAAAAAAAATTCTCGAAATTTGGGTTTGTTCTTGCTCATCAAAACCATCGACGATTTACCAAAAGGTGAGTAAAATACCTTATCAAACCACAATAATAATTTTTCTATACTTGTTTTCTACCTCTTGGCCAATTTTGACGGTGATTGGACGATTCGCAGTTATGTTTTTTGTATTCACAGACATCGATGTCAACCAAAGATTGTATTGCGCCGCGTTCAGCGCGCTACCATCTTTGATGTCAACAAAGCGAATGTTCAATCGACGGAATTGTCAGTCCGATAAATCGTCCGTTCATTATTATTATTATTATTATTATTTTTTTTCATTATTTTGTTTCATCTTTCCAGTCCAATATAATTTATAAATTGTTCTAATGTTTAATTAAATCAGGGATAAGAATCTTTCGTAGATTTCAGTGTAAAAATATGAAAATAATCCTCAGATTTGAGTAACTTTTTTTTTCTTTCATTTTTAAATTTTTTTTTTTGTAAATCAGCACTAGGGCCGACAAAACAAACTAATCATTGAATTAGCCTGGAAATAGGTTATAATTCTTCCTCTTTTCCCAAGCATTCTAGTGATCCAACCTTTTGAAAATCGGACAAGAATTAAGAAAGTTATGATATGGAATCCGAGAAAATCTAGGAAACGGGTCACAAGTCAAATTTACATTTCTTTTGTTTTTCTTTATAAAATAATTGACCGAAAGGCGAAACGGGCCTAAAATTGCCGGATTCAACATGTCATAGCTTCCTTATTTTTTGTCACAGGAAGATGATCCTTATATCATTGTAATTGTCTTTTCAAGACCTTGACAATGATACCAGTTGTATTGGAATCTGTTGATTTTGAAATTTTTTGTCACATACCTATTAAAACTCCATGCTTTAAATTGTTCATAATTAATGATAGCCTACTGATAATATAACTTAAAATAGTATTTACCACAAATGTTTAGGCTAAACAATCATTAACATCAACCACAAGCAATATTTTTGACACGAAATGTTTGTAAAAAGTCTTTAAAAAACGTAATTCGTGCCCAAACGTGTATGATTCAATCATGCGTGAATCAGCCGGCCATGCGCAGGAGTTTAATTTACACAGATGAGGCACGTATGACGACGATGTGCAACAATTTCGGTGTGCGAAAGAGAAACAAGAAATTGTTAAATTCATGATTTCCTACCAAAATAAATTTTCCGATTGGTGAAATCGACATCATCGGCATCGCCACCGGCTTCTGGCTTTGGGTCCGTCACAGTTTCATTCTCTGTACTATTGGCCATGATGTTCACAAAACCGATTACTTTCTTTGATGATATGAAGAAAATTGCACATGTGACAACAAATTGGGCTGGAATTATTCGTACTATAGTACGCACGTACATGTACTGTATATGTGTCGCATCGCACGCGGTTTGGTTGTATGGACGGCGCGGTACATCATAGAGTATGTACACATACACATACATGTACATGTACATGTACATGTACATACGTGAGTCGAGTGCGTGGGTACGTGTGTGTACGTGTACACATTATATCAGGCATGGCTAGTTCAATTCATCAGGCTAGGCATGTGTACTGTGTTCACCACAATGTGAGAATTGAACTCTGACCCATGTACTGAATTATTCATTTTCAAACTCGAACTCGGAGTCGTGTACCATATGATGTGTTACAAGAATAGCAACGAGGTTGTAATAAGAGGAGTTTAGTCTGATACCCATTGGGAATTGTATTTCATTATACAATGTGAGAAGGGGAACAATACTATTTACAAAATAGTTTTGCCTGCCTTGGTGATGAAAGACGCCGCACATTCATTCAGTGAATCGAAGACGATAGTTTGTTTCGGTTTTCAGTGTATTCATCAACATCCTTTGTATTGAAATTCTGTGAAATTTAGAGTAAGTTTAATTTAAGCTGTTTTGTAGGAATTCCTTTTCAAGGATTTCGTTGGTAATTTGGTCACAACTACTAGGCCTAACTCACTGTTATTTGAACTGGTCCGACCATGATTGTTACACTACACTACGCACTAATTTCTACCTCCATGACTTGACTAAGCCTGCCCCGACACTGAACTAAGTTACTGTACTTGTGTTAGGCTAGTTACATTTTGTTATCTGCTGGGTAGAATGTCGTATCCGACCACCAATTTTCTCATTCAATATAAGTACCAATAATGTAATCTTACCTACCCAGTATCCAGTAAGGTGGAGAACATTATTGGACGTTACCCCACCAGTGTGGCACGGACCTGTATGTACCTGTATCCTTACTCAAGCCACACGTTGGTCTCATTGCCGCTAACGGCAGGGTTTCCTAGGAATTTTCTAAATTCCAGGCGCTGAAATAGACGATATTTACAACTATTTTGACAGGCTAGATATGTTCCTTACATGTTGAACTATTCTAGGCGCCCCCCAAAAAATGGTTATTTTACTTACATTTCGTCTCATATAGGCCCGAAAAAATTACAAGACGATCGGCATTGTGTTTCAACGAGGACGGCCATTTTGAATGTATGAAGAGTGTGTGAATGGGAAAACAACTTTACGACGGCTGTTTTATGTGTGCACATACTTGCTCATTTTTTAGCGTTTCGAAGTATTCCGTTTCGGGGTTGCACGTGTTGTCGGTAGTCAGAGCATTTTTATGTGATATAACTAATATACTGTAGCCTGGTCTGTGTATAATTAAAATGAAATACTAATAAATAAATAAATAAAACATGCCCAGTTCCTGGATTCAATTATTTACTTTTACTATAATAAGTAGGGCATATATATATTTACCAACCTATATATATCGCAGAACCCGCTGCTATATAGGATTCTAGCCAGCCAATCACCATCGGGCAAGCTCGGTGGTCGAGAGGTTAAGACGTCTGCACTAGTATAGTACTAGTAAGCAGGAGGTTGTGGGTTCGAATCCCGCCCGAGTCCCGCCTGTGTAGTTTTTCACAGAGACTCGGAAAGCACTGAGTATACAGTGCTATACACACGACGGTGTTAGGGCAAAATTTAATCAATTGTATATTTACCTTATTAATTTTATTTTGTTTGTGTCCACAATATAATTCAGCAAAAGAAAAATGTTTAAAACACCGTTCATTGACAGGCAATAATGATCGAATCAATGAAGTGTTTCATGTTTAATTGAGGATATTGCTGATACTAGATAGCATATTGTTGTTTAACAAAATAATAATAGTAATAATATTATCAGTATTATTGATAATGATGGATGGCCAAAATGTTAATAATTGGGCCCATTCCCTGTAGCCCAGGAATTTTATTGAGAAATTCACGCCCCCAAATAGACCCAAACCGCGCTTGAACCATCTTTGCAATTTGTCTGTGCACACATAAAACAGCCGTCGTAAAGTTGTTTTCCCATTCACACACTCTACATACATTCAAAATGGCCGTCCTCGTTGAATGCCGATCGTCTTGTAATTTTTTCGGGCCTATATGAGACGAAATGTAAGTAAAATAGGCCTAATCATTTTTGGGGGGGCGCCTAGATAGTTCAACATCTAAGGAACGTATCTAGCCTGTCAAAATAGTTGCAAATATCGTCAATTTCAGCGCCTGGAATTTAGAAAATTCCTAGAAAACCCCACCGTTAGCGGCAATGAGACCAACGTGTGGCTAAGGATACAGGTCCGTGCCACACTGGTGGGGCAATATTGGACGATGCACATGATGCATGATGGACATCAAATAGTTTTTATTTCATGAAAAATTAGGCATTTTTGGTTTACGATGACTTCCTCAGTCATGTCAGTCTGATCTTGTCAACTCCCCCGTTGGCGTTAGTGACCAACACGGTCATTGTACATGCGCAATGGCAACTATATTAATAGGATCCTTCTATTTTCTGAAGGGGAGGATTTTTTTAGAAGGGAAATAAAGTCTGAAAACCATCATAAAAGTGGATTTTAAAGATAGTTTTCACTTTCTGTACCCCAAAAAATCGATAGAATAATTTTTTTACTGGTTAGTGGTTGTAAATAAAATTCAAAAACCCTTAAAAAGTGACGGTCGGATACGACATTCTTTCCATCAATTTTCTAAATCTACATGTATGACAAGGTTACTCAAGTAACATCACAATCTGAAGTTGACAACTGAGTACAATCCATAATAACAGAGTTGTGATTGTGGTACATGTAGCTAGGATGATCCTATCGTTATTTTTATGTTATTCACATACATGTAAGCGCTAGGATACAGCGTGTAAAAAGAAACGTAAATTGCATGTTTCACGAAAAAATAAACGTTACATGTATGCCATTGATAATAAAAAAAATATTGTAACTTACACTGTGTTTTTGACCAATTGTTGCCTTGTTTTGATCTTCTCTGCAGTTCGATTCTGTCCGCACGATGTGATCACGTACATGTACATGTATCATACACCTACTGTTCCATCTGCTTTCACGGTCATAGGTACGGTGCAATTACTGGAGCGGAGCAGCAAACAGCGCCCCCGTCCGACTCAACAGGTTTGTATTGTGTTGAGTCGTTTGGGGGCGCTGTTTGCCGCTCCGCTCCAGTAATTGCACCTATGACCGTGAAAGCGGATGGAACAGTAGGTGTATGATACTTGATCACATCGTGCGGACAGAATCGAACCACAGAGAGGACCAAAACAAGGCAAGAATTGGTCAAAAACACAGTGTAAGTTACAATATTTTTTATTATCAAAGGCATGTAATAACAATACAGTACAGACACATAGTATTTAAGGTATTACAGTGCAATGTGTTTATTTTTTCGTGAAACATGCAATTTATGTTTCTTTCTACACTCTGTATCCTAGCGCTTATATGAATAACATAATGATAGGATCATACTAGCTATGATTATAGTAACTGAACATTTTCATGTAACGTTTTCTTGGTTGTGTACCTCCAGTTCTTTTCAGAACTAATTACTACTCAATTGAGAATTTCACATGGTGTCACCGCAATTAGTCTTACTTATCATCCTCACCATGCAAAGCTACAAGTTTTACCTGTCTTGGTTGTGTATTTATTTGTGAACAGTTGATAAATTTATTTAACTTAACGTTACATGTACCTCAAACAAATATTTGTTTGAAAAAAAAAATGTGTAATTGAAGCAATGTAAAATGCATACATGTCCAGAACTCTTACTGAACATAACAAGTCTTCTCAATAAACCAAACAAATGAAAACAATTATTTCAAATGTTCTTACAAGTCTTCTCAATAAACCAAACAAATGACAATGATTTCAAATGTTCTTACATGCTTCATTAAGTTTGTGAATATCACATTAGTCGGAATGCCTCTTCCGTTCACAGTCTCCTATTTTTAGAATAATTACGTAATTGTTGCTGTTCACAGCGACAATTACTCCTGGAGTCCTGTCATATACATTTGTACATGTACATGTACATAAAATGATATTTTGTGTTATTATTGTTTGTCTTTCAGTAAACTGGTAATGCTCGGTACTTAAGGGTTTAGGAAATGTACATCTCCACATTTAAACTGCTTTTTTCACTGTTCAACTTTCTAAGACCACATTTTTGTTTGTATGTTATTACGCCAATTATGGAAATAACCATACCTCAACGTAGCCTCTTCCTTTAACAATATGACGTAATTATTGCTGTGAAGGTCAAACCATGGATCTGTACCCACATACTAAATATCATGTTTAGCAAATTCTGTAAGGCCAAAAAAAAAGTCTCTGGTTTCTGGTCATCGGTCGGCTTCAAAATCGGTGCGGTAATGCGGTTTTTTTTTCGGCCATCTTTTGTTTTTTATTATTATTATTATTTTTTTTTTACCAACAGGGAAATACGTGATACATGTACATGGGGACCTATACAAAGTATGGTGGCTAAGAGAGGCCGCACAAATCGGGCAAATGTTCATACCCCGACACGTATGTGAAAAAGTTATTTAAAGCACAGCATGGCAGAATTCCAATCGATCCAGCAATTTTGGCTGCAAATGGAAATTGTTGCATAGCAGTAGAGGGCTTAACCCTCCTACAATCAGTGCAATTTTTGAAACAACCCATTCAGGCCACTCCAAGCCATTAGCTGTTGCCAGTGGCCTCCTATGGTTACCCTTCTGTGCACTGTCACACCACTGAGATTGCAGGGTAAGGTGGTCTCCCATTGATGCATTGCAGGCCAAATGTTCAAATATTTACAGTGTCCGTGGGTGGCACACAGTTGATTTTGTAAGATTACTTGGAAAGGACAGCAGGCTTGTATGTACTAAAGGTTGGTGAAGAACATATTGAAAATTTAGTGGATCGGAGTGGCCTCCATGTGTAGTAGGGTTAATTAATGAATTGGTCTATTGATAGGTCTTTGCAAATCACCTCCTAAGAGAGAAACTTTTAAACAAAAATAAACAAAATGCTTAAATTAAAATTAATAATCTATTTACCTGTTTTTCTTTTTTCTTTTAGTTTGAATTGGTGAGTCCTTGCTGAAGAAACTTGACAACTATGACTCTTTGAAAAGCCAAAAATATCAACAAACACTTCTTCTTCCAGAAGTACTGCAATGTACATGGTGACAACACGTTCGTACACACAGCAATATTCAACATGTAGTTGATGTTCTTGAATCGGATCTGCCGACTGAACTCACTCCCACAAAGTTTCCAAGTGGAAGTACAATACATCAAATTATTCGACTGAAGCATTGAAGTCACTGACGGACAGCTGAACCCAACCAATCACCATGGCGGATGAGGCAAGAAGGGGCGGGGCTGAGGCGGGGGCGGAGCTCGGACCTGGCCAGCAGCATATGCACTTTGTGGTGATGGAGGACTTACTCGATAAGCTCAAATTGATGGACTATGAGGAGGGATTTCTGAAGGGTCTCGGATTCAAGCCATTATCAAGGTACTCGTGTCCCATATACTTATATGGAAGGGCGCCCTCACTGAGAGGGTTAGAGGTTAGGTAACTCATTTGTTTGTGTACGTGTGTACAGGAGGGACAATTCCCAGGTACATGTAACTGACATGACAAAATTAGGCTTTTTGCTTACTTTGATTCTCTGTGACTTCTTCATGAACTACATAGTATTAGCCAGCAATACCTTTTGGCAGTTTGGGTGTCTTTTGGACGCCCTGTTTGCTAAATGGACACCCTGTTTTATTTGCATTATACAAGCAAATGTATTGCAAGTAAATATTTTTGGACACCCTGATCTTCAAAGAACAACAAATCTGGACACCTGATATCCAAATCCTAGCTAATACTCTGCTTCTGATAGTTATTAGACTCGCTTGATTACAAAATTAGGTTGGTATGTTTTCACATTGGCTCCTTCCTTTGAAACACATGTAGAACGGCAACTGAATGAAGGGACATAAAAAAATAATAAAAACTAGGTAGTCTAGACTAACCCACTTTGGGGTTTTTTTTTTTTTGTTTTTTTTTTTAGTACTGGAATGGTTAACCGGTTAACTGACTGAAACTGCACTAACCGTGTACAAATTTGCTAATCAGCTAACCGAGAGCAATATTTGAAAAAAAAGAAAATACAATTTTGGAAGAATTTTCTGCCCATTTTGTTGTTCTAGACTTTATTTTTTGCCCCATTGGTTCTTAAACAATCATTGAGGAAAGTTAAGTGTAATTGATGCTTTTTGATTTGATTGAATGTCTAGTTTCTGTGGCCGTCAGGCACCGACTTTCAGTTAACCGGTTAACGACCGTGAAAGTTTCGTTTAAACGGTTAGCGAACGAACCGGTAACTCCAAGCACTATTTTGTTTTTCACCCAGAAGATTTCCTTTCTCTTTTGCAGACATTACTTTGCACTTCCTACAAACCCTGGTGAGCAGTTCTACATGTTCACGTCACTGGCTGCATGGCTCATCAATCAAGCTGGCAAACAGTTTGACCAACCTCAAGAAGTAAGCAGTGATTATGTATTGTTAATCTTAACCATATACCCTCATGCATCAACATGTCCCTTCAAATTACCTGATCTGACCTTCACTTCTGGTCTAAACAGGTAATTCAAATTCAACACCTATTCTACATACTTATAATGCAAAATTGATAGGTCTGTTGAAGATGAAATTAATATTGGTATAATAAAACATGTCGGACATTTAAAAAAGAAAAGAAAAGATTATCATGTCATTAGTGATAACGTGATTGAACTGGAAGTTGACCCAAACGCCGTGTGTTTGTTACCAAAACAACAAACACTACCTCTAGTTATTTGCATGTATTATTAACCCTCCTACTATAGCTGCACTTTAGTGTCAAGTTGCTATAGAGGTCAAAAGCAGTCAACTGCCTGTTTTGACTGTTGACCCAAATGTGCACACAGGCGCATTTTTGACTGGTTTTTACTGTCATTTTGACCACGCTGAACAATACCAGACAATGCTTTTACCAGTCAAAAATGGTCGACTCATTTTGACCTATAAATGCACAAGTTTACTACACGTAAGGTTTGACAGTGTTTGACTTTTAAGTGCACTATAGATATATCTAGTGCACTTAAAAGTCAAACACTGTCAAACCTTACGTGTAGTAAGTACATTTATAGAAAACTATGGAATGTCTCAACATTTTGACTGATTTTGACCCTTGTAGTAGTAGGAGGGTTAATCTTAACCAAGCTCATGTGACAAAATTCAACAGATTATTAATTCCCGCCCCCCCTCCAAAAAAAAAAAAAGATACAAACAATAACATTAACAACGGAAGTAGCCTCAGCAACAAAAGCAACATCAATAGTAATTTGAAGATCTGACATCATGCTTTGATGCTACAATCCCAGCCAAAATAGTTGGGACGCGTGACAATAAACATACTCTCCCCTGCCCCCCGCTTCAATGTATTGTCCCTGAGACAAAGACAAAGACTGCGGTTTGTCCACATCTAGTCACGGCTTCATAGATAAACCAAGAGAAAATTCAGGCAATCCCGGCCAAAATAGTTGGGACACGTGACAATAAACATACCCTCCCCTGCTCCCCCACCCCCACTCCCCCGCTTGTTCTCTCCAGCCAGAGCACAGACCTTTCAATGAGAGCTAACATTATCTGGGGTCGGGGGGACCCAGCGAGATTTGGCCGGGATTGTAGATACCAGCCTCTCCATTTGGGGGAGATTCAACTTTGATTTTGGTTGGTAGCTACATAGCACGCGAGTCGCGAAGCGTGACACCAGATCTTTGGCACAACCATTGACCTCCATTATAAAAATATCCAATGGAATCCCTTGAAAGGTAAAATGGCGCCCAAAAATGCCCCAGAAATCGAAGCTGAAGCTGCATTTCACCACTAGAGGGCTACAACAGCAGACAACAATAGCAGCAGCAGCAGTAGCAACAACATTCAAAAGAATTTAAAAGCTGTAATTAATTTTGTTAAAAATGTCACTGAGCCGCCCATTGTTTCTTCCTTTCCTGCAGTACGATGACCCCAATGCCACCATATCCAGTATTCTGGATGAGGTTCGTCAGATAGGAGCCACTGTGGAGTTCCCTCCCGCTAAGCTGAAGACAGGCTATGGAGAGCACTGCATCTATGTCCTGGATAAGCTATCCGATGAGGCACTCAGAAAAACTAGTTTCAAGTGGAGTAGGTACGTGAGACATTGCAAGTTTGTGTTTGTAGCCTGGAGACCATACTGTTAGCTAGCAATACCTTTGGGCACCCCATTTGCTATAAAATGGACATCCTGTATATTTGTGACACACATGCAAAAGTATTGTAAGTTACACTTTCGGATGTCCTGTTTTTTCAAAGATTTACAAATTTGGACACTTGATTTTCAAATCCTGGCTTTTTACTCTGCTGGCGACCTGAACTGTTGTAGATCTATCTGAGTTGTAGATCTGCTAGGGTTGGAACGTTTACACATGTACTCAACAAACAAAAATTAATAAATAAATAAAATATTCACGAATTCAATGATATTAATTTCGAATAGCAAATCTTGAATTGTGTGTTCAAAGCAAAAATTGTTGACATACATATATTTGTGTGCATATAAACAGTAGTGATGGGACAGTTAACCGTTTAACTGACCAAAACTGCACTAACCGTTTATAAATTTGATTAAAAAAATTAAAAAACAAAATTAAAAATTAAAAATAATAAAATTTTCAACCGTTTTGTTGTTCTTGACTTTATTTTTTGCTGCCTTGGCTAATAAACAATCATTGCAGGAAGTTTATTGATGCTTTTTGATTGAGGACTATGTCTAGTTTATGTGGCCGTCGGGTACCAACTTTCGGTTAACCCATTAACCGACCGTGACAGTTTTGATTAAGTGGTTAGCGAACTAACCAGTAACTCCCAGCACTGATGAACAATATGCTAGTTTCGAATTGCAAATCCTAAATTGTGATCATTAAATTACGAATTTGATTTTCGTATTTTTCTATGCGATACCAGCAGAACAATTTTCAGTGCATTTTCTTTTTGGTTTCTTTCTGTCAGACCGGTTTACCCTGAGGAGGAGATGGAGGAAGAGTCAGCGATTGAAGACGACATTGAAGTCACTCTTGATAAGGCCGAGGAAGAAATGGCGGTGAGGACAGACTAATAACTCACCTTAGAGAGACAGTATCATCAAGATCCGAGCAGACTTATGACAGTAATCGGCGTCCTAGTTTTAGATGAACTCAGTGACTGAAAATAATACCCCAAGAGTGCGTGCTGTGATAAGATCATACATGTATTACTGTGGTTGATGCATATATATTATTATTATGCAGACACTGACTCATTATTTATGCATCAGTCATTGTAATATCATTATCATGCAGCCACTGGCTCATTATTTATGCATCAGTCATTGTAATATCATTATCATGCAGCCACTGGCTCATTATTTATGCATCAGTCATTGTAATATCATTATTATGCAGCCACTGGCTCATTATTTATGCATCAGTCATTGTAATATCATTATCATGCAGCCACTGGCTCATTATTTATGCATCAGTCATTGTAATATCATTATTATGCAGCCACTGGCTCATTATTTATGCATCAGTCATTGTAATATCATTATTATGCAGCCACTGGCTCATTATTTATGCATCAGTCATTGTAATATCATTATTATGCAGCCACTGGCTCATTATTTATGCATCAGTCATTGTAATATCATTATTATGCAGCCACTGGCTCATTATTTATGCATCAGTCATTGTAATATCATTATTATGCAGCCACTGGCTCATTATGTATGCATCAGTCATTGTAATATTATTATGCAGCCACTGGCTCATTATTTATGCATCAGTCATTGTAATATCATTATTATGCAGCCACTGGCTCATTATTTATGAATCAGTTATTGTAATATCATTATTATGCAGCCACTGGCTCATTATGTATGCATCAGTCATTGTAATATCATTATGCAGCCACTGGCTCATTATTTATGCATCAGTCATTGTAATATCATTATTATGCAGCCACTGGCTCATTATTTATGCATCAGTCATTGTAATATTATTATGCAGCCACTGGCTCATTATTTATGAATCAGTCATTGTAATATCATTATGCAGCCACTGGCTTCATTATTTATGCATCAGTCATTGTAATATTATTATGCAGCCACTGGCTCATTATTTATGAATCAGTCATTGTAATATCATTATTATGCAGCCACTGGCTCATTATTTATGCATCAGTCATTGTAATATTATTATGCAGCCACTGGCTCATTATTTATGAATCAGTCATTGTAATATCATTATGCAGCCACTGGCTCATTATTTATGCATCAGTCATTGTAATATCATTACGCAGCCACTGGCTCATTATTTATGCATCAGGCACATGATCTTATCGCATCCTGTTATCTTGGCCAGCATGTGCTCTTCAGTCACTGAGTTCATCTTAAAACTAGGACACCGATTCCATGCCCTGTCGAAAGTCTGCTCTGCTCTTGACGATATTGTCCCTTAAAATCACATCTTACTGACTTTGACATATTTGTGACTATTTAACATGTTCACACATTTTTCATGATAAGTGCGCCCCCCAAGTATTAGGGACTGTTGGACAAATCTTTTTCAACAGAATTTGGAATTACACAATTCTCAGTTTTGAAAATTGTGGACATAACTCATTGTTTTGTGTCACTACATATGTATGTGATTACATAATTCAGGTGAACACAAATTTGAAGCGAGTTGTGAATTCAAAATCCGAGCCATGCGCAAAGGATTCGCAATAATTGAACAACTTGCCACAATCATTCACCGCAAATTCATGATGTCAATCGGATACACACTATTGTGGAATAATTCATACATGGCTGGGCAGGGAATTAGGTTGCCATGTTCAAACAAGTGGGTACTGAGACGATTAGCAGAGCTGCCAACTCTTCCGGATTCTGCGGAAGACTTCCGTATTTGACGGTAATTTACTTACTTAAAATATATGCAAGGAGGCCTGGCCTCTCCTTTTGGCACCAACTTACAAACTGGATTAGCATAACAGCTCTATCAATGAAGGTACTTATTATTTGTTTAACACTCCTACTACAAGGGTCGAAATCAATCAAAATGTTGATATACTTGCCATAATGTATCTAGTGCACTTAAAAGTCAAACACTGTCAAACCATAGAGCTACAACCAAAGGAGTTCGAACTTTCCGACTTCAAAGACAATATGACCGTCGCCGCCCTAATCCTTACGACCGCAATGTAAACGCCGATTAGCATGCTCACAGCCGGAAAGCTCATCAAGTAATACACTGCATAGTGGGTATTTCTTTGCATGACGCGATATACACATGCGCATTACACACCAATAGTAGCGTGTATTGAAAAAAAAAAAATTTTCAAGACGTGGTGAAACTTTGGTCTGCATTGGCCGCGAGTTAGAATAGTACCGATAGAAAGCCCAACTAATGACCATCAAATTGCACCAGTTTTCGAACGTGAGAAATCATGACAAACATCGAAAATCAATAGAATTATGAATGCCATATTTTCGATGTAATTTACACAAAAAACGATGTAACTTACCGAAATATTGTCCGATTTTCACAATCAAAACTCTGTCAAAAAGATTTCCGTTGTTGCTATAACTGCACATACTGATCGGAAACGTGTGGTACTCTGCAATCGACTGCGCATGCATTTAGCTCTATGACGATCAGTGCCATACTATTAATCCAGTGACAAAAACAAAATGCAGCGATGACGTCATGTCGAGTGCAAACGCACTGAGTGCAGCGGGGCTGTCGGTTACCAGTGTAAAACGCGGCGATGCACTGCATATTCAAAAGACGGCTTGTGGTCGTAATGTTTACGAGCTCTCAGCAGGTGTTGCAGTGCTTTGGCTATGGGTTTGCTGACAGCGCTAATTGGCTGATTTTAATTGCCCGCTAAGTTCGAACTCCTTGGGTTGTAGCTCTATGGTCAAACCTTACATGTAGTAAGTTCATCTACAGTTGACTGGTAAAAGCATTGTCTGGTATTGTTCAGGGTGGTCAAAATGACAGTAAAAACCAGTCAGAAATGCCCCTGTGTGCACATTTGTGTCAACACTCAAAACAGGCAGTTGACTGATTTTGACCACTATAGCTACTTACTTGCCACTAAAGTATAGGGGCAGAGGCAGTTTAACAACTGCCTTGTTCTGGACTAGTTACCCCTCCCAGTCCTATTCGCACCGTGAAGAGGCTGGTTATTAACTCGGTGCGAGGGTGTTTCGGTGCGAGGGGCTGGTTTCTTCAGTGTGGAGTCGTTGTAACAACTTAATGACTGATTAGCCCCCACCTTGGAGTGGCCATTGGCCTTGTGTGGGGCGAATTGCATAAAAAAAAAAAATTTAAAAGAAAAGTGCAGCTATAGTAGGAAGGTTAATAATTGACCTTCTTTCTTGACAGGATGTTGACGAGGACCTGGAGGAGGATGAGAATTTCCTTGATCTCGAAGGACTGAGGAATCTCAAAACAAAGGTACTTGTATATTTATTTATCGTTGTGCCAGTTCAGCAGTGGTAAAACTTACAAATTTCCTGTTCTATTTGGGCGACTTTTGGGAACAACAGGCAGGCCCGAAACCACCTGGCGTAGGACTGTGATCGCCGAGCTGCAGGAGATGGGACTGATATGGGGTGAGGCACAAAAGGTTGCCCAGGACAGAGTCAGACGGAGAGAGATTGTTGCAGCCTTATGTCCCTCCAAGGATGAAGAGGATTGATATATATACATAACAGCAAAAGAAACGTCACCCCCCTAAATTTTGTTAAGTAATTATATTATTAAACATAATAAATATACAATGTTGTGGGATGGTTGGCTGCCAGGTCAACCAAATTTGCCACATTGTGTTCGTGTTACACTCCATACTCATAATATTCTTCATTAAACAAATTATATTAATTATAAAATGAAAATAATAAATATTTTTAGGGGTGACGTTTCTTTTGCTGTTATGTATATATATATATTTGGGCGACTTTCAGTGTTCCCAATGGGAACGCCTGATATTCCAAGCATGTGTTAATGGAAAGTTCTGTATGGAATGTGACTCATGGGAACACAAAGCGTTCCCAAATTACTGCCCTGTTCCCAGTGAGAACAGCAAGCTTCATATTTTTTTTTTTTTGTCACTTACCCAGCACTTAACCACCCTTGTATTTTCACTTACCCATTTCCAAAAGTCACCCGATTTCAGTGTCTGGCCATGTTGTTTTGAGACATGACATAAAAACATGGATAGATCCACTTACCCAGCAACTTACCCACTTTTTAAAATCACTTACCGCCTGAAAAAATTCACTTACCTCCAGTAAGTGGGAATTTCGAGGCTTGGAGGACAGCATGCTTTTCCGATGGGGAAAGGCAGACCAGCATGCCAGGTTTAGACCAAAACCAGGTCTGTGATTTCTCAGGATTTTTCCTGATTTCAGGATTTTTAGCAAATCTCTCTTTGCCTCAAAATAATCTTAAAAGAAGAGAAGCAGCCACCAAGGGAAGGAAGAAGTAGCCTGTGCTGTGCCCAAACCTCTAGTTTCTTGTTTGTGAGGATGTAAATCTGTTCAGGGGACGTTTTCCTCTAGACCAAAGGGAGAACCAGGCCCGCTACCCGTTTTTCAGGATGGTTTTAATTTTGTCAAATCACATCCCTGCAAAACATCACCTATTTTGATTCCCCGTATCATGTATGTCATTGCTTTGCGTATTTAATTCCCCTGTCTCCCAGGATACAACAGAGACGTCTCGTATCGAGGAGATCATGGAGTCGAAAACGGACGCCAACGAGTGGAAGCTAGAGGTAGAGCGGGTCATCCCGTCACTGAAGGTCCACATCCGTACCGACAACAAGGACTGGCGGACCCATGTAGATCAGATGCATCAGTACAGAGATGGCATTCAATCGGCCCTCTCAGAAACAAAAGTAAGCTCCTCATTTACGTGATTAACATGCGACAGCTCGCGCGTGACAACCAATGTGATGATTAGATCATACTGTTGCGTTTTTTTCCTTGATGGCTAGCGGGTTGCTCA
Source organism: Zoroaster sp. YZ-2022 (assembly GCA_029582265.1). NCBI lineage: Eukaryota > Metazoa > Echinodermata > Asteroidea > Forcipulatida > Zoroasteridae > Zoroaster > Zoroaster sp. YZ-2022. Next base: position 53,892,265 of record CM055816.1, on the reverse strand, counting down.
AGGCTGTTGTTGTCAGTGAGTGGTCTAATTTCAAGGACGGGGAGGCATATCCATTTTGGCGGCAGTCTACCATCAGGCCCACAAGACACTGACTAGTCACACTATCTTGGCAGATTCGGGGCTGGGGGATGACAACAGGGGAATTGATGGGGGACGGACACAAGATATCCTGTGATTTCTCAGGAGTTTTACAAATCTCCATGTGCCTCAACATTTTCTTGAAAGAAGAGAAGTAGCTACCAAGGAAAGAAAGAAGTAGCCTGTATCGTATCCAAACCTCTAGTTTCTTGTTTGTGGGGATGTGGAGAGTCTGTAACACCTCAAAAAAACTAAACATTGAAAGAAGAGAAGTAGCCACCAAGGAAAGAAACAAGTAGCCTGTATCGAGTCCAAACCTCTAGTTTCTTGTTTGTGGGGATGTGGAGAGTCTGTAACACCTCAAAAACTAAACATTGAAAGAAGAGAAGTAGCCGCCAAGGAAAGAAAGAAGTAGCCTGTATCGTGTCCAAACCTTCTCGTCTCTTGTTTGTGGGGATATGGAGAGTCTGTAACACCTCAAAAACTAAACATTGAAAGAAGAGAAGTAGCCACCAAGGAAAGAAAGAAGTAGCCTGTATCGTGTCCAAACCTCTAGTTTCTTGTTTGTGGGCATGTGGAGAGTCTGTAAATCAGGTACAGGAGGATTGTCCTCTATACCTGCTACCCATTTTTCAGGATTGTTTACTTTTAACAAATCACACCCCTATTCTGAATTTGTATTTTTCAGGGCTATCTTGACAAGCTTCACAAGGAGATTAGCCGTACTCTGGAGAAGATCACAAGTCGTGAGAAGTACATCAACAATCAACTTGAACATCATCTACAGGAGTACAGAGGCATGCAGGACAGTGCTGCAGAGGTTGGTTTGGGTCACTGGTTAATAAAGGGACAATAACCTCACAAATAACGTTATAGGGTGTCCAAATTTGCTGGAAATTTTGAAAACAGGGTGTCCAAATTGTTCACTTCCAATACTTTTACATGTAAATGACAGATGAAACAGGGTGTCCAAATTGTTCACTTCCAATACTTTTACATGTAAATGACAGATGAAACAGGGTGTCCAAATTGTTCACTTCCAATACTTTTACATGTAAATGACAGATGAAACAGGGTGTCCAAATTGTTCACTTCCAATACTTTTACATGTAAATGACATGAAACAGGGTGTCCAAATTGTTCACTTACAATACTTTTACATGTAAATGACAGATGAAACAGGGTGTCCAAATTGTTCACTTACAATACTTTTACATGTAAATGACAGATGAAACAGGGTGTCCAAATTGTTCACTTACAATACTTTTACATGTAAATGACAGATGAAACAGGGTGTCCAAATTGTTCACTTACAATACTTTTACATGTAAATGACAGATGAAACAGGGTGTCCAAATTGTTCACGTACAATACTTTTATATGTAAATGACAGATGAAACAGGGTGTCCAAATTGTTCACTTACAATACTTTTACATGTAAATGACAGATGAAACAGGGTGTCCAAATTGTTCACATACAATACTTTTACATGTAAATGACAGATGAAACAGGGTGTCCAAATTGTTCACTTACAATACTTTTACATGTAAATGACAGATGAAATAGGGTGTCCAAATTGTTCACTTCCAATACTTTTACATGTAAATGACAGATGAAATCCAGGGTGTCCAAAATTGAAAACGGGGTGTCCAAATTGTTCAATTCCAATACTTTTACATGTAAATGACAGATGAAATCCAGGGTGTCCAAAATTGAAACGGGGTGTCTAAAAGACACCCAGACACCCCTCTGGCTAACACGATGCGTCACGATCAACAGGGCATGGAATCGGAGTGCTCATTTTAGATTAACTTGACAGTGACTGAAAATAATACCCTGCATGATAAGGACATCGATTCCATGCCCCGTTAAAGTCTACTCTGATTGTGATGATACTGCCCCTTTAATTTTGTTCTCTCTCTTAATAATTTACTGTTTACTTTTGTATAAATTTCCAAATTGTTTTTCTATCACTTATTTTGTATGTTGCAATGTGGAAATAAATGTGAAGTTGAATTGGGATGGGATGGGATGGGATGGGATGGGAAGGGAAGGGAAGGGAAGGGAAGGGAAGGGAAGGAACAGAACGGAACGGAACGGAACGGAACGGAACGGAACAGCATTGGCAATTGGTGACATAGGTTCATTTCAACCCGTACCTTCATTTCAAGAATATATCAACAAATCTGCGAAAGTTTCACCACATTAGGTGCTCCTGTTTTTGAGTTCAACAGGATGCAACAACTTTGAACATTTGTTGCATCTTCTTGTATTGAGCCATGGTTAGGGTTAATGTATATACCTTGATTCAAAGAAAGTAACACAACTATTTTATTTATTTATTTATTATTGCTTTTTTTTGGAAGCAGTTTTGCAAACATTACCAATACTAAACAATGCCTTTAGTAACAGACTCATTGGTATTCCCGCAGATGAAGGAGCAATATCGTCAGGCAAGTGGTGGTGTAACGGAGAGGACACGATCACTGGCAGAGATCACAGAGGAGCTGGATAAAGTCAAACAGGAGATGGAGGAGAGAGGCTCCAGCATGACCGATGGATGTGAGTAATACCATCCATCGCTGCTCATGTCAGCTTTGAAGTGGAGTTCTGAACAAATATAATTAAATTTACCTTTCTCCATTTTGAGAGAGCTTGCATCATCAGAAAACTATATCAGAAAACTACATCAGAAAACTGTATTACCTATACCTACGGTAAAATATTGTTTAAAAAAAAGTCAATTTCTCCAAACACATGAGAAACAAGTAGTCATCTAATGTTTAAAATTCCCCTTTCTCTGATGTCGCCCTTGCCAAGTTGTAAAGACAGGGGACCAGTCTATAGGTCAGTGTTTGCTCACAGGTGACATCTTCCAGCAGAAAGATATAGAGAGCTTGTGTTCGCCATCATGACAGAGGTCAAACAATAGAAACATACATACATATTCGTACACGTGGGGTGTGTATATGAGCCATTGAGAGATCTTCTTTTAACCTCAGTGAGGGCACCCTTTAGGGCCCTGTGACATCATATGCTAGACTGGTCTTTATCCTATCAAAGATATACATAGACAGGCTCTGGCCGTACCGTTCATTGGATACTGTACCGTTCATTGGATACGTGGGGTGTAAAACAAAATCACTCAAAGTATTATACAAACATGTTGTAAATAAGTAAGACTAATTGCGGTGACACCATGTGGAATCTCAATTGAGTAGTAATTAGTTCTGAAAAGAACTGGGGGTACAACTCGACGTTTCGATCAGTATGCTCTGATCGTCCTCAGGAGAATGCCGGACTCTGGAAAATGCTGCTGCTTAAGTAGACTGCTGGAGGATCATCCCCTGAATGGATGCTGGAGGATTAGTTCGTTGAGGCGCGCAGGCGGGAAACTGTGAGACTATGAGACTAGGGGTTGGGGGAGAGGAGTGTGTGCTCACTGAACTGAATCAGTTGTTAACAAGCACAGGGGAAGGAGGGTGGTTGACTTAGGATATAGGGGATCCCTCAGTCTGGGGTGGGTTATGGACTTTGGATATAGAAGATCCTTCAGTCTGTAGTATAGGTCGCCAAATGTCGCTGATGAAGAAACCGATGTCCTGTGGCACAGTGTCGTGTTTGACGATCTCGATGGCCTCTCTGATGCGTCTGGGGTGCCATGCGTCGATGGGTGTGATGAGTTGGGCTGCCTGCCAGTCGATTTGGTGGTCCTTGATGTGCGAGTGCTTGACGATGGCGGACTTCTCGAAATCTCCTCTGCGGCCGTGTGCTCGGTGTTCCTTCAATCTGATGGGGAGGTTGCGTTTTGATTTCCCGATGTACACCTTACCGCACTCACAGGGATCGGTAGACTCCGCTCTGTTGTTTGGGTCGGTTTGTCCTTGTGGGTATGTAGAAGTCCTTGGAGTTTGCTGGGGCTGAGTGGAACACATCGATGCCTGCTTGTCGGAGGATGCGTTGTGGTTTGTGAGACGTCCGAACCTAGATAGGGGAGACAAGCAGAGAGGGTAGATCACTTACCTTGCTTTTGGAGTTTGGAACCGGCTTCGCTGTGCTGATCTTGTTGGGATTGTAACCGTTGCGTTTGAGGGTAGTTCGGATGTGCAGTAGTTCCTTGGGAAGGCTGTCCTTGTCACAAATGTTGTAGGCGCGTTGTACGAGCGTACGGTTGACCGATGACTTGATGCTTGGATGATGGAAGGAGCGCTGGTTCAGGTACCGATCTGTGTGCGTGGGCTTTCTGTAGACGTTGTGGTGTAGGGAGCCGTCTGGGTTTCTGGAAATCCCAACATCAAGGAACGCGATCTTGTCATCTTCTTCCGTTTCCATGGTGAACTTCTTCCGTTTCCATGGAGAACTAATTACTACTCAATTGAGATTCCACATGGTGTCACCGCAATTAGTCTTGCTTATCATCCTCACCATGCAAAGCTACAAGTTTTACCTATGTTGTAAATACATGAAAATGTGCACTGTTGCACGTGTAAGGCCTCCAGTCCTTGTAGGGCCCAGTCATTAAACTATGGAAAAACATTCAATGGTCAAACAATTGAGATGATAATTTGTTCAATGCTTGAATGCACCCAGCCAAACTGGCCCCTCCTGGGTCACACAAAAGGGCTATTAAGTGGCAGTGACACTGATGTTCCAAACTACAGTAGCTGCTTTGTAGATATTAGGACTGTCAATTATTACTTCTTTTGTCTGCTTCCAGAAGCTGTTCCACAAAGAACTATTGCTTTCAAATCTGGTAAACAATGAAGCAAGCTAAATGAATAGTTTGGGCCAATAGTTTAATGATTGCTCAATGGGCCCTACAAGGACTAGAGGCCTAAATGTCAGACAGGACCAATTTGTTTCCCCCAGTGGATCTTAGGTTTTTCTGAAATCGAGGCAAAAGGGGTTCAGGCAAAGAGTTCAGAAAATTACTTTTTACAATATTTTACCTTGGGTTGTGATAATAGAACCTTATGTCGATCAGTTTCCTGACAATTTTTAATTCTTATTTATTTTTTATTTTTTTCTCTTTCTTTTTAAATTTTCATATGTTTATTTCAATGCCCCCAGTTCTTTTCAGAACTAATTACTACTCAATTGAGATTCCACATGGTGTCACCGCAATTAGTCTTACTTATTTCAATGCTGTCATTAACCCTCCTACTATATATAGCTGCACGTCAGTGGCAGGTAGCTACAGAGGACAAAATCAGTCAATTGCCTGTTGTGACTGTTGACCCAAATGTACACACAGGGGCATTTTTGACTGGTTTTTACTGTCATTTTGACCACCCTCAACAATACCAGACAATGCTTTTACCAGTCAAAAACGGTTGACTCATTTTGACCTGTAAATGTACTTACTACACGTTAGGGCTGTGCCGGGTATCCGGGTATCCGACCGAAACGGTCATTACCCGGTTCCATTTTTCAGTTCCAATTCCCCGTAAACGACTTTTTAAAATTCGGACTTAACATTTGAGCAGTGCAAACAGAAATCTGTGACTCTTGAACAATGCACTTGTACAGACAATTATCTTTAAATTCATGAGATTACACTCCAATAAAGAAAAGATCGATAGTATGGTATCCTCTGTATTATAAAAGTCAATTTGTTACCATTTACAGTACATGTATTTGTACACCACCAGAGGCATGTTTTCAACAAAAATGAAAACGGGTATCCGAGGTTTCCTGATTTCGGGTATCCGGTTCCAAAAATATCCGAAAACGCATGGCCCTACTACACGTAAGGTTTGACAGTGATGGACTTTTAAGTGCACTTGGTACACTAGCACTGTATACCTTGGCAAGTATATCAACATTTTGACTGATTTTGACCCGTACAGGGTTAAAATACAATATATAAACATCAGACTTGAACAAAAAATATACAAAATTTGTATTTTAAATACAAAATAATTGTTTTGAGTTGGTTGGATACACGAAAGCACAAACAATATGAGGTAATTGAAGTTGTAAGCCACATATTTTAATTCATCTGCCTTGTGTTTAATCACTTTTTTTCATCTGGTTTTTTTTTTTTTTTTTTTGTTTTCTTCTCTCTCCCAGCCCCTCTGGTCAAGATTAAGCAGGCCTTACAACGTCTCAAGGGTGAGGTCACTCAGATGGACGTCCGGATCGGTGTGGTTGAACACTCCCTCCTCCAGGCTCGACTGAAGGACAAGAACAACTTCCAGAAGGACATGAACGAACCGGTCGGAACGTTTGCCTTCTGAGATCCAAAGATCGTAATCAGTCATCATGCTAAAAAAAAACACACACACACAAAAAACGACAAAAAAAAAAAAAAAAAAAAAATGGTTGGAAAGATTTATACAAGGCCCAGACAGCAGAATCACAAAAAACATGCATAAGCCTTGAAGTTTTGCATCGTTGAAAGTAAAATTATTTGACGATGGTGTGCAGTAACACCATCAAAAAAGTCTCTTTCGAATTTTAAAAATATGTTGGTTGTGAGAAGAAACAAAATTGTGTTCAGGGAGGAGTGCCGAAGTCATGTTACAGCCAAGCCTTTGAGAAGCCTGGCCAGGCCCGGGCTACCTGGTCTCCTAATTGTCTTTTCCTAAGAGTCCTAATGCTGTAACAATACAGTACCTGCCAATCAACATAACCTGGGCTTCTGGAGGGCCTAGCCCAGGCAAGCAGAGCTCATTATATACATGTAGGCCAGTAGGCAGGGGGAAAAGCCTGGGCCTGGCCGGGCTTCTCAAAGGCTTGACTGTACCATGACTTTGGCCCTTGTCCCGTAGCTCAACCATGTCGACATTAAATGAGCAACCTGTGTAAAAACTAAGACATCAAAAACTGTTCTGTGTGGGTAGTCTTAGAGACTTAGTTTCCTACAGCGATAGGTGAATCTAAATGTGAGGGACATCTTCGGTCACGTTGGCAAAGTTGCTTCTAAGAATGTGCTTACTCTCTTTGAATCAAGACATACATTTAACAACCAACCTGTGAATGTTTCAGGTTGTTGCGTTTTTTCGAGAAAACGGTGAAAATGCGTTTAGATTTGTTTGTGCATTCTAATTGATTTTAATTTTGCCCTACGCCGACGTGTGTATAGCACTGTATACTCGGTGCTCTCCGAGTGTCTGTGGAAAAAAACTTCACAGGCGACTCGGGCGGGATTCGAACCCACGACCTCCTGCTTACTAGTGCAGACGTCTTAACCTCTCGACCACCAAGACCAAGTTTCATTGAGCTGCCGAGCAGAAATCATTGCTTAGTAGTAAATTTATCTGTAAAGCAAAATTTACCTGAATTCCATAGCCAGAAACAATCTGGTGTTAACCCATTTTTGCAACGATTTGTCTGCTGAGCAGTTTTGCCCTGATCAATGACAAATTTCATAGAGCATGCTAAGCCGAACATTCTGCTAATAAAGTAATATAAAATAGACCACCAGCTAAAAATGCACACATTTAGTAAGGAAGTTTGCATGTGTGCCTGAAGACCCAATTAAACTACCAGAAATTGAAGATGATTGTCTGAACGGGCGACACGCCTAGAAAAATTCGTCATTGTAAGATCACATTCTTACAGACGTCTTGGCTCATGACTTCGTAGATAGCTCAGTCGTTAACGGCACATGCACATACATTTATACCATGCTCGATATGCGGCAGAGTGCCACCCCCCAAATGTCTCTATACACTAACACACTGTTGTTCTATTGTTAACGGACCTCTCCCCCCGAAATCCTCTGAAGAATTCCTAAGATTCCTGGAACACAATGAAGACACATATCGAGCGAAAAATGTGAGAAAACCTTACCCAACCCACGTTGTTTATGTTTTTGTTTATAGCGCCCTCTGTAGAAACACAACACTTGTTGTGTATCACGATAAATTATGTTGTTTGGATGTTTTTTGTAAATAATAAAACAATTGAACCAAGGTGTCTGTTATTAGTTTACTTTAATTCGTTGTTATTGTTGAATGCTGTAATTACATCTACCCTCAATATTAAATAAGACATTGTAAATTACTTGATTTTATTTTATCCGTTTGGACTATACTGATCTTTTCACAAAATGTGAATTTCATGAGTCGATTATAATGATAGTCCTAGAAAATTATAAACATGCAGGAAATTGTTTTAATACCACTTTAAACTATTAAGTAAGACTAATTGCGGTGACACCATGTGAAATTCTCTATTGAGTAGTAATTAGTTCTGAAAAGAACTGGAGGTTACAACTCTTGTAACCTCCAGAGAATTTCACATGGTGTCACCACATTAGTCTTACTTATCCATTTCACCATGCAAAACTACACGTTTTACTATAAACTATTGGTAATCCCGAAAAAAAAAGGGAACATTTTTTTTTTATAAATAAATTATTTAAATTTTACTTCATGGTATCAAACATCCCATGAAATATTTATGTCTCAGGTGCTGTCATTTCAGTACAATTTGTGAAATAATTTTCGAAATGAATGTCTGTCGACCGTTGGACTGCATACGGAAACAATCGGACTGAATTTTTATTACGGTCTTATTCAGCTTTATCTTCCGTATTTGGCTCAAGAGACCCCAAAAAATAGAATTTAAAAAGCGAACGAATTTTGATAGATAACATTTATTTATTCTGGTTTATTTAATTTGAATTACAGCGGCCAAAGGGCCGAAAATATTCAAATTTACCAAGTAAGACATGTGTAAAGAGTAAAAATACATTTAATTGACAACATTACAAATATTAATATAATTATTTTATTTAAAAAGGCACTAAACATTGCAAAAGGAGATTTATTTAAAAAGATGTAAGGTTAGAAATCACTGAAAAGGTTCAACTCAATTGTTTCATATGCTTTTTTTTATTTGAAAAGTGATAAGCGAAAAGATTTATTTAGAATCTCTCAAACTAGTCAATACACACTCAGTATTCTTAATTTCAGTTGAAATCCTTCAAATGAGAAGATCTCATGCAGAAACTTTTTTTTTATTCAAGGGTATTTGATACAATCAATAACATAATGTATGCTTTCATGCAAAACTGAGATTTTTTTATTTTTATTTATTTTTTTATATAAATTTCATCGTTATTAAACGAACAAAAGAAGCAGAAAAAGACATGAAATTCGGATGTTGGAAACTGTAGTGATATTTAGATTAGGCTTGATTCTGATTGGCAGACGCGCTGGCCAATCGGAAGACGGCACACGCCCAAAGCCGTTATGCCCCGTTCCCACTATCACGATTCGCGCCACGATTGAAATCGTGGTCTTAATCGTGGAGTAATCGTGGTGATCCTATCAGATCTTATCAGATCTTGTGGTCAGTCGTGGCAATCGTGTTGATCGTAGAACATGTTTGGACGGTTCAAAAATTTTCTACGATCAACACGATTAATTTTTAATCGTGATCATCGCATGAGATCGTATTGGATCGTAACAAAGCGCGACAGATCGCATCTGATAGTGCTTCGAAATCGTGGTGATCGGGATCAACCTTGGACAAGACAAACACCACGTTGTCATCATCCTCAACTCCTGCCATCATCAATGATTGTGGGTTGTAGTCTTCACTCTGTAGAAGTTCAAGAAACAATGAAGTCCATGGTCAGTCGGGCTGTATATGTACCCGTCGGGGTTCAATCGTGGCTCAAATCGTTATCACTCTCCATCCCGATCGTGAAAGACATCGCCACCACAATCGTATCCGATCGCAAAAGAGCGCATCGGTTCGTGATGATCGTATCGGAACGTATCCGAACGTATCTGCACGTATCAGATCGTCCAAAATCGGGGCCCCCGATCGTGTCAGATCGGGACACAATCGTGGACTCAATCGGGACAATCCTATCGGAACGTATCTGATCGTGACAGATCGTGACAGATCGTGTCATCTGAAATTGACCAATCGTGCCTATATCGCATCCAAGCGCACCAAATCGTACCAGAACGTATCGACTCGCATCCAAACGTGAAATTTCAGAAAAGGAAACAAAAATTCCACGATCAACTACGAATGGCCAATCGTGGCGTTCGTAACGGATCGCACGACAGTGGGAACCTAGCATTACGTACAATAAATTATGTATTATGTGGTCACGTGCAAGCTGAGGATTAAAACAGTGGGCCAGCATTTTATTAATTTGAGTTTTTATATTACTGGTACTAATACTTGACGGGTTTTTTTTCATTCAATATCTCAAATGAAAGATTATAATTTCCTTAACCTCACAAAAATTGCAATTCAACATTTAAATCAATTTTTAACGTCAAATCGGCCCAGACGGAGGTATCTCTTGAACGACACAATGAAATGATAAGCTGTTGATTTTTTTCTTCAAATTTTTAATAAATCAGGGATGCATTTATATATATTTTTTTACCAAGAGTGTATGTGCTGTCTTTAAGGTAAGGTAAGCAAAATTAAACACTAACACTAATCCCGGTTCAATCAAGTAATAATTAATTGATAACCTCACGGGGATATTCTTGAATAGGTCCGACATGTTTGGACCGGAAGTAAAGGTTCGATCAGCTTCATGTCTGTGAGAGAAATATTGGATAATTCTTACGTTTTAGTTGAGTGGCAGATGGATACCACTGAGTTATTTTTGATTGGCTAGCCCCTAGTTACTAAATGCCTACCCCCCCCCCCCGCTGCCCTAAGAAGGAAATGGAAAAGAAAACGAGAAAAGAAAAACAAATGATCTAGTGTAATTCGATACGTAATGAAGTAATTGTGACCTCATAACAAATAAACTCATCTACATAACAATTTAGGCCTATCACAGTGTCACTGGATTCAATTATACAATAATACAAATTTGAACGGGTATAGGCTACATGTAACTCGAACAGTTCTACATATTTCCCCATCACCACTAATTAGTATTCAAATGTTCCAATAATTATGCACATATTAAAAAACAAAGCAAAACAAAACAAACAAACAAAAAAGTGGATCTTAGATAATGGCAAATATTGAGCAGATCCCATCATGGAGTGCCATGGTCGAGCGGTTTAGTGCATCGGATTTGTGTTCTGATGGCTGAGTCGTCAGAATGTGGGTTCGAATCCCAGCCGCGACCGGGGTGCTTGTGTCCTTGAGCAAGACAATTTACCATAATTGCTTCTCTCCACCCAGGGGTAAATGGGTATCTGTGAGGGCAGAGTTGGTTGTTTCGAGTTTGATTAGCCCTATATGCGCTGTAATGACAGCAATTGAGCTGTATACTCCCCAGGGAGCTGAGATGGTTTCAGGAATGATTTATGAGCCTGATGAGCAGGGGTAATAATATAATGCGCCTTGAGCACCAGTTTGGTGGATACGTGTGCTGTATAAGTGATGATGATGATGATGATGATGATCAAAATGTATGATTTCAAGTATTATTCAAATGTCTATCCGAGTGGTGTCTGATAGGCTCCTCTGCGAGCGGGTTTTTTTATGTCTGATTGGTTAATCATAATCGAACGTCAGCCCAGTACCATACAGCTTCTCTTTAATGAGGGCGTCCATGGCTTCGTTCTGTGCCACGGTGAAGTGGGTCTTCCAATCTCCAACTTTGCCTGCAAAATAAGGGAGGGGGGGGGGTGGAGGATGGAAGATATCACCAACAATAAGTATTTTATCAATAACATCGGTAGTTTAATATTACTCAATGAATCTCGCAACAACATTTTCACTTTTCGATTTCCAATCCAATAACTAAGTAAAGACTGTTTTGCGGTGACACCATGTAGAAATCCTCTTTTGAGTATATCGTAAATAGTTCTGAAAAGAACCGGTTGGTTACAGCTCCATATTTCGATCGGTATGCTCTGATCGTCTTCAGGAGAAGCTGGAAGCCTTACTTCAGTCCAAGAACTGATTTTATTTTATTTTATTTTATGGGGGGGGGGGGGTAATTGAAATTTGTTTGCATAATGTACTAAGAAGTACTGAATCTCGAAAGTCGCTCAACGGGGGTGGGGGGGTGTACCTGGCCCCAACACCGCTTATTGTTTATTTATTTGTTGTTTTGGGGGGGATTTTATTTTTTTATTTACTTTTAAAAAAATGTAAAAAATGTATTTAAAAAATTTGCATGCCCCCTGAATCCCCCACTTCTGCGCACAACCAATAAAAATAGCACGGCTATCATTAAATTAACACCCAAACAGACAAAGAAACACACAGTAAAAATTTAAACAAACCAAATTTCCTCTTGTTTGCACGAATTATTCGCTTATTATTATTTTATTTTACCGCATGGAAAATTCTGGAGGTATGATCCTATGAAACATACCCAGGGCCAAAACGTGGAGAGGTAAATATCCTCCACCCCCACCCCCGGATTTATGCTCGTGATAGTGGATCCAGGGAACCAAAGGGGCTCACGGTACACCCTAACCCAGACCCTTCGAGATTACCCCCACCCCAACCCCCAAATGCGTTACTGACTGTTGATCTTATAGGATATGAACAGATCAGTAGGGCCTACCCACCTTTTCTCATGAAAGCACTGGTAATATTTCTTTGCTCTGCAACCTGATCAAACATGATGCCCGGGTTATACATACTGTTGTTCTTCATGCTACCAAATGAACAGTGTTCTGTGATAGCATCAAGCGTGTCGCTGGAGAGATCCTTTCCCAGAAATTTACTGATCTTCTCCACGTGTCCTCTTAGGTCCTGTTAGAAAGGGAAACTAAGTTGGCGTAAATCAGTTTGATGGGACGTGGGGCTATTTACCCCTATCCTGAGTTTGGAGACGGGGCAATATAGTACCATCTTAAATCTCTTTGTTGCCTGTTCCTACTTCTCCAAGTTCTGGCTACGCGATTGCCTGGTAACGCGATTGCCTATCTTTATCTAGCCTGAATATCTGACGTCACGCTTCAAGCTGGAGGCGCGTGTATATAAGGGTGAACCCCACTAAATAGTGAGGAATTCATGCGCCGAGCTGTTTACCATAAAGTGTAAACCCACATTTTTTTTCTCTGAAAAACAAAGATTTGAGGCCCATTCATTTGATGGATTGTGTAAAAATGGTCCACTATCATAACCTGATCCTTGACATCCAACTGTGAGTATTTTGGATACACTAGGCCCTGAAAAAGTGGTCCTAATTTGATTTCAAGCGTAAGGCCTTTTTCCAAAATGGCTGTTTTTCAGTTTGGACGTTTTCACTACTGTAGAGGGTGGTTTTCATTGGGATGAGGATAACTTCCTGGAAATCTGGATTTTAGACAGTAAATAGAGAAGAAAATAAAAGGTTATATATCGATCAATATTTTTTCTTTTGGTTTTAAAAACTGTGGGACTTCTAAGTATTTGTTAACGATTTTTGAATATTTTGTGTTTAGCACTGTTTACTATGGGAGTTTATTTAGTGGGGTGCACCCATAAGCCAGATCCTGGCCGTGCAGCCGCCATATTTGTCCCGATGCTCAACTTTGACCTTAGTTGGTAGCTAGCGCGCAAGCCTCGAAGCGTGACGTCAGATCTTCAGCACAACGCGTTAACATATCCAATGAAATCCTTTGAGTGGTACGCCTGGAGCAGGGCAGCAGTCTAGTCTTTATCTTATCAACAATACAGACAGGCTACGGGCATACCGTTCGAGGGATTTTACTGGATAGGCCAATGTAACACTACAGCTACGCGCGCTCGTGAATTACGCTAGTGAATTACGCTAGTGAATTACGCTAGTGAATTACGATACGGCCATGCTTTCTGGAGATTCAGCTTTGACCTTGCGCGTAAATCCGACAACATCCACGCTCTGGGCATACATTACGTGTGCAGTTTAATTGAATTTAACACTCACTCGTTTCATGTCTTCAAATCTCAGGAGGAGAATGTTTTTCTGGTGTCGTCTCTTCCAAAATAACAAGTAATGATCCCACCACGGACCGTAAAATGCTGTAAAAAAAATACTAATAAAATAAACACAAAATAAAAACAGGAACTACTAATTAAAGGGAAGTACAAGATTGACAAAATACTAGATTATACAATTAACGAATTATTATTTGAAAACATAAAATTGATCAGTAATACATTAAAAAAACCTAAACAAATTGATGAATCTTTCACAGAATATTTTTTTAATTGTTTTCTTGAAAACGAGAGGGTTGAAAGGAATATACGAATTACCAAATACCAAGGTTAAACCTTTCCATTAAAAGGGAGTGTAAACCATCGTAAATTACCTGAAAAGAATCCAAGATAATGCTTATATAGTTGGAGAAGGGTATGATACCAAACATCTCGAGTGACATGATGTAAATTTGGAGAAAATATGAAAAGAAATTCAAATCTGTAATGGGTCATCGGTCGTCCAATTGTATTGTCACTATTTTCTCACAGACGATACAACAAAATAGACGAAACACGTAAAAACATGTTTAAAAGTTTTCCTCGTTTTATAAAAAGCGTGTGTTGCTAATGTGATAAAATATTCATAATGTTAATTTGATATTTATCAAATTGTTTGAAATTGTATGTTCCAAATAGGCATTTAAGATCAACAGATGACTATCTCCGCCTTGAATATCCTATCACAAGAGTCCAAGCTGGTGATAGATATTTCACTGTTTGTGCATCCAAGCTATGGAACAATCTTCCTGTTTTTATCAGACAATCTGTTTCTGTTAATGCCTTCAAGAAGGCTCTTAAAACTCACTTGTTTCCTCATTAATTTTGCATCAATTTATGTATTATTCTATCCTGATTTGTATTTATTATGTCATATTAACTTTTGTAAGCGCCATGAGCCTCTCGGGAATGGCGCATGATAAATACTTGTAATGTAATGTAATGTAATGTAATGATGACTGTCCCTCTCATTATTATCTAAAAGCATACCGGTACTTAATGTAAAGTTGGTATAGCATCAACTATCGTAATAAATTATTTCGTCTGAAATGCTTTCATCTTACAGACAACAGGAATTGTAATGTCACATTTACCAAAATTTGCCGGCCGGAAACTTTTTCTGTCAAACATTATCAACATAATAATTATGAAACAGTTGTTTTGGTTGTCTTCCAACGTCAGCAACTAATAATAATAGTGAACATTTCACATGTTATTTTCATGATAGTTGTATTTAATTCTACAGGGATGAACATTTATCTACCAATGTAGTATCTTCCCCTTTAAATGTTACGTTTCCCCTTTGTTTAAAGTTAATAGCTATGTTCCGATTTTCAGCTTTGACCCTTAAACCTAACCTTTGACCATTCATCTAACCTTTCCCTTGGAGCATCTCTTCAAAAAACTCCTCAAACGATTGTTCGCACACCTGCCGAATCGGAATAGCCATTTTTTGGAAGTGAAACATGGACACCATGAGGTCCTTGGGGTTACGTATGACGTAGATGATCTTGGGGTTCTTCTCCCATAGCTGAGGAGGCAGGAAGGGGCCTGTGAGGTGGGATTTGATGAGGCGAGGTGAAGGGGCCGTCTCTGCAATCTTGTGCTTTTGGGGAAGCTGGTGGTAGAGTGGTATAATTTCGGTCAATTAAAGATGGACCCAATGTGATCATGGCGCTGCTAATGTAATTTTACGGTCCGATTACATACAGTTTGTATAAATTCAATGTCGCTTGAATTATTACAAATGGTAATTTTGATTTTACAAACTTTCTTACACCTTCTTACCACTTCATAAGTTAGAGGAGAGTTT
This sequence comes from Zoroaster sp. YZ-2022, assembly GCA_029582265.1. NCBI lineage: Eukaryota > Metazoa > Echinodermata > Asteroidea > Forcipulatida > Zoroasteridae > Zoroaster > Zoroaster sp. YZ-2022. The sequence continues at coordinate 53,876,531 of CM055816.1, read as the reverse complement.
CACACCCAACAATCAAGCTAGATGGTGACCTGAGATGGTGACCTGTGAAACTAGGTAGCCTACTACTAGAGTGGGTGAACGGCAAGCCCAGCCATGTGATATCTCTTTCTGGAGTAGGGCTCAGTATATGGAAGCATATAAATAAACCAGACCTTTTACTAATGACTTGTAGCACTTGCTAGTAATTTTACAAGATCCTCAATGAGGAGCTTACGCATTTGCTAACACTTGCATGTTGCATTACTCCTGTCGTCATGGCCGAGTTTATGCATGTAAGGAACATGAAAAGGTGTACAATGAAAGACTAAATCGTGATGAGGTCAATCCTACCAGATATCGGAAATTATTTCGGTTCAATTTTGAAAATTTTGAGTGGCTATTATAGCAGCAGTCGAAGTACTTGGTTTGAAACCAGCGAAATGGCGCATGGCATCTTCGTAATAGTCGGGTTATCATCCCCTTTGAAGATGTTGTACAGATCTTGTTCCCATGGAACCAAAACAATCTTCCTATTTTCTGTTTGCATTCCATCTGTTTTCTTCTTCACTTGATCTTTCATGTTTGCTATCTTTTTCAAAATTTGCTTCTCATCCATGGCTTTACCAGTGTTGGTAGCAATTGACATTTGTGTTTTTTTAAGTGCATTTGCCTTCATGTCTTTTGCCCCCGGCAACTGACTTTTCTCGATTAGAACAGGGTACTCTTTGATTACGGTATACTAACGAACAGTTCGTTCAAAGATTGCTCACTATTTGTACCACTCCCCAATTCTTCGGCAGCATCCATGTTGCTGATGTATTCGCAGACTACTAACACATGCCTCATATACAACCACTAGGCTAACCGGAACTGACCTCCCATCATTGTTATACCCTTAAGCAATTGCTAACCCAGCCAATCAACAGGTGCTAGTCAAAGAAGAAGGTTATTTATACATTTTTCAGCAATTGCTTGACCTAGAGCTTTTACTTGATAACCATTTGCTATTGCTTACACCTTTTGCTAGGAAGCAATTGCTAACTTTTATTAATTCGGCCCAATACCATTTATGACCGGGGCTTGATCCCTGGCTACTCAGCAGATATAGTTTGGCCTCTGACCTGACCCCATAGAGCAATAGATAATTGGCATAAGTGGACCACCCACCAACAAAGGGGCTGGTTAGCTCAGTTGGTAGAGCGCTCGTACGGTAATCGAGAGGTCGCGGGTTCGAGTCCGGCATCAGCCAATTTTTCTTTGCTATAGGGAACACCGGAATAATCTCTGTTAAAGCAAGATCATTTATTTCAGATAAACACAATGTTTCACAGAATTGATGACAAACAACTGCACAATGAAACAGATGATAAAGGATGCATGTAGTGATTACACATTTCATGACATGACTACTGAAAGAGAGAGGGGGTTGAAAATGAAAATCCCGGTTCATGGAACATTTCAAACCTATTTGATGTTAAAAATCCGGTGTTCCCTAACTTGTTTTGAGTAGTATATATTAGTATTTAAAACATAAATAAATAAAATGGAAATTCAACTAAACCTATTTAAAAATAAATGCCATGAACACCCATTTTCGTTGATTTTGGCAGGAAAAGTTTGGAAAGTCAGAAAGTTTCAGCGTGATCGGACAAAGCGTTCTGGAGATAATCATTGCGCCCCTGTAGGGTTAAATAAATCAATACAAATTTAAGAAACAAAGAATGACAACAAAAACACTCACATTTTTCATTTGGCGTTGTTGTTCAGACAAATTTATATCAATAAAAAACATCCTGAACTCAGCGAATATCTTTTTAAGTGCCTCCAAATCTCCGTCACTCATAACGGCAGATATTATCTCCTGCACCCAAGTCGAACCTTTCAAAGAATAAGGTATGCAATTCGTCATTCATTACTTTCATAACTAACAAACAAAATTGAATTTTAACATTAAGCTGACTTAAACCTTCCAAACTTCAAAATTATTTTGTTAATTGTTTTTATATATATTTTTTTATTTATTTATTATTTTTTTTTTTACAGATGAACAACACAACGTAATATTAATTTCAGGCAAACACTCCTGTGAGCTTATGGGTCCGGGTGCGTAACCACGTACCAACACAAAAAACAAACTACAGCTCAAGTGTCAAAAGTAATTTCGTCCACGGAAGGCACGCCCAAATACCATATCATGGACTCTATATAAGTGCTTCAAAATATTGTTTTCACTTCAACTTCCGGTTTCGACCGGAAGGGGAGGTCAGATTGGGTCATGTCTGTGTACGAAATGTCATACAATTCAAGATATGTAAGATGATGCAAACATTGTGTAAATATATGTTGTGGTTCATGAGATATGTTTTTTTTTGTAATATTAAAATTTGATTTTAGTGTATTTCGATATCTGATGACGTCACCACGACGTCACAACTTTACCTGAACCTATAATTATGTCAACGTTATTCACAACTACATGTTATGGTGTAAATATGTGTCAAGTTTGAAGGCTCTGTGATCTTTGGAACTATGTTTGTTTGTCATCGAGAAGAAGGAGAAAAAACGAACAATTTCAAGAGGTGTTCGCGCTGTCGCGCGAACACTTAACAAAAAAACAAAAAAAACAAAAACAGTTAGAACACAAAATTTCTACAACCATTATGCTAACGACTGTATACACAATACTATGTTGGGGCCTATGGCACTATACGACAACGTAATCAACATTTCACAAGGCTTTAATTGGCCCTTCTATTAAATTAGGACAAGTATAATAAAACATGTCCCACATGTCCCTCAACTTGTTTCTCAATAGTTGTTAATGGGTGCACCCCACTAAATAGTGAGAAATTCATGCGGTGAGCTGTTAATCATAAAGTCTATGTTCCAAAAAATTTCTGAAAAACAAAGATTTGAGGCCCATACATTTGATGGATTGTGTAAAAAATGGCCCAACATCATAACCTGGGGTCCTTGACTTCCAACTTTGAGTATTTTGGATACACTAGGCTCTGAAAAAGTGGTCCTAATTTGATTTCAAACGTAAGGCCTTTTTCCAAAATGGCTACTTTTCAGTGTTGTCGTTTTCACTACTGTAGAGGGTGATTTCCATTGGGATGAGAATAACTTGATGGAAAACACAATACATTGAGAAGAAATTTGATTTCAAAAGTAAATATCGATCAATATTTATTTTTTGTTTTTAAGACTTCTAAGTATGTTTTAATGATTTTTGAATATTTTGTGTTCAGCACTGTTTATTTAGTGGGGTGAATCACCATAATAATGCAATATAATTGTAAACAAATGTAATTGTTTCAACCCACATGGTTGACTGACGTTCAGGGGCGGTTATTGACATTTGGATTACGTCACTGCCTGTTATTCATCGTATAAATCTGTGTGTCTGTTGGGCTGTCTGCCTGCCTGTGTATATGTTTGTTCACTTATCTAGTTCTTACCTGCTTTATAATATGTCAAGTTCCAAACATCGTCCTCTCTCACATTCCATGTTTCTAAATCCTTCAGGATGCTACCAATTCCTGTTGGTAACATTATACCATTCGTTTCACAAACCAACTTGTCAATTGGTGTTTCAATGGGAACTGGGTATTGAGCCATCAGCTCACAATCTGCGCAGTTTGGGTAAACAAGGAATACAAGTTGTTTACAGTCTTTATCGCATGACAAAGCCGAGATGTTATGGCCACGGGCAATAAAAGTCCAAGCTGAAGGTGGTGTCCTTTATCGCTCTTGACCCAAGGTCTGGTTCCTTTTATTCCAATAAATAAATAGCCTTTTCGTTTTTGTTTTCAAAATGTCTTTATATATATATATATATATATATATATATATATTATTATATATATCAGTTGTCTGATGATCGCATAACGCGTGAAACTCGGAGTTACAACTACCAGCGTTCCACTAGTTTTACTACAAGTATATATATATATATATATATATATATATATATATATATATATATATATATATATATATATATATATATATAAATATATATAATATATATATATATATAATATATATATATATATATAATTCCAACTTATTCCTTGAGTCCGAGAATACAACGATTCATTCCGGAGGAAACGTCAATTATTGAAATTTGCTTAGAGCTCTTCTTTAAAAACTACAATAATGATTCTCTCCCTCTCTCTCTCCGGGTAGGTCGTGTATTGCCGAGCTCCAGGAAAAAGTAGATTTTTTGGTGAGATTTAGACATTTTTAGGTTACAAATTTTATATCAATCTCACCGTTACTGATCGTAGATCACACAGAGCGAATTTCTGTTTGTTAGGTTTTACTGTTTTCGAGTATTTCTGGGTTCTTTTTTCGAATTTTTTGTCGTTTTTTGTGCTCTGGCTGGCCACCATGACCAGTCAAGCGCAGCGGCCTATTCAGATTAACTCAAGCGTGAGCAAGGGTGGAGAACACGGTTCCATTGTTCCTGGTAATAGCCCACTTACCAGGGACAATGGAGTCGTGTTCAAAGTGCTAGACACAATAGGCCGTATTCATAAAAATAAGTAATTACTTACTAGTAAATGCTATAAGTAAAAGCAACAGCTAGGTAAGTAAAAGGTCTAGTCTAAGCAATTGCTAAAAATCTTATTCATAACCATTTGCTAAATGATTACAGTTGTTACTTGCCACGGCTAGTAAGTTCTCAAGTAGTTGCTATTGTACTACAGTACCATCCACGAGTCTCGGTATTTGGTGGTATGAAGGTGTTTGCAAGCCATTCCACATTTTCTTTGTCAAACCTAAATAAAGTTCTGTAAGTGGTAGGGTTGACTTCATCACGATTAAGCCTGATGTTATACACCTTAGGTTGTGGTCTTGGACGTAAAAACATGGCAGAAAATGTGATATGTCTGTATTGACTAAACAGCAAGCCAAAAATTAGGTGCTTGTACAATCACTAGTAAATGCTAGTCGAAGGTCATTTTTATGAATACAAATTGAAGTAGGTGCTAATTTCTCTAGCATTTACTTATTATAAGTAAAAAGCAATTACTAATGCTTAAAATTTGTAGCTTTTACTTGAAAGTCATTGCTTATTTCTATGAATACACATTTAAGTAAAAGGTCAGTAAAAGGGGGTTGTTACTTTAGTAAAAGCAATTACTTATTTTTATGAATACGGCCTAATATCAGTTCGACAATATCTTATT
>CM055816.1:53628854-53866354 GCA_029582265.1 Zoroaster sp. YZ-2022 | reverse complement strand
AAATTCGTTTAATTTCGCGACGACAGTTCGTCATGCAGCAAACAATGACTACACCAAAATAAACATGTATAATGACGACACAAATCTTTCCATGTTACATTGCAATGCTATAGTAAGTATACATGTAGAAAGGAAGTTAACATTCTAGGAAGATGAATTCAAGGCAAGTCATTTTGTCACTCAAAAAATTAACCATGCTTTGTAAATAATTATTTTGTGAAAAAGTTTCAATTCTTTCTTCAAGAGCAAACCTATAAAAAAATCCCCCTTTTTTAATGATAACTCTGGAAAAACAACAACCTTACTAATTGTTTACATTTATTTGAAATGACCAACAGTCGGAACGTACAACATTGGTAATTAGATACACAATTACTGAAGTGCTTTCATAAGGTGTCCGGTCCTTGTGGGGCTCATTGGGCAATCGTTTGGCAAACTATTGGAAGACGATTCAATGATCGAAGTGGTAGTTTTGTCAAAGCTTTGAACGCGCCCAGCAAAACCGGCCCTCCTTGCTCAGACAAAATGGTTATTCGGGGATTACTGTCTATTGTGTAAGGATGATTAGTGAAAGATTAGCAGCGACAGTGCCACCAGTGTTCTAGACTGCAGTAGCTACTTTGTAGATATTAGGACTGTCAATTATCACTTCCAGAAGCTGTTCCACACAGAAGGATTGCTTTCAAATCTGGGAAACAAATGAAGCCAGCTTGCAGAGGGCGCTAGACCAACTATCGTTACAGGAAGGACGAAGCAATTATGGTTAAGTGTGTTGCTCAAGGACACAAGCGCCGCAACCAGCCACGCCGAGATTCGAACCCACATTTTGACAACACCAGAACTTGAGTCCGATGCACTAGACCGCTCGACCAAGACACTCCAGATATTTAATTACTCATTTACAGTCCAATATTTTCAATATTGGCAGAGGGGCGTTCCATTCGGACATTGCTCTGAATGCTTTGCGAAGCATTATCTACTGTAAGCAATGTGTACTTGACCTCAGTTATCGCGATTTTGTGAAACGTGTTATCGTATAAAAATAGCAAAGTGACCTGCTTAATAAAGGGATTAATATTGATATCATGTGTTCAAGGATGCGGGGAACACGGGTAAACATACCCCAATATATCAGAGGGGGTGACAATCATCCCCTAATATTTCCCAATTTGTAACAACATTCTGCAATCCTTTCGCATCAATTTATTATACCCTTTAAAACATATCTGATAAATCGTAATCTGTCTGTCCTTGTGGACAAGTACAGACCCACGATCATGTCTTAACCGAGTGTACTGTGACAGGACCTCCCTGCCCACTATCTCAAATTGACAACCCCCAACTGGTGACATACCTCACCAACTGCCAATTTTGATTGCCGTAGTTAACATACGAAATAATAATAATCGTAATCTGTTATATTTGATCGTTATTTATGTTTTGTACAAGATTAGAATCTTAATAATTAATGGCTACCATTATAGCCACAGATTTGTATTCAAATCGTGAAAAACATGAAATAAAGGTTGTCAGCCTGTGTTAAACAGTGAATTATTCTTGCCTTGGAATCATAAGTTGCAAATCGTGTGCACTTAATCGTATACTGTAGATACGTGCGCGGTATGTCGCATCTGCTTACGAAGAGGATACCACCTCGTTCTGCTCATCAGTTATTCATATATTCATATATATTCATGTATATCAATATTCATGTAGGCCTATATGAATATAGATATACCAATCGGTAGATATTAGAGAAAACAAAGAATGAAAAATATTATATCACAGCGAGAGGGTTATTTTGATGATCGTTGGAACCTCCTAGCGCGAAGTGGGCGTGTCTCATGTTGGAATTACGTCACACCTACCAACTGGATAGTCACTTCGCTTTCGCAATCGTATTAAGTATTTTTTATGAACCTGCTCAAAAGAGCACCCTAGAATACGAGCAAATATCCCAAGGGGACAATAAAAGCCAGTTTAATCCAGCCCCCCCCCCATGAACCAGCCTTTGTTGGTTGGTGTCACAATGTTATCAGTGTCGTATCAGTGTGTGATATCATGCAGTGTATAATAGGCATCATGGCATTCAAAGGGCTGTGATTGGCTCAATTAATGATACACCATGTGCGCTCCACCAATCAAATGACAAAAATCTGTTTGTGAATCATGAAGTATGATATAGACAGCTGAACTGTTTTTGATACCTGAGCTTTCATAAAGCTTTCATAATAAGCATTCATCCATCCATCCGTCCATCCATCCATTCATTCATCTATCCATCCATCCATCCATCCATCCATCCATCCCACCCATCCACCCATCCATCTATCCATTCATTCATCCATCCTTCCGTCCGTCCATCCATCCATCCATCCCAGCCACCCACCCACCCATCCACCCATCCATCCATTCATACATCATCCATCCATCCATCGAACTTGTTCATGCTTTCATCACTTCTCGTGCAACTCACTTCTTTATGGTATTCAACAAGAACACTGCAGCACGTCTAATAACACATTCTAAACGCTCTTCACATTATAAATTTTGAGGCTTTGCATGGTGGAATATCGATATCGTTTCGGTTTGCGGTAACACCATGTGTTTATCTCAACTAACGTGAAGCTGAAGTACAGGTTCTGAAAAGAACCGTATCGCACAACTCGTATCTCAACCTTCGTTAAGTGAGAAAGGTTCAAGGGAGAACCAATTTCGGGCAACTCGTTTTTCTCTACTGTCGCTAAGTGAGAAATGTGGTTCAGGGAGAACCATGGGGACTTCACGGCTCTTCACATTATTCCAATCTAACAAACTCATGATCCTTACATACTGCTCAATGCATGGTACATCACCGCGCTATACTTATCTGAACTTATCACTTATTATATCCCTAGTCGAGCAGGGTCTTCGATCTGCAAATCAATGTCTTATTAACAAACCATATCAGTCGATCGTATCGGTCCTGGGGGACAGATCATTTCGTATTGCTGCCCCACGTCTGTGCAACAATATTCCTGTCAATATTCGCTATAGTCCATCCACCGACTCTTTCAAAACTCACAAAAGTTATGAAAGTTGCTTACAATAGCACAGTTAAATTTTAATTGTTTTCTTTTTTTCTTGTTTTTGTACCGTTGTTCTCATTAATGATAACAAACTGAAACCCCTCCAATGTAAATTCCTTTGTGCTCCAACCTTAGGCCGAAGTTTTGGGGAGATTCAACTTTGACCTTAGCTGGTAATTAGCTCGCAAGCTTCGAAGCGTAACGTCACATCTTCGGCACAACGTGTCCAATGAAATTAATTGAATGGTATGCCGTGAACCTGTCTCTATTCTTGATAGGATAAAGACCAGTCTATAAATGAACATGCATGGAATCTGGAGATTAACCAAGAGGACTAAATACGTGATAGTGAATGTTAGGCCAATATCAAAATATTCGGTTTCTGGTCATAGGTTGATTTTTTTTTGGGTGATACATGTTAACATGTATACGCGGTCATTGGAACCAGACCAAAATTTCACACACAAAGTATAGTAGCTAAGAGAGGCCGCAGAAATCAGGCAAACGTTAATTCCCCTATGTGAAAAAGTCGCTTTTAAAACACAGCGCAGCAGAATTCGAATCGATCCAACAATGTACGCTGCAATCGTTTCATAGCAGGAAAAAAAGAAGAAAAAAAAAGAAAAAAAAACACCCCAACAAACAAACAAACAAACAAACAAACAATGCCGACGTGCGGGTCTGAAGCGACGCGCTCGGAGACCAGAAACCGGAGACTTTTTTGACCTTATGTTATGCACAAACATGTGATAAAGGTTAATTATTTGATTGGTTATTATGAGAATAACCAAATGGTCAAATTTTAATAAAATATTTCAAACTGCCCTGATGCTGTACAATTTTCAGAAAAAGTGAACAAATTCCAGTTAGAAAGTAAAGCAAAGTGTACTCTCACCTGAATTCCACGTTAGAATTGATACACGAAAATTAAAAAAAAAAAAACTAATTTAGCTTGAAAGTCACAACGTTCGTAAAAAAGGTTCAAAGAGAGTAAGCATACTCTTCAATTCATTTTTGACAATAATGTCAATTTTTGTACTTTCACAATTTTGACATACGGGTTATGCTGGTATGTTATTTGCTCTTTCTCGACAGTGTAATTCCCCCCGGGGAAACAATATTTTCACTGGTCATGTACAGTAAAATGGCTATATAATGTAAAGTTATGAGTTATAAATGTTCAAAGAATAAAAACAACAGGATTAAAAGCTATGATTTCACATGGGTGTTTATTAAGATCCAAGCTATTCTGTGTAAGGACGGTTTGGCTTATTTACAAAATACTTTTGAAGTTTTTTGAAGTTTGCCTTGTATGTGGGGAAGTATGCTTCAGTAATTTTTAGACTATTCTACACAGGAATAACGCACACAAAACCAAGAGCCAAACGAAGGACTGTCGATAAAAGGAACTAACACATTACTTTAATGTCTACTATAGTCATATAATAGCGTACCGGTTGTCCAAAATAGGGGAAATTGCTTCAGAACATATACGGGGGAAATACATGCATACGTTGCTAAACATAATCTTAGCTAAAACAATGCATGTGAGATGTATGGGGTTAGTATTAATAATAATTATAATAATATTAATAAAAACGATAAAAACTAAGCGCATTTTCCAACGGACACAAAGAATTATGACTTATGAACCTAAATGTTCTTCACCATCTGAATTAGCACTTAATGAGGATAAACAAGAAGTCAAGAAACCCTCTTCAAAAGGTCTCCGTTTATTTTGTCTCTCCTTGGTCTGTAGCGAAATGAGTGTATTTTCAGTAACTTTTGTGGGTGGAGTGTTTGACTATTTTCACATAAATACTCTTCGTTACAACCCCGCAAAAACTGGGGTGTTAAAATAACGCCACTGGTGTCAACATATCAGGCAAGTTGCCCGATTTGAACAACACTGGTGTGCTTTGAACAACCCATTTTTTCAGTGTAATAAAACATACAATCTCATGCCAACGGATCGAAGTAAAATATTCGGTTTGTATAATTTTGTTTTTTTTACATATTTTAAATAATTAGGCCAAATTGTACAATATTCTAAATTGTAGAATGTTCCTAAATATCAACAAATACATTAATAAATATCAACAGACCCTGCCACATATCACCACACGCAATTAAATAAACATCTGAGTGATGTGGAACCTTTAAATTGAGTCAGTTACAAATGTACTAAGGAAATAACCGCTCGTTATGCGGCCTAAACCGTGAGGTAAAGACCTCTGGAGTGGTTGCCACGGCTGATGATGCTATCAAGCCGAAGGCGAGTTCATTTATAACCCTTCACCATGTCCCAAGAGGTATCTCTACAGCGGTAAAGTCAAAGCATGACAATTTTATTTCCATTAATAAATACCCTTCTTGATTTTAGCATTCCAATTTAAAAAAATTTAAGTCAGTTTTACTGCAAAAGCCAAAATGGCAACTGTTAAATCAAAGCATTTGAAACAAATGAAACACCAATTTGGTGCCCGAGTCAGCGTGACGCGAAAACAACCGTCTTCAATAAGCTCAGATTGGTTCAATTCCGCATCGCTACCACAGCCGTTCATACACTCCCACGTGATCACGTCTCATCCAGTCAGATGCTCTAATCTGTACTGGGCATTTATTAATTCATGTTATTCTTATGTTAAATGATGAATAGATAAACCCAGTGGGAAAATGAACAACAAATAACAATGAATTATAATCGTTTAAATTACTACAATTGTCGATACCTGGTTTATGTAGAAGCCCGTGGCTTTTTTGAATCAGTAACAAACATGCGGATTAAATTTTCTGTAATAAATAATATTGCACGGACAGCAAGCTGATTTGGCATGTTGACGCACTCTTGGGCCGAAAAATGGTAAAACGAGAGAGAGAGAGTAAAATTGTATTGACGTCCTTGATGAACAAAATACATGTTGTGGAAACCGCATGGCTAGGACGAACGAAGGTTACCCTGGTTCGTCCAATGATAAAAAAAAAAAAAGTAAAAATGCATGAGCCGATGGTGGCTACTTGAAAATTGCGCCCTCAAGAGGCAATCAACGTTCGGAAAGCGGTCTAAGAATTTAAACAGTTATCAACAAGGAAATATCGCATCCATTTCGACTCGTCTGTCTTTGTGTGCAAAAACATAATGAGTAGATCTTATGTTTAATACATATGTTATCATTTACACACGAATACTCGCACAAATATTCCCATATAAACCAAACATTTCGACTAAGATTAAATGGATTTTACGGAAACTGATTGAAACTTGGTATAAGCGAGATTCTACTGCTATTTCGCCTATGGTAGAAAATCACATTATACAGTCTGAGAATATTCGTTTGGTAAGTTCAGCTGAAACTTGGTTTAATGGTTGGTTCTGATTTCCCAAGGCCGCCTTTTACAAAGTAAATGTGTCCCCTTGCAGAAGAAGAAAAAATATCCAGTATACTCCATACTCGAGTAAGACGACTTTAGCATGCCCCAGAGAACAACATTACACCCAGTCCTCATCAAAAATGTGTATAGTAATTCTTAGATCATGCTATAGCATGAAGTAAGTCATTCGTCCAACGACGACTACATGCGACGGCTTACAGCATTATTTTGACTATAATGTATCGTGACTCTGAATTGTTATGTATGGGACACCATAACAAATAAATACAAGAGCAAAGAAAGTTAAATAAACACTCCATTGTGTTCGCATTATCCCTGAAGACCCCCAGTTAGTTGCACCTGTCAGTATACGAGCTCATAGTCATTAAATGTTCCATCTGCAATCCAAACACAAAGGGGAAAAAAAAGTGTTTCAATTGAATTGGAATTCGAACGAAATAAGCGCACCAGAGGGCGCATACCCGTCCACCCTCCTCTACACCCCCGTGTCACGAACAATAATGATAAACTCACCCACCGAGATTCTATTGCACTGCCAAAAACTCGAGTGTTAAACGTCACCAGTGGTTTCAAATCATTATTTCATTACTAAAATGGCGAATTGCCTCATATAATAATGTGGACTTATATAGCGCACGTATCCACCAAATTGGTGCTCAAGGCGCATTATATTATTAGCCCTGCTCATCAGGCTCATAAATCATTCCTGAAACCATCTCAGCTCCCTGGGGAGTATACAGCTCAATTACTGCCATTACAGCGCATATATGGCTAATCAAACACAATAACCAACTCTGCCCTCACAGGTACCCATTTACCCCTGGGTGGAGAGAAGCAATTACGGTAAAGTGTCTTGCTCAAGGACACAAGCACCATGGTCGCGGTTGGGATTCGAACCCACATTCTGACGACTGAGCTATATCAGAACACAAATCCAATGCACTAAACCGCTAGACCATGGCACTCCATATAAACATGGTGTACATTTAACACCACGGTTTTGGCAGTGTTTACATGGTGTACATTTAACACCACGGTTTTGGCAGTGTTTAGTATGGCCGCACAGCTTTCCCGCTTATTATCCTTTATTTTAGTTTGTTTAACTCACTGTATGAACTTTCGTGAACAGCAGTTCCAAAGAAATGTTGTATGGATGGGATACAACATAGGAAATCTCCAAGAACTCTTTCGTTTGGTTTATTTGGTAATCGAACATTTAAAAAAAAAATACAGAAAATGGAAGATAAACCAGGATAACAAATAATTCCTTATGAACCAATCCATTAAGCCTTACAGGTATATAACGGGTATTACGCCACACCTGGCTGCAGACTGGTCGGTTTAACAAGTTACATGTAAAACTGTATTTAGAGGAGCTCAAAGCAAATACTCGTTATGAAGCTTTTAAAGCGTTTACGTCACAAGGAAACTAAGCATCTATACATTATTGTAAAAAAAAATTATTTTCCTCCGAACCGCTTCTGTCTCAACTTCAAGAAAAGCCCGAGGTTCGACGCACGTTAAACAAAACGTCCCAAAACTGTCTGCGTTTACGAGAACAAATTAAATAAATAAATAAACAATCGCCTTTGTAATTCCACCCGTGCAAAGTGACCACTTCAATGAACAAAATCACATAAGTAATGGCCCCCAAATTGTGTAATACCACTGAGTATATCTGCGCTGTTGTACGTGTAAACGCAAAATAGGCCATTTATTATAGGACCACGGGTTTTTCTAAATTCAAGACACACGAGGTTCGGACGAAATTTGCATTTTCATTTAAATATATTTAACAGTATAAATATATATATTTATTTATATATATATATATATATATATATATATATATATATATATATATATATATATATATATATATATATATATATATATATATATATTTATATTAATATAAATATATTATTTATATATTTTCCCCTTTATTCAATAGCCTCTCTAAACATGGGAAAAGGTAAATTTGTAACATTTGCTTCGAGCCCCTCTTGAAGTATTTGTGAGTTATCGCTTGGAAACTGCAATTATCACACTCACCTTGGATTGTAATAAAATAGCCCACAGCTTGTTGGCTTGTTGTGCTCGTCACACAAACATTGCAGCCCTTTATATTCGCAATCTGTTAACAAAACGTATTTGTAATGTCATGTTATGTTATAATGTCACAATAGCGATTAACACACAACAAAAAGAATTAGGAAGCAATTTTAGAAAAATGGAATTGCATAGAAGTAGAGCGACAGAGATAATTAAATTATAACAAAACTGGCAGAGAGCAAATACAATGTATGTGCAGGAAGAAATGCAAAATGGTTAAACGAAAAGGTCAAAGATGTAAAATGAATTATGAGCGAAACACCTTTTTGGAATGCATTTAAAAAATAAATAAAATAAAACATAACATTTTAAATTACTTCAATACAAAGAAACATAAATTCGAAGAAAAATAGATAAGAAAACAAACAATTTTGCAATCTCGTTCAAAATAATAATAATAATAAAATAATCCTAATAATAAAATAATGTGATTTTTTTTTAGACACAATGAATCAATCATGTGAGCTGTTGACGTCAATGCATTGGAAGATAGGAAGCACCTCCAGAGACCAAGCAATCGACAAGGGGTTACACTAGGGGCATATTCGCTCACAACCCCCCGGCTTTAAATGCGTCATCTCTAGCACGCATTACTTACAAGGCTTGTCCTGGGACCGCAGATTCCTCAGAAACGGCATGTTTTCGTCTGACGGGAAGTCGAGTGGTAACGCCGTTACAAGAAGCAGTGTGTATGCAAGACACACGGCGAGCAGCACTGTTTTGGTCGACATGTTTGTTTGGACTGGAACTGTACTGTTTCCTCTGCAACCGAAAAGAAAAACAACCAAAAATTGTGAAAATTATGTTTATGGATTAAAAGTGTTTACGGTGTCAAAAGTGGCAGCCGGCACGGTTCCTCAATGTATAGTGGAAGAGGAGTTCGGATAATGTTGTTTTAAAGTAACCTGTGCCCTGAGGGTACCCCCATTATCAAAACACAAAATTGCTGCGCAAACTACCGATCGATACATTTACTGAACACACACAACAAAACATCCATTCAAAATACACTTTCAGGTGAGCTTTATACAACAACAAAATAAGCCAATTTCTTGTTAAACTCATGATTAGTTTGACGAAGACCCACTCTTCCATCTAGTGTTCCGCTTCAAAGAAGAGGACAAAACGTATTTTTTTTTAAAGGGAGAATTGATTGAGGATAAACTTTTCCTCTTGATTGCACGCGGCCTGCATTAGTCTGTAATATAAAAAATAAATTGGTCGAAAAATCAGTTCAATATGAACGGACTATACCAGACTTCCGGTCGACAATTTTACCCACATTTCTCACTCGTCACAATCAGCGCGGCGCCTTTGGTTGGGATGAGGGCTAGACTAACCCCTACATCACGTGATTCTTATTTCACAAATAAAAAAATAAAAAAGAACAAAAACTTTCGTAGGGAAAATCCAGAAAGTTGTTATTTCTTGGCGCTTTTTAATGGAATATTTGTATTGCTGGCATTGTCAGGATCAGGACCAACTTTGAGAAATATTGTAGCTCATGATCGCAGTTGTGGGTATTAAACTTTCAATTTCCCAAAACTATATAACCCAACCGACACAAACGTGTTTGTACTTTTCATTGGCGGATCTGGGATTTGGAAGGGAAAAATGGAACACAAACGAACGCACCCGTCATCATGGTGTTCCTAGCTATCCAGTGGATTTACCGGGTGGAAAGGGCCCGCCCCCACACAAATGGTAAAGAGGGAGAATGAACACAATATTGCTGTATTTTGCGGAGCCACTGTGGAGGAAGGGTCTGCATTGGCCTATAGCAAAGATTTTCAGAGGCGGCGGGGGCGGAGCAAACATTTTTTTTCGGTGAATTTACAGACACAAAACTCAAATGAATCGAAAAATTATGTCAATCCATAGCAGACGTTCAGAATTACCACCAATTTTGTGAATTTACAGACAAACACTAATTTGCCAACAAGCTGGGGGCGAGCCCTTTTGACTAAACCACTGATGGTCTGTATATAACAGGGGCCATAACCACTATTGAGTGCGAATAAGTTCGCAATTCCCTCTTGGAAGAATAAAATAACCCAAACAGGGCAACGGTTTGAACGGGATGACGGAGACCAAAAAACAGATTATAACCTGCAAGGAAAAACCTTTAGTATTTCGTTCGAACTAATTCGGCTGAAATTATCTGATCTCAATCTGCCTTTCTCTCTGAGTTTGATTTATTAGAGCGTCTCTATTAGATTGTATGTTTCTCCATGGGACCGTAAGCGCACTGAATATTTCACCCACCGGGTTTGGATTACCAGGCGTTTACGATTGCTCAGCGTAAATTATCCTATAGCAACCGCCAACTTGGGAATTTTGGCAGGAAACAAGTCACGCCGCAGCGCCTCGTGCGCGCACCACACGGCACATGGAATTCGTTCGAAATCTTGGACATGTTCATCTTTGCACGTTCCACTTGCCTGAACAATGAGAGACACTATGATTAAGAAAAGAAAATTCCCCAGAGTGGACAATGCCAGGTTGCATTATTAAAGAAGGGTGGACTAATATCCTCTGAGATTTGGTGGCCAGCGACTCTTCTCTAAACACCCTTTTTATCACACAATAACCGTCCAATAAACGCTTGTTTGATGAGAAAAAAACCTCGGTCAAATGAACCACGGACAGATTAGTTTGCTCTCCGTTAAGTGGAACCACTGAAGTGTCAGCTGTGTTAATAGTTTTTGTTGTTTGCTTGTTTTGTAAGTTGGGGGTGATGGTTTTTACGATGTATTTTCTCACTTCTTGTTTAGTTTCTCAAGTTAGGGGAGAGTAAGGCTGAGTTCAATTCGCCTAAACTTTTTGTATGGGAATGTTCACACCGTGTTGTAGTTTAAGCTCATTCAAATAATACGTTATTCAGCTGCGGGGTGTAGTTCGTCAAGTTAAACCTTCCTAGCATTTATACAGCGCTTTGTGATCAAATCGAAATGGTTTATTTTCAGTATCGTTTGGTGAAATGTTGGTAAATGCATGCATATTTGATACGAATGAAAACATATGATAGTTTCAGCTTATTCCGTTTGGCCATTAATGAGTTTTTTTTTAATAAACCACCATTAATCTTTGCTATAATATGTAACTAAAAACTATCTATCTGCGTGATATATCCTCGTTTTTGGCAGGTTCCCAGCTCTCTGAATACTACAATAGAAGAGTCCAGCTGTCCAGTAATAGCTATTGTCAAGGGATTATAGATTAGTTGAATTGTGGTTGATGTTTCTTTGTGCATCCACCAGGCCCACATGGATTATGGGGGATTAACTCCTAAGTCAAGCTATTGTGTTCCAGGAATCTTAGGAATTCTTTAGAACAATAGTGTGTTAAGTAAGACTAATTGCGGTGACACCATGTGAAATTCTCAATTGAGTAGTAATTAGTTCTGAAAAGAACTGGAGGTACAACTCGACGTTTCGATCAGTGTGCTCTGATCGTCCTCAGTGTGTTAGTGTATAGGGACATTGGGGTGGCACTCTGCCGCATATTGAGCATGGTATACAAGCGATCTCTTTGTTTGGCTACTAGGATCTGACAGATAATGGGCCGAATAAATAAAAAGTAGCATTTGCTTTTTCTAGGCTTTTTCTTGAATATTTATAAATAAAACTAAGTAATTGCTCATAAGCAAAAGCTTCTGCTTATAAGCAGAAACACAAGCTCGTTTCTTGTAAGCAAATGCTTTACAAATTAGCAAATGCTTGAAAACATATAAATAAAATCTATCTTTTACTTGTAACCAGAAGCATTTGCTCGTAGTTTTGCAAGCTCCTCCATACCAGCTTGATCTTTTACTCACGCCTTCATGCTTAACTGTGAGCACCATGTTCATGCATGTAAGAGAAGGTCCTAAGGTGTATACGAACAAGATTAATCGTGCTGAGACATCTCCTGGCACCTATCGAAAATTGTTTCGATTTGATAAGGAAAATGTTGAGTGGCTTACACAAACATTTCTGCCCGAAAGGCATGAGACACATGGTGGAAGCTTGTCACCAGTGGAGCGCATGGAGACAACTTTGCGTTATTTAGCAGATCCAGGCTACCAGACCTCAGTAGCAGAGGTGATGGGGATAACCCAGCCCACTGTAAGTACACATACGTTGCAAGTACTTTGGACCGCATATCTGCCCAACGCCCAACATGGATAAAATTTCCTGTGTCTATAATGCTGATCTGACGGACCCAAAGCAATGGTGGGCTGATAAGCTCGGTTTTCCCTTTACGCTTGGGGCCATCGACTGCACTCATGTACGTATTGATAAGCCAAGTGGACAGTTCGGGGATGAATTCATAAATCGCAAGAACTTTCCTTCATTCAATCCTTCGGAATGAATGCCGCTATTGTTGTTGACCTAAGCATTTGCTAGGCAAGATAAAGAAAAAGCTATTAGTCAAAGCAAATTATTATTTATACGTTTTTAAGCAATTGCTTTTGCTTTTGCTTCTGCTTGGTAAGCAATTGCTTTTTCTAGGTGCTTCTTCTTGTAAGCAAATGCTACTTTTTATTTATTCGGCCCAATGAACTAGTTATAATAATACCCCAAGGGAACTGGCCAAAATTTGGAGTTTTAGGGGGTTGGGGGAAAATGTGATGTGATCTGGGAAAACCCTTCACATGGTGAAATTTGTAATGTTTGTGTTTTAATACATCAAATTAATGAGGACACTGTGCTTATTTCAAAACTGTTTTATTCAGGATTCTTGGTTGTCTATAACTTACGCTCTCAGGAAGTTCGAAAAACCAGCTGACCTCGTTTTAAGAAATCAAGCTTTTAAGTTCCGAGTAATATTTCCCTTAACATGATATACATACCACACCATGGGACACACACCATGGGACTTTTATGGTGTCTTCCTTCATTATTAAAATAAACAAATGAATACAAAAAATCTCTTTGCGTGGTATAACAAACGTGATAAAGATCGACAACACTAATCGGTCTTGTCTTTATTGGTTAGGCAGAATACGATTAACATCCCTCAGACGGTATTCTTATCAGCAAGTTATGTTATCGGAGTTGATGTATTAAAATGTCACTGATTCACAACATGTCAAAGCTGACCCAGTTACTTTGTTGCTCCGAGCCCTGACAAATCTAGAGTATTAAAACAACGACAGTGGTGTCAAATAGACTACCATGGTCTTTAAATTTGACGAGTTGTCAAATATGAACACTTTTGTGCTATGCCTTGTTTTACAGTCAAGAAAGAAAAGAATTCAAATATGTTTGAACGGTGTAGGATATATCAGCTGACACGGCCTATTCTGTCAGCCCACAGCGTTTCCAACACTTCTTGGTGAAAAAAGTCACAACTCACAAGTAGGTGTTTTTGCAAGAAGGTGATTTATCCAAATTTCCCACGTCACGTATCAAGAAGAAGAAGAAGAAGAAGAAGAAGAAGAAGAAGAAGAAGAAGAAGAAGAAGAAGAAGAAGAAGAAGAAGAAGAAGAAGAAGAAGAAGAAGAAGAAGAAGAAGAAGAAGAAGAAGAAGAAGAAGAAGAAGAAGAAGAAGAAGAAGAAGAAGAAGAAGAAGAAGAAGAAGAAGAAGAAGAAGAAGAAGAAGAAGAAGAAGAAATAAATAATCATCATCATTATTGTATAAGCACGATCTTTGAACGTGCATATCTGTCACTGCAGTCGCAAAATTTCAGTAATGGGAGCTTAGACAATCTAAATCCCTTGTTATAATAACATCGGTCATGTTGGCAAAACATGATTCTACTGGCATGCTTACTTTATTTGAATCAATAAATACATTAAACAACCGATCTGTGAAATTTTCAAGTTATTTCGGTGTATCGTTAACGAAAACAGAAAGTATAAATGGATTCAGCTGATTACGCTGTATTCATTATTACGTTGAATTTAGGAAGAGGAATGTTTTATTCGCGACGGCGGTTTATTTTAATATTTTAATTATTTTTTTTCAACCTTTATTTAAAAAAAAATGTTCTATTTAAGTAAGCTTAGGCCAAAAAAATGTCTCCGGTTTCTAGTCTCCGCGCTCGTCGCCTCTAACCAGCGCGTCGGCATTTTTATTTTATTTATTTTTTATTTTAATTTTTGTTTTATGAAACGATGTCCAATTGCAGCAAAAAAATTACTGGATCGATTTGAATTAGTTCAAAAAAAGTGCGTCACCGCACCGATTTTGAAGCCGACCGATGACCAGAAACCGTATACTGTTTTTTTATGTTTATGTTTTGTTGTTGTTTGTTTGTTTGTTTTTGTTTTTTGTTGGCCTTATTCAAGTTGTCGCCAAAAAACACACAGAAGTTATTCATGATTTTTGCTACCATATCTATCTTGTATTCAAGCTTTTAGATAATGATTCTTCCTGTTTTTAGTTTGGTTATTGACCAGTGCTGTAAACTCTTCTGATAATCTGTGTTTTGGATTTCTCCCCGCCCCCGTGAAGATCGCCGTGCCCACATCCGCTACCAATACAAATGCATGGAGTCTTTGCAGACTCCCTCGTACACTGCAAAACTGTGGTGTTAAAAACTACACCATTGGTGTTTATATTAGGCAACTCGCACAATATAAACACCATGGAAGAATAAAGTTGACACCACTGGTGTTATTTTGACACCTCGGTTTTTGCAGGGTATAAAGCCACACCTAAAAAATAAATAAATAAATAAAATAAATGAATGAATGAATGGATAAACGAATGAATGAATGAATAAATAAATAATAATAATAGAATGAATGAATGAATGAATAAATAATAATAATAATACAAATAAACAAATAATAAAACAAATTCCCGGTAACTGGAATGCGTGGCTAATGATGTGTTGCAAACAGATTATACTCTTAACGGTTCCAGCGTCAAGCTCAGAGGAGCGTGACAGTTTGAGATTTCAGCTTCAATCAATAGTGCATTCTGGGGTTCAGAATATTTTCCAAAAGTGGAAAAAAAACGTGTATTTAATTTCAATCCAAACGGATGCAACAGAGGACAACTGTCTGTATTCCCCGATCCACCAGTTAGACGGCAAAACCAGGCAAAAACTCAGGTGTAAAAACAACATCAGTGAGGTTTTCCATGGTGTAGTTTTAACATCGCGGTTTTCAATTATATACAGATCTCATATTACAACAATGGTACTTAATATAAACTCAGCATTACCGAATGATTATCTCAGAACGGGTTTCAAGTGAAAATTATGCTAAATAATTATGATAACACTCTTTCGAAATAATTTGATTTAAAAAAAACGGTCGACAATTTGATATCAAATCTTGCGTCTGTATTGAACTCTGCAGCACTGTTTGATATCTGAAAGAACACTGCCCTTCTCTTAACCAGTGTGGATAAAATCCACACTTATTTGTGTTCAATTCAAACTGATTCACCTAAATTATGCACTTTCTATAAATGTACATTCAGTTATGTACATAATATTCCTGGTTTCGCCCACACTAGTTGCCAAAAGTTAAAGATTATTCACATCTTGAGAAGTTGTGCTAAAATAAATTGACACTGCCTGTTTATTGACACATTGTGCTAGTCACGTTTTAGCGCCCGTGGTTACAATCTAGCTTAAACGACCTCAGGGTGGTTTTGTAAGATCGGTAGTAATATATTACTCTAAACAAGACCTTGTCATAAAATCATTAAATATTAAACTGATAGTACAGGTTGTCAATAGCAAAACAAAATTAAAAATAAGCAGATCATCTGTCCATCCATGTTAAATCGGACATGAAATGCTATTTTATGTGATGTATATGCATAATATTCTAGCAAATATATATGCTTCTGGACAATTTACTCCAAAAGGAAAATTATATCTTTACCGTAAAGTGAGAGTCGATTGAGTTTACCATTAAATCTGTAAAAATGTCCACGCTTATCATTGACACGTGAGGGCGCTGTTTTGTGAGAAGGAACTCAGTGTCACAGCAGCACTGAATGTGCGCATAATCTGGAAGTAGTTACCTCAAACAGGTTACTGATTTGTAAGCAAACACTAAGATAAAGACTGCATTGGGGGTGTTTTTTGATGAAAGGAAAACAAAACGACACTAACAACGAAACACTGCGCGACCTTTATTGTATGCCTAAAATCGGAGCTCCCTAATAGTAATAATGTGTAGGTCTCACAACCCAGTGTTCAGGGGCATAGGGAAGGCATTTTCTTTGGGGAGGGGTGTGGAGCCAATTTTGACGACTGACATTAGAGTTGGGGGGGCGCAAAAAGTTTTTGCTGGTAAATTTACGAAACATATTTACTTGTGTCCCCCCCCTCCCCATAGACACTCCGTAAAGTGGGTCAACGGGGGGAGGGGGTGGGGTGGGGGTTGAGACAACCCCCACCTTAGAAACCATGCTTAGAAACATATTAGAATCGGCATAGTTCAAGGTTTGCCGACTGAAAATTTAGTCTGGACCAACCCTTGTTCTATAGTACCTTTGATTTGCCGACTGGGGCTCTAAATGTCGACTGAGAAAAAAAAAATATTGCAGGGTGTCACACCCCCACAGCCTCTGCTTGCTACGGCCCTGCCAGTGTTTCCATTCTCTGCGATCCCCTGAAAGCGAAACACTGGCTGATATTTATGTTATTAGGGTTTTGATAGCTTAGCCCGGTCTGAAAAATAAAACGGCCTTTGTCAAATATGCTGGAACGCACTGCAATCTAACCCTTCTGCAATCGATCGTTTGCCCAAAAGTCCCCCATGTACTCTCGCAAACACTCGGTATAGTTTGTGAGGTCACTAGCGCGGTCTCTTGTCTCCAAGTCACTGTATCAACCAAGCTCTTTCGCAGCCTGAGTCATCAACTGTCGTTTATATATAATTATAGATATTTATTTTTTATTTTTATTCGCGACGGCGGTTTATTTTCTTTTCGGAATTGCCCACTTTTCCCCATCCGTTGTGGTGTTTGTACTTGCCCTAGCTCTGACAGGTAGGCTTAAGTGACGACAACATTGGCCGCGGAATATTATGTCACATCTGTCATCAGCTCTAGATCTGGGATGACTTTTCGATTGAACGCTAAATAAAGCAGGATTGATAGAGGTTCCAGTAATTGGAGAAGCTACTTTGGCATGTCTGTTTTCAGACAGCGAAATCAATACGTCTCCGCGATTGCTTGCTAATATTGTGTGGGTTTTTTCTGGTTATTTTGATTACGTTGTTTCTATCTCTGTCTTTCCTTTTTTTTTAACTCTAGATATTTCGAGACTGGGTAAGATTGCTCTTTTGTTGTCGCCAGCCTTTATATGTGTGTGTGGGGTGCTCTTACTTTCGCTCCCTTGTGGAGTCCTATAACAAAAGGGAAAGGCAAGAACAATTGGTCTCCACAGGGGAATTCTAAAGGACTCCGTGCTCCACAAGGAAATTTGTGTACAAATCCTATGGGAAATTGTTAAGTACAGGAACAAAGGAAAGAACAATAGAGGTCTCCACAAGGATGCAAAAATGAGAATGTGTGTGTGTGTGTACGTGTTTATGGTGTAAACCGAGGACATATAACAAAAGGGAACAATAGGTCCTCGGTTTGCGCAAGTGTCCTCGGTTTGTAAATGTGTACAAATCTAATGGGAGAAGCCTCAAAAAGTTTAAGTCCAACAACAAAGGGAACAAAAGAGGGGAACAATAGGGTGTCCTCGGTTTACACCATATACAAGACTGTGTGTGTGTGTGTGTGTATGTTTTTTTTTTAAACATTGCCAACGTTTAATTAACAGATGATTAGATGGAGACATCGTTGACTGTGTTCGTCGAGCCATCTATGGTCGAGCCATCTATGGTCGAGCCATCTACCAACAGATACCAGTAATTCCTAACGGTACCAACTCAAATATCACAGTCTGTATTTAGGTGGAAATAAAATGCATTATATCTAGGCATATACCTTATTCCATGTGTCTTTCCAGTACAGTGTAGTTTTAATCTGAGCACCCATAGACCTATATACTTTTGTCACAATCTTCCTTTTGACTTTAAAGGTAACATTATGACTTATAAAATGAGCCTGAAGTGACCAAATCTAGTTTTTGTGTAACAGGCCCTTAAACAAAGTTTTTTCTCTCAATGTCAATCAATATAAAAATGTTAAAGAAAAAATCCGTCAAGGCTAAGTACCAGTAAATAAAGCCTTAATCTTCCCTAGAAAAGGCCGGCTTCATGTCGAGTTTGCGCCACACGAAGAAATACGCAGTTTCGAAGTGTGACGTCACATTCCCACGGCAGCGTTGCGGATGGTTCAAAACATTCTTTCTTTTAGTATTGTTCTATGACGCAGTACTTAGAAAATGGTTGGGCACTTTTTGTTAAGATGACGACATTGATTTCGGCTATCTATTCAGTCGTTTTGGGTCAATGTTGGGGTTATATAAAAGGTTAAAGGTCAGAACCATGTTATAGAACAACTAAATAAGAATCAAGTAGCTCCAAAACAATAAATCTTGCGTTACATTGAGCACTTAACTCAGGCCCATAGTGTAGGATTTAAGTGCACATAGGTAAAAATTCTCTTCGTTATTGTGAAGTGCAATGAGTCAAGACGAATTAGCGTTAGATTTATACGTTAAAAGTATTGACACGGCCCGGTCTGCCTTCTGAACATTATTATTGTGTACATGATCGCTGGGGGAATTGCTCGTACGGTCAGGTTAACCAAATTGGATAACCGACTGATGTAATTTCATAAAGTTTTCATCATTGTTCGTTCTACGTTTAATCATCAATTGTGTCTTACAAGGATAACCTTGCCGGGAGAACTCCAAGCGTAGTTCCGGAGTCACAAAAGGGTAGGCCTAATGCACGTGAAATCGCTGAGGTTTTTGAATAAAGTGATAAAGTGCCCGCAGAGGACTTGGGCGCTTTGTGTAATTTCTCCACACGAGAGGATTCAATAAATCATTATTTCTGCACACTGTATTTGGGCAGCCTGGCTTAATTTTGACTTTGAGAAAGAACCTGCTACGTTCGAAACGTAATGCCAATAACCATTATTTTGCATTAATTTAGACGTCGTTTGATGTTGTTCGCCCTTGCTGTTTGAATCACCGTAGAATAAACTACGTCTTTGTGTTGCTGTTGTTCTTGAAGCAATGGCACTACATTGTTTCCCACACGTCTGACATTAAATACTTATTATTATTATACGCACACAGATGAGATAGTAAAACATCCGTACAGCAGTCTAGGGAAAACAGAGAAACCAACAACCATTTTGGCCTTTAAAAGTCTTTACACATTTTTGGGAAATGTCCTCTTAATTTTACTGACTGAAATACTTTCTAGACAGTGACGTAAATCCGTGTCGGAAAATGGGGGGAGGGGGGAGGGGGTGATATTGAAACTTTGCATTATGTACTGGATTTCGAACGTCGCTCAAAGGGGGATACCCTCAACCCCCACCCCAACACTGCCAAAACATCACTTTGTGTACCATTTCTCTTCTCTTCTCTTCTTCTCTTTTTTGTGGCACACGTACAACCAATCACAAACCAACGGCTAACATAAAGATGACACCCAACTAGGATAAAGAAACAAACAGATTTTTTCAACGCATGGATAATTTTGGGAGGATGATCCTATGGACCATCCCCCGGTCCAAAAAGTGGGGGGGGGGGATATATCCCCATCCCCCTGGGATTTAGTTTCTAGAGGGACTGGAACTATTACTATTATTATTTTTTCAAGGGAGGGTATAGCATTGGTAACGTTAACAAGATAAACATAAAATAACATGTGAACATTTCCTGCAAGATCCAAAAGTACACGACCACAGTTGACTTTCTAGAAAAAAAAGGTATCCTATCCAAGCTTATAATTATTAGTATCTTCTTTTCAAGAAACTGTTATTTTAGTTACGATGTTTGGCCAATTCGGGAAAACAGTATTCCCCAAAGAGCAGATTATTGCCAGATTCCCTTCAGGTGACCGATAAATCATGAATTTAATCTCTAAAGTTCGAGTAAATTAATTGCAATATATGATCACACTACTGTAAACTGATACATATTCTCCACATTGATTCTTGTTGTTCTTAAGAACGTTTTATTAGCCGACACTTGCAACGTGCTTTCCACTTCTTTCGGTCGCTTAATTGTTTGCACGAGTCTCTAAAAAGTCATATCAAGTTTTAAGGTAACGTGTCGCCAAACTCATATTGGTGGTTGTAATAACTATCGTCCCCGAATGTACTTGATTCCGGATGGCTGTGGCGATATTGCTTTCACATAGCAGACATTTTGTCGACACTAGCATTAAGCGCTGTCGCTGCTAGCATCAAAGTCATGGCCTTTTTTAAATATCAAAACCTCCCTTGCTGTTTCAAGCCCATATACACTTTTGGTCATCTCGAAATACATAAATGAATTTACATGAAACTAACTCGGTGTAAAGTTGGTGATGGTATCGAACATCCTTTAACTTTATCCGTCTATTATTACTAATGATGCATCAGTGCTTATTTTGGCAGAAACTGCGTATGTACGAGTACGGTATGTTTATTCTTTTATGAATCGATATATTGATTAAATAACCAACCTGCGAAACTTTTGGCTTATTACGTTATCTAGTACACGTGAAAATAGTGAAAATGCATTCACGTACTTGTGAATGTGAAATCTAGTAAAGAGTAAATAATAATACGAAGGGTTGAAATCTAGGAAGTTGACCAATGTAACCATCCCCAAACTGTTTCCTTCACAACATCCTGTTACATGTTTCTATCACCCTTTAAATAGATAAGGAAAATTAATTAAATAATTCTTCATGACTTTATGTTTTAAAATATTGCCCCAGTACCTATAATCCTAATTAAGCTTCCGTGGATCCTAGGCTGGCCCCGAAACCCATGTTGCTTTAGCTCCGCGCTGCGCAATGGTTTCACCCCCCCCCCCCCCCCCAACACAAAATAATGTTCACAAGGATTTGAGCCCTTGGCTATGTGCAAGATACACATTTGAGACGATTTGATTGATTTCATTCCAGTTATTAAAATTTCATTTGGGTCAACGACTTCTGCTCTGCGAATGAAAACAACGCCCACTTGATTATCACCCGTCAACATCAAAGACATCCAAACTCGTTCTATTCAATCACGCGTCAAGCAATCTCAAAAGTCCTCTGGCGTTACCAGACTTGTGCCATCAAATCCTTTGATAAAACACCGTCGGCTGTGTCCACAACGGGAATCCTTGAAGACACCGTAATGACATATCTAATGAACTGGTAACAAGTGTTTACTCTGGGTGTAGGGGAATAACACACGACCGGCAAATCTCACCCGTCCAAACGTCAGACGGGAGTAGGAAGTGCGTGTTACAAGGATTTATGATATTGCCATAGAAAACAAGATTTCTAGAGTATCACCACGAACCTTTAAACGTCGACATGGGAGAATTTTTTTCTTCAATGGGTAGACTACTGTTTAAATTGATTTTAAATTGATTTTTTTCTGTACACATTGGTTTAAATGGAACACCCCCCCCCCCTCTTTTCATGGAATTGTGCAGAGCATTAACAAGGGCACAAAGGAATATTATTTTGATTACTTGAGAAAAGTATGCACTGTTATCACAGCCAGACTGGAACCTCCATTAGCCAACCGATGAAGCCCCAATTTGACATACTTAATCAGTGCCAACAAAAAACATTTTTTCCGCTTTTGTGGCTTTAATCAGTGATAACATGTTGGGAAGACTTGTTTTGAAACCCCATTTCCTCAGATAGACAACACAGGAGGCTAAACACGTCATTGAGCGTGCAGTCATGTGAAGGAGATTATCACACCAATGCAGACGGAATACACTCATACACATCGTACACACAAGTATGCTGTACAACATTGGTTTGGGTAAATCATGGAGAGGAGTTGTCCTAGACAAACGGAGAGGGATCACAGGGAGGTCATCAGACCGAATGTTGGGTCAGACAGACCTGCCATCAAGTTCAAACTGACCCGGAAGCCAGGTCAGAAATGTCGGTTTAATTCGAGTTTTGGGCCATGCTGACTCGGATTCCGGGTCGGGTTTAATATTCTGACTCGGATTACGGATCGGGTGATTCGGACTCGGATTCCGGGTCGGGTTATTCAGACTCAGTTTCCTGTCAGTCAGACTAGGGTCCTTATTTTCTCTCCAGATCAATACTTACACAGGAGTTTTTTTTCAGTGAAACCACATAAAAAGCTAACGACCAACCAGTTTTAAGAAAATTATGTTTAATACAATCATGAACGTTCAACCAAGTACGTGTTTATAACTTTATGTTAATTTATGTTTCTTGAAAATAAATGTTGATAGAATTGTTCGTGTCCATGTTGTAGCAGCAGCAACAACAGCAGCAGGAGCAGCAGCAGCATCAGATGTAGCAGGAGCAGCAGCAACAGCAGCACCACCAGTAGCAACAACAGCAACAGCAGCAACAGCAGCAGCAGCATCAACAGCGGCAGCAACAGCAGCAACAGCAACAGCAGCAACAGTAACAGCAGTAGCAGCAACAGCGGCAGCAACAGCAACAACAGCTGCAACAACAACAGCAACAGCAACAGCGGCAGCAACAGCAGTAACAACAACAGCAGCAACAGTAACAGCAGCAACAACAACAGCGGCAGCAGCAGCAGCAACAGCGGCAGCAGTACTCAACAGCGGCAGCAGCAGCAACAACAACAGCGGCAGCAGCAGCAGCAACAACAGCGGCAGCAACAACAGCAGCAGCAACAACAGCGGCAGCAACAACAACAACAGCAGCAGCAGCAGCAGCAGCGGCAGCAGCAGCAGCAACAACAACAGCGGCAGCAACAACAGCAGCAGCAACAACAGCAGCAGCAACAACAGCGGCAGCAACAACAACAACAACAACAACAGCAGCAGCAGCAGCGGCAGCGGCAGCAGCAGCAGCAGTAAAACTTGCGCACGAGGGCAACCAGACAAAGATTGCCATAGCGTGATGAAGGTACATTGTTTAAGATCTCAGATTTCATTGAAAATCTAGTCTTTATATATATATATATATATATATATATATATATATATATATATATATATATACTTGCTTAAATGTAGCGGTCTATCTTGAAGTAGAGTGCTCAATGCCACATAGACAGAGCGTAATATACTTGTAGTAAAACTACATAACGCGTGAAACTCGGAGTTACAACTACCAGCGTTCCACTAGTTTTACTACAAGTATATATATATATATATATATATATATATATATATATATATATATCACGGGCAAACATTGAAACAATCAATCATCCAAGGATTCTTGTTTTTAAATTGAGACTTGATATTTAGCACAGAGGAATGATTTATCGAAGGACGATACGGTGTCAACAGTGCCAAGATATATCCCCAATATTCTATTGGAGACGGCTAGTGTTGCTTTTACCGAAACATCGAATATTAACACTCCCAATATATAAGATTTGTAGCTTTGAATGGTGAAAAGGATAAGCAAAGACTGTTTGCGGTGACACCATTATGAAAAATTATCTTTTGATTGGTAATTAGTTCTGAAAAGAGAATTTTCATATGATTTCACATCAAATAGTAATTATTTCCAATATATGAATATCCACGACACCAAAACAAACCTACAACTGGTGGGGGTGGGAGCGCCCTCGTAATTGTTTTTTGTTTGTTGGGGTGTTTGTTTGTTTGTTTTGTTTTTTGTATTCAAGATCTATTCCGTTAATAAAGGAGGCTCAACACATTTGCAATAATTATTGACAAAACTGCTTCTTCGAGCTTCCTTAATTGCTTGGTTTGAATCTATATACACATAAATATATAACCTGTTATGGTTTTGGCTACGAGTGAAAAAAAGAAAAAAATCGATCGGCAAATACGGACTTCGTATGCATTATGATGGGATTAAGATCTTAGCAAGTCCTGAATTCAGATGGGAATTTTTTTTTTTTAAATCATCTGAAATGAAAGTATAAACCTCCGACAGAAATTAAAATTTTAATGAATAATTTATACTATCGTCAGCTCAACACCGAATTAGTTATGTGAATCAATCGTTTGTTCTCACTAAAAGTTACCGGACGGGAATTTTGTTGTGACATTATTTTTGCCAAAGTAACATTTCATTTGTTATCTAAAGATGAAATCACTTAAGGTTGAAAGATATTTCACAGCCGATGTAATAATTGGGATAACTGTTATTGTTTATTTTATTTATTTATTATAATTATTTGTTTTGTGTGGATAAAACCGTTCTTGTAGATTCCCTTTAATAATGGCAAAGCTGCATGGTCGACCCATGCGCACTCCTCTCCCCCTTCTTGGAGATTCAATGTTGACAGATCTTGAATGCTCTTGTTCAACTGGAAAACAAAAATCATGACGACCTTAGGCTATAGATCGCATTTTTAGATCGAACAAATAATGCACAAATCAATCATCATCAATAATGCCCACAATAGAGGCCTGGATATGCTATTGACATAAGTACAGAACAGTGCAGCATCGCTATATCGAACATCATGCTCTCACAAATGTTCACTGTAGTCACAGTGGTTGTTCTTTATAGTCATTGACGGTTGCCATAGGAATATATGGGAGAGGATGGCCATTGTCGCTATAACCAAATATTCGTTTAAATCTACTATACACCATGATCCAATGTTTACGATGAACGTTTTTACATAAAATGTGCTACAGTGTAAAATTGATGATGACATTAAACAACTTTGAAATGTGCTGTTTGAGTAAAATGTTCCCGAAATAATTTTCGGAATGATTTCTGTCATCCAAAGACAGCAATTCCACGTGAATACAATCTGAATGGATTTTTCGTATCGTTCCAATGTGGTATTTAAAGAACTTAAGATCAGACAAAAACGTAATACCTGATGCGTAAGCCAGTAGAGAGGATGACAACTAAGGAGAGCAGGAGAGCGAGAGAGCGAGATAGACAAAGAACCTCAGTATAATTATAAGGGACAGGGGATAGGGGATAGGTCACTCACATTTGGATGGTGAATTAGCTATAGTGATTGACAGAATGGTTACACAGTGGGGAATTGTTTATTACAAAGTAAAGGGTTGTTGATGAATGAACCTAGTGTGAGTGATAATTATGCAAGACCATTGTTTATAAATTAACATAATGTCTATAGTTTACACTCATTGGTGGATCCGGGGGGGCGGGGGCTAAGGGGGGCTGTAGTCCCCCCTAAAATCGTTTTAAAAAATGTAAAAAGGAGAGAAAAAGAGAGAGGGGAGGGGGAGGGGAGGGGAGAACGCACTCTCATTTCCCCCTCACTGTGCTTTGTTTTTCTCTCCCTTTGATTATTTCATTGTAATTTTTGTAGTACTGAAAAATAATTGTTTTTGATTCTCAGGCACCCGCTAAAAAATGTTCTGGATCCGCCCATGACACTGTTACCAAGTCTGTGGTCACTTATATGTTTTTGGCAAAAACCAATAGTGCTTAATACAGAGGTGTGATTTGACAAAAGTAAAAAAAAATAACATCCTGAAAAATGAGTAGCGGGCCTGGGTCTCCCATTGGTCTAGAATACAAAGCCCCCTGAACCTCCTGGATGTTTAATTTTGGAGGATTTACAGACACTCCACATCCCCACAAACAAGAAACTAAAGGTTTGGACACAATACTGGATACTTCCTTGGTGGCTACTTTTCCTCTTTCAAGAAGAGTTTGAGGCAAAGGGAGATCCTGAAATTCTGACATCAGGAAAAATACTGAGAAATCACAGGGCTGTAATAGCAGAGACTGTCTTTTTCGATTGAAACATATCAGTCACGATTTAATGAGCACAGATTTTGTGATGGATGTTTAGACTAGTAGCACTATAATTATACGACTGGCGGTGCTGTTATAATTATGGAGCAGACAGGTACTTGCTAAAAGTAGGCAGGTGGAAAGTCAAAAGTATGTGTGGTCAGGGTGTAGCGTTGGTATTTAACATACATTGTTGAAATGGTGTTCGATTGGGGAGGGGTTCAAGGTTTATTTCTAGTCTATTTGTGCAATTTTGTATGTTTAAAGTTTTACTTCGTTCACTTATTTTTTTCCTTTTTTTAATATTTGTGGAATTTTACGGTGTCGTATTTCACTTTATTTATTTGTATAATTTTTATCTACTTTTTTTTCGCAGTACATTTTTAATTCAATCTTGATGTATTTGTATATATGAGAGCCCCAAATGATCAGCATTGCCAATGCCGAACCTTCCCTTTAATTGTAGCCTGCTACCTAACACGAATGGGTTCATCAGGATAATGTCTAAACTCAGTCTCCGCGAGCGCTAGGTGCTGGAAATAAATTGATTGGGTTGGCAACCGAAATGGATTCAATTAACTTGCCAGGAGACACGGGAGAAGGTGGAAACGATGATTGTGAGCCGCCAACCTGTTGGTGAAAGAGGATGTACCACAAATGATGACTCTGAGGGCGCCTACATCATGCGGTGTCGAGATTATATTCCACTCGGACTGTACCGACTCCAAGCTTGAGATGTAAATCTCTACTGGATATTGTTGCTTTTTTTTCTCCTGATTAATTATATTTGGGGGTTTTCCTCCAACTGAAATTGATTGCATGTGTGTGTTTCCCCTATTTAAATTTTAGCCCTGACGGAGTGCATACATGTTTAACCACTGATGGTGCTATGGAAGTTTTCAAAAATTTAAATAAAATAAAAATAAATAAATAAAAAATCAATTAAAAAAAATAATAATAACAAAACAATAATAATATGGTCTATATAAAAGCTATGGTGCATTGCGTTTTAGGATAAATAAATGGCATAGAGGCCTAAACTATGTTAGATAAATTCGGTAATGTTATCAATAATGATAAACCATGACCTGAAAACCCTATATACATTGGATAGTTTCTTATGGTGGATCCTCCATAAATTAATATGGGGGTGTATTACTTTAAACCAAGATTCTGACAATATGCCCAAAGTGTCTGCCTTTGCTTCTATGCCAGGAAAAACAAAAATCTGTTTACGATTAAAAAGAAAAAAAGGCCATATATTGCCTACAGAAACAAAGATGGGCGGTAGGCCTACATCTTTAATATTGATAATATTAATCTGAAGGGGAATGGTGAACTATTGAAGTTCATTCCTTGATTGATCATCAAAGATCAACCGGTTTGGTTTACCGCTTAAAATGGACAGTCACGAATGCTGTCCGTTGACTAGTATGGAATTCCTGGCCGCCATTTCGCGGTGTAGGTGGTTGGTGCCTTGACGTTCCCGTGGGATTTGAAGATCCACCATAAAGTCACGACCGCCTGTTTGTTTGTGTAGCAGAGGGTGATTGTTCGTTCGTAGTCTCCATTAAGATAAGCTTGCTTTATCGGGGCGCTAGCTCTATTACCGTTGCTCTCTATTATAAGGGGTCTATGATTTGCAAGTGTAGTGTAGATGCATACGGTATGTTAGCAAATATCTATGTTTCTGGACAGTTTTTAACAAAATGGAAAGCCATTGATTGACGTATTGAATTTGTAAAAAAAGGTTCATGCTTATCATTGTCAATAGAGAACACCTACAAAGTACGACCTTTGTTGCACTAACATGACGTCATCCATGACGATAGAGACATAATGCATTCTTTAAAATTGTTGTAACCTCAAATTTATCCGAATTTTAAGTTATAATTTAGTATTTTTTTCTCAATTTCGCCCAACATACACGATACGACCGTGTTGCTGTGATACGACGCTATGTTCTTGTTCGATCACTTCAAAAGCATCGAGTACAAATATTAAGGGAATGCTGTTTACGGGACAGTTGTTAAAGATTAAAACAAAAATGGCAAGCAATCAGCAGGTGAATCCCATCATTCGAAATTTAAGTAAAGACTGTTTGCAGTGACACCATGTAGAAATTCTCTTTTGAGTAGTAAATAGCTCCGAAAAGAACCGGTAGGTTACAACTTGACGTTTCGGTCAGTATGTTCTGATCGTCTTCAGGAGAATCAGAGCATACTGATCGAAACGTCGAGGTGTAACCACCTGTTCTTTTCAGAACTATTTACTACTCATCAGAAAAGAATTTCTACATGGCGTCACCGCAAACAGTCTTTACTTATCCCTTTCACCATGCAAGCTACAAATCTTACTTAGATCTGATAAATATATATATATATATATATATATATATATATATATATATATATATATATATATATATATATATATATATATATATATATATATATATACAGATTGAGGGAACATGTGGTGGGTGTCTAAGGGTATAAAGAAAGGGGGTTTTCGTTGTTTTTCAGCTGGTTGCTTGATTGCTAGAATCACTTATTTAAAAAGTAGAGCCGGTGGTGAGGTACCGGGGTAGTTCAAACGATTGATCGCTTAATAATTGCCCATCGAAAGAGCCTCGGATCATTTAGTTAATGTCCCTTTTAAAGATGGAAAGCCTACTTTTGCTTTTCGTGGGCTTAAAATAAAAAGTACATTTAACCAATATTTTAATAGGTGTGAACCATTGGTGCGTGAAATAATCATCGGAGCTCATCCTTAATAACCATAAGATGATCTGACCATCAGAGAATGTTGTAGTCTGGTTGGGCGCGCCTATGTCAGCAGAGTTTTACATTTAAAAGTTTGCGTCGGTCACTTTCTGCAAATGTTCCTTCCCTCCCCACTCCTCGAAAAAAAAAAAAATAAAAAAAAAACAGTTCATTAAAAACAAAGCATATTTATTATGAAGACGTGGACACCCATGCAGTGGCAATTATAAGTTGATGAAACGCACGATGACAGGGCATCTCTCTTAGGGCAAAATTATCAATAATGTATTACGTTTGAGACATGGATCATAGAGTGAGAAGACTGCCAGGAGACAGCTATATATAGGCATGGGTGGGGTATTACCTGCTGGATTATGATCTTATGATCATGTTTTATGTAACGTGCACACTAAATAGGCTGAAACAATACCACGTCGGTCTTTCTTAATAACAGTATCTTTCTTCCCCCATGCATGAAGGAGTGGGCACGCACTTTGAGACATTTTCGTCAATGATATGTTAATTTGATACCTCCTTCAGCATGGCCGCTCGACATGCATCATGCAATAATGTAATCTCTCTGATGAGACATGAAAGACGGCCTTTTGTCATGACGATAATTATATACGGTGATCAGTTGACTGACGCTAAAACGCTATAACGAACAATCTGTTTTACCGAACATATTCATGTTTTTTGTTTTGTTTTGTTTTGTTTTTCTTGCAGCCATATGATTCATTATCGACTGATACTTCGCCATTGCCGAAAATAAGACAGAGGGACAAGTTAAGCCGCAAAGGAAATTAATCCACGGATCGGCGCATCGCTGGCTTAAGGTCTGTAAACACGGGATGTTATAACAACGGTAGAGTCACCTTTATTCATCCATGATGTTAAAATTGGGCAAGTTACCCAATGTTAACACCACTGGTGTAGGTGTACTACCGGTAGTCTATGCAGTGTATCACACTACATGCATTTATATCTGGTCTCATTGGGCTAAAGACATACACCGTTACGGTACTTATCAGGATCGCAGTCTTACATAACAACTTTTTTGTTTATAAATCAAGTTTTTTTTTTTTAAATGTATGTGCTGTAATATAATTAGTCAAATAATTATTAAAATCATTTCCAAAACTACATTTTAGTACTGAACCTTTCACATATTGATCACTGTTTATACATTTCCTTTGATTGCTAGGTAAATCAATGCATTTACAAACATTTTATCAAACGTGTATGCTGGCTTTAAAGCTAGAAAAAAAAATCACGGTTTGAAGGTATCGGTCGCTTATATTGATTGGAGCCAGACTTTGATTCTTTTACTTGTGAACAACTTAATCAAAATGGCCGCCCCCGACACAGGTTCATTTTATAATTATGGTACCTTTTCCCCACACCCTTTCACAGCCTGAAGGCATCAATTGAAAGTTTATTGCGTGCTCTATCGTTCCCCTCTCGGCTAAACGAAACAGACATCTCTGATTCCGACTGTTAGAAATCAATACAATGGACTGCAATATCGGCACATCTGAGTGGCCAGCGTGATTAATTTACAGGTGAGAAGCAAACTTAGACATGCACACTCACGTTTCAATCTTAATAAGAGCCACAATAACTCGAAAAAAAGTATAAGATATGTTAATAATAAGATAAATGGTGATTATAACGGAGTCTAAAGGGATAAGCTGAAGGCAAAATACATCATTATTATTATCTTGTTCGTCGGCCAACTTGGAGGCAAGATATACCGTTATTAATTACTCAAAACCGAAGAAATGAGAGGAGCGTTATCCAAAAAGGCTCTTTGAAGACTGTCTGTAATTCTCTTTTTCGGCCCCCAACTGGGTAAAACAAACAAATATGGAAACAAACTGCAGTTTCATTATTAAGCGTTTACAGAAATTGTGTAAATCAGTTTAACACACTTGTTATGTAAAATTGTAATACAGCAAATTGTTGGAAATAGAGTTGCCTACATTCTGCTGTAAATTTACATGTTTAAAAAAAAAAAATTTTTTTTTTTTTTTTTTACAGTGAACATGGTTTAATAATAAATATGTTTAATAGTAAATATGTACTGAAATTAAACTGTGTTAGGTCCCGTCATAAATTAGTGATTAAAGTATTTGTTTTCCTTTCTAAAGGTAAATTACCCATATTCCAATAAACATTTCTTGGAAATTGTCGATAAACAATACATCTTAAATTGTCAAAGTAGTCAAAGCTGCTTTTGTGTAACAGGCCCTCAAACATGCCTTTTTCACAAAGCGCCTGTTTTACTTACTGAGGTCAATCAAAACAAACATTCATTAAGACTCATTATGCAGGATCGTGGTGGAATGAAAACGCTAGGATTAAGCCACATTGACGAGATGTGTCGTTTCGACAGTATATTTTACAGAATTCGCGCAATAAAATTAATTCATTGTTCAGGTACAGGGAAAAAATCAGTCAGAATTTGGGTGGAGAGAAGTAATTATGGTAAAATGTTTTGCCCTCAGGCCACAGTTTACGAACCACGAACTTTATTAGTTTGTTCAACGACGCAGAACAGTGACGTTACAAGCTTTGTGTGCGTTAAAAAAAATTCTGCTGTCCAAGATTGTTCCAACTTTTCTCACGAGACAAAATAAACAAATAATATTAGATTCAACGCATTAAAGCAAAATCTTAATTTCGAGGGAATTTATTTTAATTGGAATCATTACATCTGATATTTATTCGTCGAAATTCCCTGGATCACCGTTACACCGCAATTACTGTGCAGGACCCAGTGCCGCCACTACATCGTAATATCCTGGATATGTCGGGGAACATTTGGCACGCAGTTAATGCGCAGTCACGAGTCTTTGGAGAATAAATTGAGTCCCACAGATCGGAAATGATGTGTTCAGTGAGCAGGTGGGCTTACAGGAGGAGGAATTCCAAAGTTCGTCACCAGTTCCTAGGTTGGTCACTCCACACCTAGCAATGTTCTCCCAAAAAAAACCAACTCTTGTTATCCGGAGGCGTGTTCTGTGAAGTCATTCGAGTCAATCACAAATAAAACTGAATGTTACGAACATGTCTTTTTGACAATCAAACCAAGGATTCCTTGAAACCGCCTATGGCACTGTATCTCGTGAGCACGAAGAAACCTGCCCTGTGACGACGATGAAGGGATGTGCAGTTTTAGATGAACACCCCGGCCTAATACTCTCAAGAAAAAAATGTAATCAGATTGCCAGTTTCAGGTTTGAGTGGGCTTCGAGTGGGCTTTGAGCCTTGGTCCGCAGAGGTCAAAGGTAAGGGAAGTACCACTACTCCAACTTGGTATCCCAATATACGTCAATATACGTCACAGTCAGTAATATACACGTCATATTAGGTAATGTTGCGCAATGAGGATGGGTATGGTATTCTCATAACGATCTGTACACTTTAACTTCACTGACCATCTTAGGAATCCCAAACTTTGACAATTTATATATTATTATATATATTTATATATAATATTTATATATATATATATATATATATATATATATATATATATATATATACTTGTAGTAAAACTAGTGGAACGCTGGTAGTTGTAACTACCAGCGTTCCTAAGTTACTACAAGTATATTACGCTCTGTCTATGTGGCATTGAGCACTCTACTTCAAGATAGACCGCTACATTTAAGTATATATATATATATATATATATATATATATATATATATATATATATATATATATATATATATATATATATATATATATATATATATATATATATATAGGTGAATAGTAATGATATAGGTAAAGGTAGCTAGGTTATTTGATACCTGTGTTGATGTTAAGGCCATATGGGTGAAGTGTTTTGAGTTGATGTATCCAGTGTGACTCCCTAAGTTTGCGATGTGTATCATTGCTAGTGCAGGCTTCAAATACAATGAGTTCAACATCATTAATGCTATGATTAGGGTTGTTAAAATGGATTGCCACAGGGTAGGGTTTTTAGTTTTCACAGAGGAAACATGGTTGGCAAAGCGGAGACACAATTTGGTCTTTGTCTCCCCTACATATTGTATACCACATCTTTTACATGAGATTACATATATAACATTGGGTGTGTCACACTGGGATTTAGTTCTGATTGTGTAGGTGAGACCAGTGGCTTTTCACCTTCTGAGCAGGTTTGAGATACAAACAGGTTTTGCATCTCGAGCGGGTACAATTAGAGCATCCCTGTGGTGATTCATGATCAGTGACGTTAAGGTCACTGTTGGTGCTGGGGAGCCTAGCCCGAACCAATATATCACCAAGGTTACGGGGGCGACGGAAAGCAATTAAAGGGGGCTCAGGGATGGCTGAGCGTAACCTATCGGAGGAGTGTAAAATCGTCATGTTATCATTTACGATAGATGAAAGTCTGGGTAATCTGGGGTGATAAGTAGTGACCAGGGGAACTCTGTTGGGAAGGGTTTTCTTGTTACGCCGGGTAGCCAAGAGGGTGCTGGGGGGGGGGGGGGGTACAGAGGGCCCTGTTGATAGCTAGTTGGACCCTGCGTTTGCTATGACCCCGGGATACAAGGTGTTGCCTCAGTTCAGACGACCGTTTCCTGTATAAGGTATCAGTGGAACAGATACGACTTATACGGAGGGCTTGACTGTAGGCAATGGCTTCTTTGCAGTGCTTCGGGTGGCAGCTGTCAGAAAGGAGGTATTGATGAGTGTCAGTGGGTTTACAATAGACATCAGTCGAGATGCCCTGGGGGATTTGTTGATGGTGACGTCTAGGAAGTTCACGCTATTGGGAGAGTAGTTAGCAGTGAACTTGATGGTGGCATGGAATGAATTAATGTAGTTGATGAATTCATCTAGGCTATCTTGGCCACCACACCAGATGGAGAAGATATCAATAAATCTCCACCATACTAGAGGACGGTGGGGGGGGGGGGGGGTGCAGAAGATAGCAATCTGTCTTCAAGGTCAGACATAAACAGATTAGCGTATGATGGTGCCACCTTCGTGCCCATTGCTGTACCTTGTACCTGGAAAAATTTCTGTCTAGGAACGTGAAATTGTTTTTGGTCAGTATAATGTCGGATAAGATCTGTGAGGTCTCTCACAGAAGGTTTGGTTTGGTTGTTGGATCTGAGAGCGTTGGCACATACACTTATGCCTTCGCCATGGGGGATGTTAGTATATAAGGAGAAAACATCCAGAGTGACAAGGAGGGCAGATTTGGGTATTTGATGTTTAATACCCTCTAGTTTACGGAGGAAGTCCGTAGTGTCCTGTATGAATAAAATGGTATTCACCTATCTTTATTATGCCTACTATGCAACCGTCGTTTTTAAATAAATATTTATGTTTGACATAAGAGCAAAACTTATACTTTCGAAACCGGTAGTTTTGTATGCTGTCATACACTCACTGGCCAAAAGTATTGCAACATGCTCAAAATAGCACTTTACAGTAACAGGTGAGATGATCATTTCATCCGATTTCATCGATCGTGTATTACATAGCAAGAACAGTAAAAAAGAACATTGACTTCAAAACACAGGCACTGTCAAGAAGTCTTATTAAGTTGTGTAAATAAAATAAAATAAATTATTGTAACACAGTTCTCCAAACTGAACTTTGGTGTGAATTTCAATGTTGCAATACTTATGGCCAATGAGTGTATATAGGCCTGACTGTGAGCATTATACTGAAATCGAGGCTATGGGTGTCATGTTCGTGTTCAGTCAGTAAGTAATAGCGACACCTGGTTGTAGACAAACCCAAACATGATCAACAGTAATTGTATTCAGAGTGGCGATGCCATGAGTTAGAAAACAAAACTTTGTAGAAACTCCTGACAATAAAAGCTATTTGACGGTTAGATATATAGGTTAGATATAAATTATATAACCTTAGGGCTATTGATAAGGCTTGGAGCAAACGTGATTTTACTGTTATCATTTTTCCATTTGATTGTTATTGCCTTTTTATTTCTTTCCTATTTGATTTATTTGGTATTTGTTTGGCTTGGCGTTTATGTCACGCATCCTTTAAGGATAAATGTGTGGTTAGGTAAGCCTACAGCTGCAGTAGCCCACGTGCCATTAAAATTTGCCGACGAATCCTATCAACGAACCCAAACGTTCCGATTCAATTACGCCATCAAACGATTTGTTTAAATTTTATTTTCACACCCCGCCGGGGCAATGGTCATATACCGCCTATAACGATGTCAAAATACATGTTTCGTCTGCTCGAGAATGGCTGAAAAACCGTTTTTTTATTTTATAGAATCGTGCTTTAGACAAATATTGCCCACTGTATTTCATCTCGTTCATTTGTGTCCAGTCACATTTGTGTCGGCTAGAAAAGAAAGGCGCCGCCGCGTCATTTAGTCAAGCTGAACCTTGATTAGCAACTGGATACCTTTTGCCAAGAGTAGTTGTCTAATCCCAGCCAATGTTAAGGGCACACATGTTTGGGAAAAAAGAAAATTAAATACAATGGACTAGTTAAAATAGTAAGTTAAATCGTCAACAGATATCTTGCGTCAAACGAAAGTCTGAAAATCTAAGTGGACTAAGTGAGCACTCAGTTTTAATCAAAAATATACAAATAAAAAGGGGTAATAAAAAAAATTCAGTTTACAATTTCAAAGTCTGGCCAGTAGAGGGCAGTGTACATAACTACATCGTCTAGATGTAGTTAGTTAGTTAGTTAATCCACAAAATGTATCTTTCATATATGCTCTATTTGTTTATTGAATAATATCATTTCAGGAAAAATATACTTGTCAGTACGTCTGATACCACTATGCTTAATAACAATTGTATCTTCAGGAAACTTGAAAATATTGAATTTTATGAAAAACCCTAATAGTGCCCCTAGGGTTTTTGTTGGTGCTCCTAAAATATACAATTTTTAAAAATACAAATTTTTAAGCATAATGGAAGGCACAAGCTCATCGTTTAAATTCAGTTCATTAGTAATATTATAACACGCTCCTATTGACTAGTACTGGAAACAGGAACATGAGTTTCTGTGTGGACTATCAGACCAGACCTAGCCTACATGTGCATACCGGGGCGCAAAGCAGCACCGATTGAAAGGGACTGCGGAAGAGTAAGAGACATAAGTGAAATGACGGGACTAGATCTTTAATCAAATTAAGTAGGCCGAATCATTATAAACTAAGCAAACTGAAAACAAATAATAATAATAATAAAAATAGTAATAATAATAAACAAAATCTTAACATTCTGCCGTCACCTCTCTTCACCAAACGGGACCAAAACATATTGGGCGTAACGTAAAGTACATTTTCTTAAACCTTTCGATTCAATTACACAAAGTTACAGGAAACCTACAATACCTCGGACGTGACCAACATTTGATCACATGTAAGGTACTTGAAAGTGCTCTGCGCGCAACATTCCCCGCAGTCCTCTAAATAGAGTATCCTTAGGCGTAACACACTCCTCGCATATCCAGTTACCATCGTTATTTCAGACTTGTCGCTGGATTCCATTGCAGTAACATATTCAGCCTTGCCGGTCCACACTCAACGCAGTCGCAGTTCATGGTAAAGCATTACACGGTTGACTTTGTCGTCAGTGAGCCCATCGCTCAAACACAATTACCAGTTAAATGGCCCTGATTAAGGACATAACCCTGTGTGAACACATGCTTGGCATGGATTTACAAGCATTAGATACAGGATTTCAAAACCATCCATGCAAAGGCTTAGATTGGCATACCAAGACCAGAGGAGCTGGCGTATGGTTTGTATTGGTGGGGGCAGGTTTGAATAACACAAGGCAGGGAAGACGCGGATTTGGAATAAGAGAACTAGCTCTCTATTAAACAGGCACTACATGCATGTGAGTAGCTTCCATAGCAAGTAACATTAAAAGAGACATTATTCAAATAACTACAAAATTAG
Organism: Zoroaster sp. YZ-2022; assembly: GCA_029582265.1. Classification (NCBI taxonomy): domain Eukaryota; kingdom Metazoa; phylum Echinodermata; class Asteroidea; order Forcipulatida; family Zoroasteridae; genus Zoroaster; species Zoroaster sp. YZ-2022. The sequence continues at coordinate 53,829,330 of CM055816.1, read as the reverse complement.
CTGTTGCAAACTACTTACCAACCTAAAGGACCTGTAGTATAAATGCAAAATAAATGTTATTGGCCTTACGTTTCGAACCTAGCAGGTTCTTTCTCAAAGACATTATTCAAGTTTGCCTTTCCACAGAACCCTTAAAGGAGTGACTTAATTCCACATCAACATTCTGCAACCTCCTTGATTTTTCAACGTTTCGCCCCCTCTAAACTAATTCTAAAGTTCTATTTGGGACTGAGACTCCTACCGCAAGCTAGACAAAAGTGCAACAACCCTTTTGCTAATGTTAAGGGCCATATCCCGTGATGATAACATAGTCCACTTTTCACAAATTCCTCAGCTCTTATAATGTCGTAACAAGGTCTCAACAACAGGTCTCAACAAGTAAAACAAGATAACAAGTAGTACAAGTATAACAGTTTAACCCTCCAACAATCAGTGCAATTTTTGAAACAACCCATTCAGGCCACTCCAAGTCATTAGCTGTTGCCAGTGGCCTCCCATGGTTACCCTTCTGTCACACCACTGAGATTGCAGGGTAAGGTGGTCTCCCATTGATACATTACAGGCCATACTAATATGTTCAAACATTTTCAGTGGCCTTGGGTGGCACACAGTTGATTTTGTAAGATTACTTGGAAAGGACAGCAGGCTTGTATGCACTAAAGGTTTGTGAAGAACATATTGAAAATTTAGCGGATCGGAGTGGCCTCCATGTGTAGTAGGGTTTTAATGGACGTGGCTATACGCACTATAATTCATAATGTCATACATGAATCAAACGTCTGTCTATACGAAGGTTGTCGTGACTTTTGGAGTCACGACTATATCTGTTAAAACCGAATTACTGTACAAAGTCATTCGCATCGCATAGTTAACATGAAACAGAGTTTATTTATAGTTTAATCATAGTTTCGCAGTGATAGTTTGCATTTCTAAAATGGAGAAAGCACCGACGTGTACACTAGTATTATCCGTATGGGACCACTCAAATTGACTATGTAAACTATAGTTCATAGCATTTCGTCTAACCGCGGTTATAGCTTATGGAAAATAACAGTTTTACTATCAACAACATAAAATGGTTATCTGAATAACCTTATACGTCATGGTTACGGTTGATGCTATATTTAAGGTATGGTTTGAGGCTCCTCTTAGAAAGGGTAAAGGGTAAGGCTTTAGAGCTCCTTTTAGAATAGGGTTACATTTAGGACGGTTTTACATTAATGTTCAGTTTGGGCTACATTTATGTTGGGTCTTGGGTGGAGCTTTGGGCTAAAATGACGGGGCTACGTTTAAGGAGGCGTTTTGGGCTGCATTAATGTCCAAACCTACATTAATGTCACACACACCCAAGAACCATCAGCTGAAGGTGTGAAGTCACTTTTCTGACATTATTGCAGATTCCATGGTGTCATAAGTTTCCAATACAACTCGTCTGTCGTCTGTACTAACAAGACCTCCCACATCTAAAATGAAAGTACGATATGAAGCACACACACCCGTTTTTATTTGGCCGACGAAATACATTTGTATAGGCCTATGCTTAAATAGAAATCATTTGGTATTACATTAATAGATCTGCATGCTTCAGAAATAATTATATTTTGCAGTTTTGGTTGTCTTTGTGTTCCCAACCTGAACACCAATTGTTGTATACGTTTGAAGCCGCGTACGGTCGTGTTGCTGTTCTGTCAGTTGCCTTCAGCTTCGATTCACCGATTGCACTGCTGATAACTCCATATCAAAGACTTCATTGTGCTCCGGGTCTCCGGCGGTTTTACGGGACTGTTCTAACAAGCTTAATTTGTCCCCTGCATAAGACATTCAATATATCACTGTCTATTACTCATTTACATTGATTTCATGTCAGCATCACAAATAAATTTTACATCATTAGTGAAGTACATACATAAGATCGATGCACAGCAGTAGACTAGTTTATACAAAATAACTTTTATAATGTTGACGTGTCGGGAAAATGGGGAAGCAGAGCTTTTGTACCCTTCCCTATGGACAGATTAAACACACACACAATATGAAATAATACACAGAAACATAGACTGGACAAACAAGAAAACAGTGAGTAAAGATTGGATGCAGTTTCATTTAAGAGAGTTTAAAAAAAGCAGATCTGTACATATAAGATCCTAAAAATGCTACTTTTAAGGGTTTTTTTGGTAAAAGATGCCAGAGAAACAGTTTGTGTTAAGTCATTATTAAGATTGTTCCAATACAAAAGACCATTCTGTAAAAGGCTATTTTTTGAGTGAGTCCCTATATACATCTGGTAATATATTTTGCTTCTTTTAACACTGACAAGCCTACCCACCTCGAAAGATACACTGTATTTTCATAGAGTTTCGATCGCAGTGAATATGCACTGAACAAGGCTGCGCTCTGCAACAACCTGTCAAGGTATCATTAATGCCATGCTGTTAACATAACAAATCCGAGGTTGCCTTATTTAAGTGTTGTTTATCAACTGTCATTACACGGCAAGGGTATAGCACAGTTACTTCACATGTTTCATCTGTTGCTTCCTTGAATCAATTCCATAGCAGTGACTTGTATTATTCACCTTTGCGACTGATAAAAAAATTGCAAAGTTCCACCTATAAAGCCCCTGTAAATTATTGGTGCATTTTGAAATGGAAAAAGAAGGGGGAAAATGTTCGTATTGTTGGTGACACTTCTTCCTGAGTTGATCTATTTTCAGAGATATAAGTCAAATCGCATTTGAAAATATCTTCAACAATATGGAGATGGGATTAAGTGTGCGAGTACACTGCGTTAATAAAATGTTCTTGAAATAAGTGATGGTTCTGAAGAAGAAAAAAAGTTTGTGTAAAGGCAGTTGCCTACTTCACGCGAACGCGAAGTTCAAATGTGTCAAAATGTGTCATTCGCACGACCCTACTGGTTTGCTGTCAGATTTCGTTCCGCAATCGTGTTCACGTGAAGTGTGAACCAGTTTTTACTCAACTTTTTGACAAGTATGATCTACCCGTTGTCGGAAAACTAACTATATTTTAAGTGGTGTATATACTATTGAAGTATTCCCAATGAAACTTAAAGTTCAATTGTGCCCAAAATCGAGTTTTGAAGCGTAAACATGCAGGTGGGTACATAAATGATAAGTAAGACTAATTGCGGTGACACCATGTGGAATCTCAATTGAGTAGTAATTAGTTCTGAAAAGAACTGGGGAGTTGTACCCCCAGTTCTTTTCAGAACTAATTACTACTCAATTGAGATTCCACATGGTGTCACCGCAATTAGTCTTACTTATCATCCTCACCATGCAAAGCTACAAGTTTTACCTACATAAATGATGTTTTCGCGGGACTTTCATTAATTTGATAGATTCTTGCGTGGGTGAAAAAACAAACAAAAAACATTCAACAGGCTTGTGTGATGTTCACATTTAATATATATATATATATATACATATATTAGTTTCGTATCAGCTTGGTCCCACGCGGGAGTTCTTTCTGTATCACTTTGTGCACAACCTATAGATGCCAAGATCTAATAGTGGGTACCCAATTTGTAATTACTTGATGAAAATCGATGGTGGAAATGTTAAATGGAAAATTGGTGTCATTTTGCCCTGAAAGACGTTGGTTTATTGATGACGTGTCTTCGTCTTACATTGTTTCCCTTCCCCGGTGGACAGGTAGCCTGTCTTGTGATTGTTTTATTTATTGACAACGCGTGGTGTTTAATAACCATATTGCTTTCCCCAAAGGAGTACAGTGCACTTTATACAGAGTGTTGGGGCATACGTAAATTCCACGTTGTGTAATTCCTGTCGTGGAGCCAGGCTTAAAGCAATCACTTTTGGGTTCAATGACGTGTGGACAATGTGAACGGGATTATAAATCAAGTGAAACAAAAATGCACTTTTCAGCAGGGTTAAAAGGAAGGCATGAATAGGCTAACATTTACACTCTCAAAAAACACATATGATCACAGTTTTACAACAGAAAAACTGTACAAGTTCTCATAATGAAATCATTAAAGTACACATACATATTAAACATTATTTCCAAATCGACCAAATCACTCTCCTAAAATATAAATAAATAAATAAAAATACCGCCCGAAAATGTTGCTTGAAATAAAGATTGGTCTGAATCAATACACATATTTTAGCGACTTATTGTTTTTATGATCTCACTTGTTTTAAATAATATTTCCAAAGACCAACGGTCTATTCTGATAATATGAATGTGTATTATTGGTTGGTATTCGGTCATATGTTTCGTTCTATATACATTTTGATTCTCATAAATAACATTGACTCAGCATCCAGCATTTATTTGATTTAGCGAATCGATCAGATGATTTTAAGCACTTTGAGTTTAAACTACAAGTGATGAGATTTCAGCAGAGGTTTGAACGATAACGTGGAGGAAACATGACGGGGAAATCGTTCCAGAGTGTGGGTCCATTCACTTCAAGAGCTTGTTGGCCAATGTAACAGGTGACTGTGAAGAGTGGACGAGGATCGTGGATTGATTAATGAATGGGATTCGCTTGATGGGGGAGTTAGTGAAATGAACGGAGACGATATTATATTATGCTTTATATAATATTTACATAATGCACCCTCGTCGTACGTTTCGTGAGTTCGCGTCCAGACACGATAGTTGTGTTTCTTTTCTTGTTTTCTTCTTCTTAATTCACCGAGGTTTTTAAACGGCTTGGAAGCAGAGTGATTAGAATGCTCGCATCCTAAGTAAAAAATATCCAAAATCGAATCAGAAAAAAAAATCAAATCAAAAAATTAAATTAAATTAAATTAAATAAATAGAAATGGGCAAATTCACGTTTTGGGGACACACGAAACACTCCCAAAGAAACACGAGTCAGGCAATCTGATTGGTTGAAATCCGCATCGCGCGTTGCACAAAACAGCTGGCGCATACGCGCTGTTCTGATTTTTATAAGCCAGTCTATACCATCCGTTAATACAACCCCCAAGTGATTACGTTTTGTCCAATCAGATTATCTAAATTGTCTTGGGCATTTATGAATGTCAGTTAAAATAGCGAAAATACGGGCGATGGATCTTTTACAAAAACATCTTAAAAGAAAGTGATATTCATTGCCAGTTTGAATTTGAAGTTTCACATGGATAGGCCTACAACAAATCTGTGTTGCGTTTTCACTTTTTTTTCTCGTGAACATTACTAATCTTGCATCTTCCCTTTTAGTAAACTGTGCATAGACCTAATGATTAATTACCAAGATCAAGTGAGTGACAATACGTCCTTAACTAGAAGCCCGAGGTAAAACAGTCAATAATAATTATGTAATATACTTTACATCTGATTTCGCATCTGATTTTAACAATTATTCTCTTACAATGTACTTCAAAACAAACGCGATAGTTTGATTTATTTTAAAATTGAATTATGCTTGGAAGTTTCCAGAAATACCGATTCATTATCGAATTCTGTTTCTTAATGTGATCCCTTTAATTGGCAGAATAAGGTGTTAAATTACTATTATTGAGTTAGACTAGTAGATTGCTGAGGCTATTATACAGTTCGCATTGTACATTTCCACAGGCACGTAGCCAGAGTTGGAATTTTGGGGGGCACATTCCGTGCATGCTCTTGTGAGCCAGAATTTTTCGCACAATTATTTGTTGGAATGGGGGGGGGGGGATGGCCCACCCCTTTGAATTTTTGAAACTCTGACATTTTTTTTGAGGGGGAGGGGGCACGTGCACCCCCGGGCCCGCCCCCCCCCCCCCCCCGTGGCTACGTGCCTGCATTTCCAGGATTTGGCCACATAGTACACTGACGGAAAAACCAATTGACGGAAAAGCTTAAGGTCCACTAAGGGAAAACAAATGGCCACCCTTACCTTTTACACGTACACCAGCGCTGATACTTTCAATATTATTTAAGGGGGTTATGTTATTCTTCCAGTGGATCTTAGATGTTTCCGAATTTGAGACAAAAGGGTTCAGATAAAGTGACTTTTTGTTTCCATAAAATTTCCTTAGAAATAAGAAAAGGTCAATAATGAATATTTACCCTAGAGCCCCTCTATAATAGCATGTAGCCTATGTGCATGGGCTTATTACCTTTTATATACATAATATATAAATCCTCAATTGTTACCGTTTCTGCAATGCATCAAGCGTGTTTGAATTTAACCACTAAAAGTAATGGACTGCAAGGTCGTCGAGCTGTTATTAAATTACTATTTTCCATAAACTAGCATACAACACTGCTGCTGTGTTTCTTTCAATGGTCTTATCAAAGCAAATGGTTCTGCTTTACAGAAGTCTTTGATATGTCAAACAATTGTCAACTTAAACCAGATGCTTATTTAATAAAGCAATGTGCAATTCCCGCCGAAGCTCTGGTTAAGTGTGGCACCGATTATTAGTTTGAAGAATGAAAGAAAAAATATGTTGTCAGCGCAAAGAAAACATCTGCGGACGAGTGGAGATCAAAACGTCAAAACGTCGCTCCTTGGATATTGCCGCCAAACTGAAATTATCGACAAGTAAAATAACCGCGTTAATGTCTGTGTCACGTCAACAGTGTTTCAAGCTTTTGTAGCCCCCAGATTGTTCTTTGCTCCAGCGACTCATAAAGGCCCGTCACAATGCTCTTAATTCCTGCCATTTTGCTCTGAGCCAGAGAAAAGGAATAAATTCATGAACTAAAAGCGTGAAGATAAACCAATAACTCTTTGCTAGAAAGCACCTTAGTTTTCCAAACTCAACATCCCTAACAAACAACATCATGAAGCAAAATTGAAGAGAACACAGAATGATCGTTTTCTATTAGGTAAATCACTATTTATCTAAATTAACTATTTGTCAAGAATTAAATGTTGAGGACGCGGGATTGAACCAATCGGAGTGTAGAAGTTATTCACGTTTAAACGTGGTCTGAGTCAAATATTCTCAAATGTGGAATTGTTAGTTTCTTGATGGCTCTGTTGCACTACAAATGACACTGGATATTGAAATTGTTAAAACTAAATCAAGAAGGCCATTGATGAATGGGAATAATTAATTATCATAATTTGGGAATGTTGCGTTTTGTTACGTCAGACAGTAATTCAACAGTTCCTTTGAGGTGGGATTTGACAGTCTTATTTGGAAAAGGAATGTTATCTGACTGGAACACGCTTAGCACGACAATAGCCTTGTTTATAATGATGTTGTGACTTATAATGATGTTGTACATCTGTCTACAGTGTCAACATTATGGAGAGCCACTAGATTGTGATTTGGTTCGCATTTTGGTAATCCTACAGGGGTGCTGTCAACATTTTGTCATGTTTACCTTATTTTCATCATGTATATGTATTTTATTTTTTTCTCTAATTGTTTTTTTACTATTGTCTTTGTGATTGTTTCTGCCCTGTGAAATAATAAATGAAATGAAATGAAATGAAAACATTTCTTGAAATATATAGTATTATTAAGTTTGTGGCAAACTGGAACTTACCCATGAGTGTCCTAAATAATAATAAAAAATGTTATTATTATTTTATTTATTTATTTATTATTTTAATTTTTGCATTTATTTATTTACTTATTTTTGTCAATTTCTTTCTTTTTTATCTATTTATTAATTAATTTTTTACGAGCAAAACTGTCGTTACTTTTAGCAATCCGCCGTCCTGAAAAGAAGCGTAAACACGACTCAAAAACTAGGTTTCATTCGACTGGAACAGTCGTTTTGTAAAAGACAATCAAACTAAGAAAACCACAAATGCTACCTCATATGTAAGTTAACATGATTGTGGGAACCATTCGTATCCCGTCATTCAGGCTAACGTGTTTGTAATAAGCCCCACCCGATTATCTTATTTGATAACCAGACCTAGATTTACAACAGCTTCGTATTGTTGAATAATCCGTATTCCCGGTCCTTATTAAATCAGGAAATGAATGCAAAAAAATAAATCAATAAAAGAACCAAAAAAAATAAAAAATTTAATTCTGATAGCAAAAGGTCACTTTTTTGTAAACCTGCCACTTTTTTTTTTTAACTTCCAGTTTTGACCGGAAGTAAGAGTCAATAAGGTCATGCCTTTGTATCAAATGTCGAGTCCTCCATGTTCTGTATGATTATGAAGGAATCAAGAAATTATCTATTGTGCTTCACAAGATATAAAATATATTGTTTTATTATAATTAATTACGTAATAATTCATTAGATGACGTCACAACGTTACCTCGAACTATACTATTTGTTAAGCTTTAAGGTTCTTTGAACTCCGCAACTATGTTTTGACTGTACAAATAAATTTACAGATTATTATACAGTCCATTTTTGTAGTTTACAGAGTGCCTACGTTCGTACAGACAAGGTATAACAATGAAATGTAACATGGTGAACATATATTCATGAGCAATCGAATAGCCAATAAGAACAATATAAATTTGTTACGATGGATAATAAAATAATACGATGGATAATAAAAAGAAAAGAAATAAAATACATAAGTTAAAAGAAGATCTGGATCTCTTGTCTCAAAATCAAAATTAATTGATTTTGTATTTAAATTAACTCCAGTGCCTGAAAACCTTTTGTCAAGGGCGCATTGGAAAACTCTTACCATGAAATTGATTGTCCATAAACGAAAGCAACAATAACAAATCAATTCCTTAAAAAATCCTCTGCGCATCGATGACTGTTAATTTGACTGCATCAATCGCGAAAAGATGCGAAACATTATTTCACGATGAGGTAATTGAAGTCATGAATGCCAAAAAACGATCTTTTAGAACTCACTCTTAGATTTAGAACAAGCGTTAACAATTCCAAAACTGTGTACAAAAATGACAGCTCGAAATAAAGGACAACGATAGTGAAATTACCGTAAACTGTGTTGAAACGAAGGTATTATATTCTAATTAGACACTGCAGTGTAACAGTGAATGTGTTTACAAGGCATATACGGTGTATACACACACTGTACATGCCTCTTGTCTGTGTGTGAGAGAACGTCAAGGCCGTTCACACAGTATGGCTGTGCATAAAGAATGGTACTTCTGAATAGTTGTTCATTTAAACTTCCGTTTTCGACTGGAAGGAGAGGTCAAATTGGGGCCATGTCTGTGTACGAAAGGTGACATAGTTCAAGGTCTTTAAGATGATGCAAAGATTGTGAAAATATCTTCTGTAGTTCATGAGATATGATTTTTTTGAAATATTCAACTTCCGGTTTCGACCGGAAAGAGATGTTGGATTGGGGTCACGTCTGTGTACGCAAAATCACATAATTAAAGATCTATAACATGGTGCAAAGATTGTAAAAATATCGTTTGTGGTTCATGAGATATGATATTTTGAAAATATTAAACTTTGATTTAGTGTAATTCGATATCTGATGACCTCAATATGACGTCACAACATAGTGTACAACTACATGTTACGGTCTAACTATGTGTGAAGTTTTAAGGTTCTGTGAACTCTGCAACTATGTTTTGGTCTCTGGATAAGTCTTATTGAGAAGAAGAAGAAGAAGAAGAAGAAGAAGAAGAAGAAGAAGAAGAAGAAGAAGAAGAAGAAGAAGAAGAAGAAGAAGAAGAAGAAGAAGAAGAAGAAGAAGAAGAAGAAGAAGAAGAAGAAGAAGAAGAAGAAGAAGAAGAAGAAGAAGAAGAAGAAGAAGAAGAAGAAGAAGAAGAAGAAGAAGAAGAAGAAGAAGAAGAAGAAGAAGAAGAAGAAGAAGAAGAAGAAGAAGAAGAAGAAGAAGAAGAAGAAGCAATTGCTTACCAAGCAGAAGCAAAAGCAAAAGCAATTGCTTAAAAACGTATAAATAATAATTTGCTTTGACTAATAGCTTTTTCTTTATCTTGCCTAGCAAATGCTTAGGTCAACAACAATAGCGGCATTCATTCCGAAGGATTGAATGAAGGAAAGTTCTTGCGATTTATTAATTCATCCCCGAACTGTCCACTTGGCTTATCAATACGTACATGAGTGCAGTCGATGGCCCCAAGCGTAAAGGGAAAACCGAGCTTATCAGCCCACCATTCCTTTGGGTCCGTCAGATCAGCATTAGACACAGGAAATTTTATCCATGTTGGGCGTTGGGCAGATATGCGGTCCAAAGTACTTGCAACGTATGTACTTACAGTGGGCTGGGTTATCCCCATCACCTCTGCTACTGAGGTCTGGTAGCCTGGATCTGCTAAATAACGCAAAGTTGTCTCCATGCGCTCCACTGGTGACAAGCTTCCACCATGTGTCTCATGCCTTTCGGGCAGAAATGTTTGTGCAAGCCACTCAACATTTTCCTTATCAAATCGAAACAATTTTCGATAGGTGCCAGCAGATGTCTCAGCACGATTAATCCTGTTCTTATACACATTAGGACGTTCTCTTACATGCATGAACATGGTGCTCACAGTTAAGCATGAAGGCGTGAGTAAAAGATCAAGCTGGTATGGAGGAGCTTGCAAAACTACGAGCAAATGCTTCTGGTTACAAGTAAAAGATAGGTTTTATTTATATGTTTTCAAGCATTTGCTAATTTGTAAAGCATTTGCTTACAAGAAACGAGCTTGTGCTTCTGCTTATAAGCAGAAGCTTTTGCTTATGAGCAATTACTTAGTTTTATTTATAAATATTCAAGAAAAAGTCTAGAAAAAGCAAATGCTACTTTTTATTTATTCGGCCCATTGAGTTTGTAGAAAACAAATTCAAGGTGTTCGAGTGTGTATCATATGTGATGACGTCATCACCTTAAGTTGTTAAAAGACAAGAGTTACTTCAGGAGATATGAGTTTTCATAACATATAATTAAAATAACATATAATGTGCTATACTGAATACATTAACTTCCGGTTCAGTCATCCCAATTGTGCCATATTTGGTAAAATTCTGTCTGTTTTCTCAAGATAGCAAAAAGTGACTTTTTAATAATTCAATAGATGACCTCACCATGACGTCACAACGTTACCTGGAACTATATGTTAAGGTCTAACTATGTGTTAAGTTTTAAGGTTCTTTGAACTCCGCAACTATGTTTTGGCTGTACAAATACATTTACAGAATAGTGATTCTGAATAGTTGTTCACTTAAACTTCCGGTTTCGACCGGAAGGAGAGGTCAGATTTGGGTCATGTCTGTGTACGAAATGTGACATAGTTCAAGGTCTTTAAGATGATGAAAAGATTGTGAAAATATCTTTTGTGGTTCATGAGATATGATCTTTTGAAATATTCAACTTCCGGTTTCAACCAGAAGGAGAGGTCAGATTGGGATCAGGTCTGTGTACAAAAAATCACATAATTCAAGATCTTTCAGATGATGCAAAGATTGTGAAAATATCTTCTGTGGTTCATGAGATATAATTTTTTGAAATATTAAACTTTGATTGAGTGTAATTCGATATCTGATGACCTCACTATGACGTCACAACTTAAGATGCAATTACTATGTGTTAAGTTTTAAGGTTCTGTGAACTCAGCAACTATGTTTTTGTCTCTGGATATGTCTCACTGAGAAGAAGAAGGAGAAGAAAAAGTTTTTAAAAAAACGAACAATATCAAGAGGTGTTCGCGCTGTCGCTCGAACACCTAAAAAACCAGAATAATATCAAGAGGTGTTCGCGCTGTAGCTCGAACACCTAACAAAACAAACAAAGAAACAAACAAAATGCACACACAAACACAAAAAGGTCAATCGAATCGTACGGTACGTTATAGCTGCTGGCATGAAAACCTGATGGTATGAATACCTGGGTGCACAGTTTGGGTTTTCATTTGAAATCCCCGCCAGTTGGTTTAAAAGCTTTGAAGAAATAGAAGTGCGGCATTCTTTGAAGTTCCAATGTTGTTTCGTCATGTCATGTGGAAGGCTTGTATACTTAGTTTATTTGAATAATAATATGCATTCTATACCGTAGGCCGTCATTACGAAATGTTACAGTACGAATAAATTGATGTGTTTCAGCAAGGCTTGTGATAGAACAGGGATATATTGAGCATGAAACTCTACAAACTAAAACGACACTTTTCCACTTTTAAGAATGAAGTGCTTGCCTGTTTTTTCATCACCTTCTCGTACGCGTTAACGTGACAACGTAACAGGCTGAAACATTGAGAAGATGAACAGTATCTTTGGAATCTGTAATATTGATGTACCGAAGCATGTTAAAAACAAATGTACACCGCCTTTAATTTATTACGTATGACACGTTTACAGATTAGTTATTAAAATGTATATCTTGACTGGAAGCGGGTAAGCAAACTCGATGAAGCATTTATTGTGAACATCACCCATTATTCTCTTTCAAGACATGTACAATATGGTCAAGACCATCCTCCACTCCACCTGAGTCCGGAACCGCAAATGCAGGATTATAGATCTTCAGTTTTATCATAATCTTGTGTTACTGCTTCAGAGTATTCCTCCAGTCGTGTTTCATATCAAAACCTGTTATCCACCGCTCTACGTAAAAGCCAATAAATTAACCAACTACACGGGGTTAGTAGACAACATTATTTTATATAACAAAAACTATATACAACTAGACAATATCTCTTGCCGCAGGTACTGAGCTATGGTTTTCACAGTTCCGGTATACATTTATATATAATTTTACATTTCTTTGATGGAATACTTCCTGAAACTGATGTGGTCAGCCATTACAAATCCCACAAATTCATCAAATCCTATAGTGCTCTGAATTCTAATGGAATGGAATACTAAGCCCTGCAAAAAAATTTGTTTTTTGTTGTTGCTTCTGAGCTGGAATAACTGAATTTTAGGGGCGTCTAAACCGTTCGAAATATTCAATCCCAATAGACATGCAATACAAAATTATTCTTTCTCTTCCTTCGTTGTTTCTGTGTAAACGAGCAAAAATAAATCTTCAAATTTTAACCTCAAAAAAGAACAATAAATCTAAAATAATAAAAAATACGTCAATATGTTTTCTACATTATTGGACAGAGCTAAGTAGCACAACCCACATTTGTTAAAACACAAATACAAATCTCTGTGGAAATATGTTTTATTTTATTAAATTGTTTATTTATTTTTATTTATTTTATTTTTTTATTTTTTTTAAATAACAGTAATATAGGCAAGGACCTACGGATTTGAAAGATAAATGATTTAAACAAACTGAAGAGTCTTGCTGAATATGTATTGTTGACCCCCTTTTAAGTAGTTCAGACAATGAATTAGTTATGTGATTAATTCAAGCAGAACTCATGGAGATTTAATGCCCTATTTGGATGTAGTCAGATAACTAATTGATGTTACCTACTCGTGTGAGAAATAGGTATTCGGACTAATTTCATAAAATCTCTTTCTTCCTTCGTTGTTTCTGTGTAAACGAGCAAAAATAAATCTTCAAATTTTAACCTAAAAAAAGAACAATAAATCAAAAAAAATACGTCAATATGTTTTCTACATTATTGGACAGAGCTAATTAGCACACCCCACATAATGTTAAAAACACAAATACAAATCTCTGTGGAAATATTATGTTTTATTTTATTTTATTATTTATTTATTTATTTATTATTATTATTATTTTTTTTTTAAATAACAGTAATATAGGCAAGGACCTACGGATTTGAAAGTTAAATGATTTAAACAAACTGAAGAGTCTTACTGAATATGCATTGTTGACCCCCTTTTAAGTATTTCAGACGATGAATTAGTTATGTGATTAATTCAAGCAGAACTCATGGAGATTTAATGCCCTATTTGGATGTAGTCAGATAACAAATTGATGTTACCTACTCGTGTGAGAAATAGGTATTCGGACCAATTTCATAAAAAGGGGCTATTACATTTGAGAAAGCAAGTCCATAACACACCATTACACCTTGCTGTCAGTTCGATTTATCCGTGAAACGGTTGTGAAATCCCAAGGGCGTTTGTATATAACGGGTAGAGAGAGAGAATTTCACTGGATATCAAACACACATTTGCCTTCCTTTTAACCGAATTTGCTTACTGCAAACTGCAGTTGCATGAAAATTACTCGTCAAATAAAATAAATAAATAAATTCCGCAATTATAACGGCATTTCAATACAGAGTTCGCGGCCCACAATTAACATGTTCATCATACAGTTTGTATTCTGCATAATAGTAGTGATTACATAGCCCAAAGCTAGCATTGAACTGCAATGTGTGGGCAAAGAAATATGTGGTCAAAGGAATATTTAGGCAAGTAAACACATATAATCTTCACGAAATAGCAAGGTTGTGAATGTTTGTTCCTGAAATGAAGCATTGGAGTAGGCGGAAGCAATTTCGTAAGGGGCAACGCAGCAATGATGTGTTGTCGTTGATTGTTATTGCAGTGCGCACCGGCGTGTTTTGAGTTACCGTATCTTTGCTTATTGTTTCAAAAACAAAATTGTGCTGAAACATTTACTCGGCTTTGCTGCAAAATATAATAAATCTGTCCCTGAGTAAAATCTGAATGCGAACTGTTTCATGTTTTGATTTGTATGTTTTATAGGTTGCCGTCCCTCATCGGATTTGTGTTCTGATGGTTGAGTCGTCAGAATTTGGGTTTAAATTCTGACAACGACCGTGGTGCTTTTGTCTTTGAGCAAGACACTTCACCGTGATTGCTTCTCTCTACCCAGGAGTAAATGGGTACCTGTGCGGGCAGGGTTGGTTTGTGTTTATGACTAGCCCTGTATGCGCAGAAAAACAAAACGGCTGCAATTGAGCTGTATATACGCCCCAGGGAATTGAGATGGTTTCAGGAATGATTTAAGAGCCTGATGAGCAGGGGTAACAAACCGCATGGGAATTCACGATGATATACGCCATATAAGAGTTGTTTATATAATAATTAGCCTATTATTATCCAGATAAAAGCACTTCAGACGAAGTAATGTCTCATAATGATTGATATGTTTACCATCTTTACACCAAGTACCATTTTAAGATGTCCAATCGTAAAATTAAAATAAAAAAAATAAAAAACCACACACACAGACACACACACACAATAAATAATTTAAAAACATATTAATTTGAACCAAAGCATCGTTTAACCATTCATATTGTTTTATTGATTCAATTCAACAGTATAAACTCATGCTCTGGTAAATTATTTTGTGAAATACTTTTTTCTTTCTACTAGGGAAAGAGCCATGTCAAAATGTTATTAAAACAAAAAATAAATCAATCAATCAATACAAATAACGGGAAAATAATGATGCGGGAGAATTAACATTTTCAAATCGCCAAATCTCTAACACTTGGAGACGCTCGGCCTGTGCGCGTGATGGGGATATAATTGATAAGTGCATTACTTCTCCTACTTATCAAAGGAACGCTTGCAGTATTCATGGCCATTATTATCACTATTGTTATTTGTAATTATTGTTTTCATTTGAAGGTGTTGGTAATTCGAAAAAACAACAGCATTGTCGAACTGCAATGTGAAACTTAACAGGACCGAATTTCATAGAGCCGCTTAGCCCATTTTTTGCTTACTGTACGTTTTTCATTTCATAGCGCTGCTAACCGTTAAGCATAGAGAAAGGCACGCTAACTTGCCGGCCGTTATTGCTAGCAAATGAGTGACGCAACAATACAAATCCATGGTGAACGCGCACGCGCCGCTCTGAATTTTCTTGCTAACCTGCGAAATACGCTTATGCTTAAGCAAATTTGTCTATAGTTAGCACGAAAATTTCTTACCGGTAAGCAGCGCTTTGAAATTGGGCCCTGGTGCCAAGCTGATGATGGTATACCGTCCCTTTATATATTCTTGTTTGTTTGTCTGAGATGACGTCACTTTTGAGCAAAACGAAATTTCCGTTTCATATTTATGAAAGAGTATACACTGTAAAAATGTTGTTTAGAATGTAAACACATTTCTAAACACTTAGCTTGTACTCACTTTTTTTTCAACATGTTTAGCCTAAAACATGTTTAGATTGTGCTTTGCTGTGATGTGTGTTTGAATGCTATAAATACCATTTGAGCAGGTGTCAAAAAGCTAAGCACATTTAGCTTTGTGACATGTACAGAGGATGGCCGTTTAGCATTTAAACGCATTCCTAAACGCGTTTATTTTGTGTGTGTTTAAATTGTAAAAACTATGTCTCAACGAATGTCCGCGTTAGAATGAGCACAAACAATAATTAGGGTTTGTTTCAAAAGTGTTTCAAAATCATGTCAGGCGGAATTTGACAGAAAGGGTATGCTATAATTTTTGGTTGAGGATTAAATGTTATTAAACTGATTAAACTGTTATGTACAGCACAGACTGTCAGTAATGTCAGCATGTCGGACGCAATCGACAGAAAAAAAATTTTCCACGAATCTGAAGAACACATTTTAATTTTAATCTTAAAGGAGTGAAAAGTTAAAGGCAACATATCAACCAGGTTAACAATAATTCTTCATGATTTGAATTTTCTTTTTGTTTTTGTAATTTTTTTCAAGGTGAGCACTTTTGAAACACGCCCATTATTAGTTTTTACTGTTTTCTTGATAATAATAATTAAAAAATGGTGTATTTATGTAGCGCATTTAACAAGATCAAAGCGCTTAACAAATCGAGAAAGAAAACCTAGCAGGCCTACAAAGGAAATAAAAAGAGAAAGATTTTGAGAAGTTTTTTTTTAAATCCGGATTGAAGAAGAGTCTCTGATGTGAGCAGGGAGTTTGTTCCATTCCCTTGGGCCGGCTATGGTATCGACACAATGTAATCAATTGACTTTTCACATTGTTCCAACACTTCCAATGTTGTATCTTTTTTATTACGTGTTATTTTTGAGAAAACGTGTTGTTTGTATTCAGTAGTTACAAAAGAACACCGAATCCACTCAGCACAAACCAATTTGTGCATTTCAAAGAGAATTTTCTTTGTTGCTACCAAGCAAATTGCTGCATCTTTTATCGGTTGCATCATATTTTTAAAATTATTTTTTTTAAATTATTATTATTATTATTATTATTATATATATATATATATTTTTTTAAATTCTATTTCTGTCTATAGATAACCAAAATTCATTTTGGAAATAATTTGCGAATGAAAAATGATAGTACCCTAGACAGAAATACGTAATTTTTTTTAAATGTTTTTATTTTTTATTTTATTTATTCTATTAATTTTTTATGTCTATAGATAACCAAAATTCATTTTGGAAATAATTTGCGAATGAAAAATGATAGTACCCGAGATAGAAATACGTAAATTGATGTTTTCAACTGTCATCAACTTAATTTTCTTTTTCATCAGAACATTGGTATGTTATTTGTGGAAGGAGAAACAACTGTTCTAAAAGGACTCATTTCTCAAAATAATCACGAGAGGCAAGGTTTTACAGTAATTGTGTCTCTAATTTAAATTATTGTGAGTCCTGTCAAACATTTCTGCACATAATTAATGTTCAACAGAGCTCACAACAATTATTGTTCTAGTATCTCGCTACAAACTATATGTTTTATGTATTGATTTTTTTAAATTATTATTCCTAAATGGATATTAACTGTTTCGTGGAAAATAAAAATGTCAGATAGAATATCGGGAAAACGAGCAAAACATCTTTACACCAAGAAAGTTTGATGGGGGGAAATGCGACCTGACTTATTTATTTATTTTTGTTATTTTGTTTTGTTTTGCTTTTGTTTGTTTATTTGTTTGTTTGTTGTTTTTTCCCTCGAGATTACCAAGAGTGTATATTAGATATATAAAGAATTGCTGATGCAACATAAACTCTTTGGGCTAAAACTTGTTGATGTGCAAGAACTGTATGAAAAATAAAGAAATAAATAAAGATAAAGAAATAAATAAATTAAAAAAAAACGCATTCTTGTCAAACTAGCTTGTATGGACATTCAAGTCAAAACAAAAGAAGAACAAAATATATTTTGGATTCAGGGAAAAAGACAATAGCTTGGTATTAAAATGGCAGAGTTAAGATTTGTTCGTGAATCAAACAGATATAATATGGTACAGGTGTTTCGTTCGTGTTTTACCGGCAATTTCCGGAACTTTGTTTCTGTTTTTTTTATTTTATTGATACACCCATGAGAAATACTTGTCAGAAGCTCGGTTTAACAGTAAATGACGGGACCCATCATAAATTCATGTTGGTACGTAATGACTGTAAAACTATGTTCCGCACGATTATTTTGACAAATTTCACTTCCTCCAGTAAAATAGCAATGTTCCGATGAAAAATAAAATTTCAGTTAAAACAGCTTCAGTTTAAAGAGGGGCTCTATGGTCAAATTTAGTTTTGTGATTTTCCAATAACTAGAGTCCTTATTAAAGTGTGAAAAAATTACCAAAAAAAATTAGTCTCTAACCTCACGTTAAAGTGATGTAAAATGTCATTTTATTTGATAACCTTCCTGTGTGAAATTTGTTAATATCCAAAGACAACAGTGACGTTACATTTCAAATATATGGAGCTCTACATTTTTGTACGGTGAATTTGCACTTCATTCCTGAATCTCCACAATATTTGATCAAATCGGCGTTGAAATTGACTTTTTGACAAACAAAAAATTCCTGTATGGAATGTTACAGACTCATTTACCGTAAGAAAATAGTGACGTCATGTTTCAAATATCGCTCTGAAAGGGTATCAAATAAAATGATATGTTACACCACTTTAAAGTGAAGTTAGAGACTTTTAATTTTTTTCACACTTTAATAAGGACTCTACCTATTGGAAAATGAGTGCATCACAAAACTGAATTTGACCTTAGAGTGCCTCTTTAACTTCAGTTTAAATTTGCCTTTAAAACAGCGACAAATACGTGTGAAACATCTTTAAATAATATCACCGCGAATTTCAGTTATACACGTATTTTCAGAGAATACCCGTATTGGTTTCTAGTTTTTCGCAAATCAGACAATTCATTTTATGAAATTGTCAATAAATAGGGAACTTTGAGAACTTTATTTGTTATCGTATATAATAAAATTCCCAAAGCAACGACACTGGACACCAATTGCCTTCCTTATACTTATATTATATTACACCGGAACGCTTCTCTCGGTGGGGAAGCAGCGTGTAAACGAATTTAGGAGATTTTCCTTGACCGAAAATTGGAGCCAATTTATAAAATAATCGAGCGACCGGATAACAAATAGAGTGTTTTCACGGCAACGACTTTCCAAAATTGCATTTGTCCCATGAGACACTTATCCCTACAAGTTAACAGAGCAAAATATTTATATCGCAATGATGAAAACATTACATACCATACTCGGGCATTTATTGAAATGTCAGTAAGAATTTCTCAAAAGCCTAAAAATTGATAAGAACAGCAAGATTGTATTGGCCTTCTTCACACAAAATCAACATAAATCAACGGAAAATTCAGTTGGTTGTTGTTGTTTTTTTGTATTTATTTTGTTCGCTATTGTATTCTGAGGTCAAGAAATGAAAAAAGGAGATGTGTTTTCTGCCATTTTCGTCAGGGAATTAATAAAATGAGAAAAACAGAGTGCTATCTGTACTTTAAAAAAAACAAGAAACCGCAGCACTCAACACCACTTACCTTGTTAAGTAAGCTGAGTTGTCCCTGGCTGCTGATTAGACACACTCAAAGACTCGACGGTACACCGCACACAAATAGAACGCACGAAGAGTGTTTGAAAGTCCAAGAAATCGACAAATATGCCTTCGATTTTTATTTTGTTGTACTGGGGGAAAAACGCTCTCGTTTCGTACAGGTTTAAAGCCACTCGCCGACTGCTATGGTACTCGGATATGAATGACGTATAAATATAGTGTTGTGATGGGTTAAGACTCACGGCCTGTAGCAACGCCCACCTATTTGGACTGCGCATGAGCATGAGGAGGTTCGTGACTTTGTCCAGCGAGAAGTTAAAAATCACGCTCTCCCCCGCTTCCCCCACTCTCTAATGACAGATAAAACGACCTGTCTTCTTCTTGTGATCGAGGACTTCCGGGTTGTAAACACAAATAGTCATTAGTTACCCACGAATAGTTATCCATCACTGGTAATCCGTTGAAACCTTGGCTGGACGCTGTCCCTGGGAGCTAGCCGCTGTGTGAGTAAACCCGTTCAATATCCACGTATAGCCTAGCCTCGTGGTGGACCAAGGTCTCCACAGAACAAAACGTAATTAAAGTGAGCTTGCAAATATGCATCAATGTCTCATGGAGGTACCTTCACGGTCTACTGCACGAATGCACCGCCAATCCTACAGCAAACGGTCAAATCAAAAGTGTTTGCAAATCCAGCAATCTCCACTTAGTAGCAATCATTGTTCAAACAATCGACATATGTTTTTATGGTTAATACCAAAGTCCCAAAGAGCAATCCATCATTTACGATTTGTTCTCCTGTGTGGTCCGTGACATGATGCAAATTGTCCGCGGAATCATAGCCGACTTCCTATTATCGCAGTACGGCACGAAACAGTCAAGCCAAGTCGCACAGGCCAGGCTATTTGGGTGTGTAGCCCTCGGTGTATTTTGCACTTACTGTTCTCTAAGTGAGCAAATACATGGGCACTTCCACGTGAAATGGTTTCCGGATTAATAGCAACCTCGTTATTGTAGAATAACATCAGGGGGGCCTCAGTTTTTCGTAGTATCGCTTGTCGTGTTTTTGGTTCCATCGAGGAAAACGACAACGTGAGGTGCGAACATATAACTTGAGTGGAGAAACTGGTTTGAGGCATTTCCCCCCTCTCCTTTGTTCGATTTTTTTGGTGCTAAAATCAATAATTGTATTATTAAGTAAAGCCATGTCTCATCGTTATGCTTATGAAATATAGCTTTGTTTTGAATAGGCCTATGCATATTCCGTGTGTTTTGTTATTTCGCCGGCTATTTTGTTTTTACAAGGAAGGTAAATAATCAGTTATGTTGTCGCCTTTGCATGGTGAACAGGATAAGAAAAAGACTGTTTGCGGTGACACTCTGTGAAAAAAATATATATTTTAAATAGTAATTAGTTCTTACAAGAACTAGTGGTTACAACTCGACGTTTCGATCAGTGATCTTCAAGAGAAGGCATTCGACAAACTTGTTATCATTAATACTGGCATGATGCAAACAGATAGTCCGTATTTAATACAGAAAATAATCCAAAATACGGCAATACAGATTCAGAAAAAAATAGTACAGATTAAACAAATCCAAGCCTGGAACAAAACATCATCCACAATTTCTGGTTGTATTAAATTAAAAACAAAATAATCAGTTGAACTTTGATATAATAATTTTGATATAATAATAGCGGGCCCAATGGTCGCACTTATATAAATATCGTGGAAATGGAAGATAATACAATAACAATAAATACAAAAACAAATAAATAAAAACACGCCCTGATGCAATACTGAGGGATCGAATCCCGGAAATCGGCATCTGATATTTATTTATTGTTTTTTTTCTTTTTCTTCTTTTTTCCCTTTTGTAAGTGCTAATTCACCTTATAACTACTTAGCCAATGAAGGGTGAATCAACATTTAAGAAATTGATCTCCCTCGCAGAGACAACCGCTTTTTCACAATCCTACAAGTTTAAGGTCCTGCATTGTATGGGATTAACTGAGCATGGTCCAATAATATGCAAGAAGAATGCTTGCCCTTTGGGATATTTGCTATGTCATTTAAGAAGCAGGTAACTTCGCATGTAGAAGCTTACAAGGTAAAGTGAGGTTAAGTAAAGACTGTTTGCAGTGACACCATGTAAAATGTCTCTTTAAACAGTTCTGAAAAGAACTAGCTGGTTACAATCCGACGTTTCGATCAATATGCTTCTCATCGTCTTCAGGGGGGATGAAGACGATCGGAGCTTCTCCTGAAGACGATCAGAACATACTGATCGAAACATCGAGTTGCAACCAACGAGTTCTTTGCAACCAACTATTTACTACTTAAAAGAGATATTTTACATGGTGTCACATCAAACAGTCTTTACTCATCTTTCTTTTCACCATGAAAAGCTACAGGTCTTAAAGTGGGATTCTATATCTTTCTGGAATTATTTCCTTTCTCCATCCAAACACCAACCAAGATGGAACGATCTTTCTATCCTGTACGTATGTGTGACGTATTTCCAACATAAACCACTCCCACTTCGCACGTGCTTGCTCCAATAATCATTGAAAATGCATTAACCACCCTTTTCTTGAAGGATTTACGTAATAAATTATTAATAATAATAATAATAATAATAATAATAATAATAATAATAATAATAATAATAATAATAATAATAATAATAATAATAATAATAATAATAATAATAATAATAATAATAATAATAATAATAATAATAATAATAATAATAATAATAATAATAATAATAATAATAATAATAATAATAATAATAATAATAATAATAATAATAATAATAATAATAATAATAATAATAATGTGTGGACTTATATAGCGCACGTATCCACCAACTGAGTGGTGCTCAAGGCGCATTATATTATTACCCCTGCTCATAAGGCTCATAAATCATTCCTGAAACCATCTCAGCTCAATTGCTGCCATTACAGCGCATATAGGGCTAATCAACCAACTCTGCCCTCACAGGTACCCATTTAACCCCTGGGTGGAGAGAAGCAATTATGGTTAAGTGTCTTGCTCAAGGACACAAGTGTTACGGCCGGGATTCGAACCCACATTCTGCTGCTAATACCAGAACTTGAGTCCGGTAAGCTAGACCGCTCGGCCACGACACTCCACTCGGCCACGACACTCGACAGCATGGGCCTCGTATTTAACATATTTGTTGTAAAGACTTCTGCCTGAAGGATCGCTGTTGAAAGTTAAAATGAGGGAATTTAGCTTAAATTACACACAACGGTATGCCAGGTTTGGAACCAGATAGATCTTGTGCACGTGACGTCATCCCATCACGTGCGATCGCTTGGTGAACAATCGGACTGACGCGTATGTGTTGTTCCAGGAGCAAGCGCACAAAGCCCGACGCAGCATTTAGCAAGAACAGAGTGCAGATTTTCTACGCTGACTCACGCGCGCACTGATAAGTTGAAGTTTCATGGCTAAATACCGAAATACTTAAATGCATTTTCTATTTAAAAAGGAAAAAACAACCAACAACTAAATTGTGAAAGAGAATCCGATACGGGCATTAAATACTGGGAATAATAATTCGCACTTAATGGTTCGACAAAATTGCTGCTCTGATAAACGATAAACAGCTATAATGATAAACAGCTTTTCTGATGAGGTCATCACGAAAATGGCCATGTCGCAAGTACGCCGGTGATCTGTGATGTAAGTACGTAGGTACACAAGGTCTATACGAGAGTGGGCGATTTCTCGGTGCTTAATAGCACCCGTTTTTTATTTATTTTTAAAAATGTTTCCGCTATCGTTTTGATATACAATAAGTGAAAATATTTCTAAAATGGATTTCTCTCATCCGAAGACTTCAATACCAAATGGAATCAATACAAACAATCTGAATGCATTTTCAATATATATATTTTTTATCAACTGCCCGATGGAATAAGCTGAAACTATAACATGTTGGTTTGTATAGCCTACATATCTTTTGATTCGCATAAAGCATTTACAGACATGTTCGCCAAAGTGTGAACAGTGTCTGTAAATCAAAAGATTGCTCGGGAATTCTGCGCTTATACAATCATCTTTTTCTGCCTAAAGGGTTAGCACAGAATGTATCGCCAAGTTTGTATTCAATGTACTATTGGCGTAGTTCTCTCTGCATTCTGTGCGCTGGCTATATGTAGTACCACGGAGGAAGGAAACGTGTGTATTTCCATCTCTATGGTATTACCGGGTTGACTGGCTCACCAGTGCCCAATTACATGGCGCTGTTAAACAGGGATTACGTGCAGAAATTTTGCGGTGAATGTGTATGCGCGCCAAAATCGTAAGGTATACTTAGTAGGCATTGGCACAAGAAGACATTCATTGCAATTAACCCGTGAACTACGCCTAACGTTAAGCACAGAATGTTCTGTAAGCGGCGATTATTTCGCTTACGGTACGCAGAGGCATAAAATTGGGCCCACGGAGGTTTCCGCAGGAGAAATATCTCTAACATCTTCAGATAAAAGCATGCTCGGATGATTGAATTCATGAAACGAAGGAACGTTACACCTGTCTCCTTTGTTTCTCCGTCTTGTGTCTCCTCACACCTGCAGAGTTTGCGGCCATAGTCAGTTTGGATATCATGAATATAGTATCGACCATTCAGGGGAATAAATGGAAACATGAAATAAAAGAGAAGACCAGCGAAAATAGGGATGTACAAATACACTACTGGTGTAAATTCGTTCTTCAATGGTATTCATTTGGACTGCAGGCGCGGTTCTATTGGGGGGGCTTCAGCCCCAAAATTTCCCTTAGCCCCCCCCCCCAAATATTGCCCATAGTACATGGATTTGTAGTTATGAGGACACATGAAATGCCGATCCAGATTCACCAATCACATGTTTGCCCACCCGAATTAATGT
The DNA here is from genome assembly GCA_029582265.1 of Zoroaster sp. YZ-2022. Taxonomy (NCBI): domain Eukaryota; kingdom Metazoa; phylum Echinodermata; class Asteroidea; order Forcipulatida; family Zoroasteridae; genus Zoroaster; species Zoroaster sp. YZ-2022. Next base: position 53,804,891 of record CM055816.1, on the reverse strand, counting down.
CTCTAGAACCGCGCCTGATTTGAAGAAATTTCAAATAATACAGCAATCCATATTGGTCCATAGTCCTTGCCAGCCTTTAGCAACGCTGGAAAACTCGGTCAAGACCCTTAATAACCAAAACCCATGCCCGAATTAGTTTCATTTGTCATAACACTATGGATTAATCTCTGTCGTTTAATTGACATGCCAGATAATGAGTTATTTCTGCAGCAAGATTTTAAAGTGTATTTTTTCCTTTATCTCTAAATCTTAGAGTGTTAATTTCGTGTTAAATCAACATTATTTTATGAGTCCAGCTAGTGACAGTCCTTTGTCAGTTTTGATGAGAGTCATACAACAGGTTGAATTTAAAAACTAGTCTGCAAAAAAATAGGTTTTTTAAACTAATCTAGGAGCGGTCATGTAGAGAAACTCGTCCAATATAAGCACCAAGGAAAGAGTAAATTCAACACCAATGGTGTTCTTTTTACACCCCTGTTTTTGCAGGATAAGCCTATGATATAAACCCGAGAGGTTTTCAAACTGACCGCATAATCATTGCTTGGATAAACCTCAAACAACAACAAAAACACACACAAAACTGTCACTTACTGATGTGATTTACAAAGGTTAATTCGCTCAAGGATGAAGATGTAATATAAAAATAAATTTGTCCGAAGGGTCCTTGTGTGTCCGGAATGACGGACACACAATCATAAATTACGTCAATAGCAAAAGGCCATATTTTAGGTGTGCATATTGCGATTTATCAAGTGAATTAGCATAAAATCACGTGCATAGATTGCATTGATTGAATTAAACTGTTTGTAAACATAATGTTTATAATCATTATAATTTATATTGTTTTAATGTATGTTTGATCACGAAGATAGAGGGCAAAAATGATTCCGACAACATGGTCAATAAAGGGACAATATATCGTCATAATCAGAGCAGACTTTCAACACGCATCGGTGTCCTAGTTTAAGATGAACACAGTGACTGACAATTACTGGCTCATTTATGCAGCAGCAACGGTAACATGATCTTATCATGTGGGTTTTATTTTCAGTCACTGAGTTAAACGAAAACTAGCACTCCGATACCATGCCCCGTTGATTGTGACGGTATTGTCCCTTTAATTTATCTATTGTTATTACATTTTGTTTGTTTAATTTATTCTTTTAATAAGTACACTCTTAAAACTAAAGTGTTGAATCAACATTTTAAAGAGTTCGGTCAGTGACAACTCTTTATAAAGTTGGATTTAACATTTAAAAGTGTTGAATTAACATTGATAAATTTCTTCCTGTAATAAGTACACTCTTAAAACTAAACTTTCTTTGAGTTTAATTTAACTTCATAAAGTGTTGTCACTCACCGAACTCTTATATTGTTGATTCAACACTAGTTTTAAGAGTATACACACACATTGGGTCAACAACAATTGTACAAACTCCTCGGTTTACGTGCGAATAATTATGTTATTAGGCCTTCCATTTATTTTTTATTTTTTATATTTTTTTAATCCACAAATATTTCAACACAAATTTCAAAATTATTCCTCCCCAGAAGACATTTTTTTTTTTTTAATATCATGTTTTCAAAATCGTTCAAGTACTTAGACAGGGACGGATAAAGGACTGGTTCAGGTTCAGGGGATGTAATTTGAATTCGAAGTTTTATTTCATTCCCCCTCCACATTTGACAATAAATTTACGCCACCGCGAATAAAGAAACTTTGATGATGAAGCTGTTCAAGCTGAACATAGATATCCTATACAGGCAATCAATACCAACGACTGACAGTGACTTGCAAATAATCTTTAACACTACAGGCCGACGAAAAGTAGATTTATTTCCGGCACGCTCTCCCACACCTGGAGAATCACGCCAAAAATATTATTACTGCTGACGCCAATGATTCGCGTTTTTAGAGAAAACGTAGGTTTCCATTAAAAAGGGGGCTCTAATCAAATATAACATTGTTAACCATCCTATTTTGTAATGAAAAAACAACATAAGTTTTAAAATCTAAACCCAGAATAAAATATTGAAAAAATAAATAAATAAACCGGTTCATGTACGTACATGTACCTGTGCAATGTACAAGTACATGTAATTGGAGTAAAACAAATTACCCTGATATAGTTAAACGTCGCCTTTCTGATAACACCTATTCAAAGTCACTCTTTCGGTGGAAAGGATCACTCCAGTATTGACCCAAAATAGAGCTTTTTCTGAATTCGAGACAAAAATTACTTCGGCAAATAACTTTGTCATTCTCATGAAGACGATCAGAGCATACTGATCGAAACGTCGAGTTGTAACCAACCGGTTCTTTACAGAACCAGTTACTCCTCAAAAAGAGAATGTTTACATATTGTCACTGCAAACAGTCGTTACTTATCCTTTTCACCAAACAGTCGTTACTTATCCTTTTCACCATGCAAAACTACAAGTATTACTTAATACTTTTTTATTTTTTTTTAAATTTTTTTTTTTACAATAATTAACATTTGGTTTAGATAATAATGTTATTTGTTTATTTTACTAATGACATACTCACATAGACTCTAACAAATGGTAAAATGATTAATATTTGCTTTAACAATCATCCTGGTGGGTCAGGATTCTCCAACCACAAATGAATCAGGCGGGACATGAAGCCATAATCTCCTGTTTACTACATGGCTGGGTTCAAAATCCGCCTGGATCACCTGTCGAGGTTTTGTTTTTTCAGGCAAATGGAAGGCCCTATGTACAGAGCTAAAGGGGTGACCGGGGGCGTTCCCCCTACGTATTTTACAGTTTTAATTTATTTGGTGTGCTATTAAGCAAAAATCTGAGAGTGGGTGAAAGAGGTAATACTAATAACACGGTAAAGTTCACCTACCTGCGGATCGGCGATGTGATAACGATTCTTAACATTTCCACAAAACTCTTGGATTGATGATTCAGAAATGGTCGAATATTAACGTAAAACTTACTTGATGTAAAGCTGATGACAGTATTAACCTTCACTAGACATAGTTTGTCTGAGGTTCTGTGATTTTTACGAAAGTGTTCGAATATATTCCACACTAGAAAGAGTACAATGTATCTGAATACATGTTCACAATTTCCTCGTGGGTAACACGGCGGAATAAGCTGAAACTTTCACAGGATATTTATTTTATTTTATTTTTTTTGGAGGTATATCTTGATTTTAAAAAAAAAATACAAGAAGTTGATTTCGTTCACATTATAAATGCTATATCTTCTCTTTAATTTGGACGCAGGTTTGGTCGCAGTTGCCGGCCTGATATACACGTCGACTAATCAAATTATCAATTTGAAAGGATGTGCATTTGTATTATGATGAGTCTTGTCGTTTCGAATTTGCTTAATTTAAAATGACGGCATCGAATGGTTGACAGACAACCAAGCACATCATAGTTCGTACAATGTCGCATCACTGTCAAAAATCACACAATTAAAGGGAAGCTACCAAACATTATGACAAATTATTTCATCTGACATGCTTTCATTTTTTAGTACACTTGAATTGTTTTACAAAACAGATCATTGCTTACCTACACCGATACATTGTCCAGTTTTTGCCCTATAATTACAGAAGAAATAAAGTGTTATAGTTAATCGTGATGTATGATTTACAAAATAGTTGCTATGTTAGCGACAGAATCGTATTGAAATCGCTAATAAAACATGAAAAAGGGTTATCTGCCTATTCATCTGCAAAGTAATTAGTTCTTGTTTTGGAGCCACAAATTGAAAAATGTGTACTATCAGTACGCGCGCGCGTATGACGCATCTTCTTACAAAGAGGATAATTTAGGGACCCTTTGCTTATATGATCTTGATCGACAGTTTGCACTGACTGTGGACGCGTATGGTATAATGCGGTCAATGTTGCACTCGATAGCTCAGTCACCGTTGACCAACCAATCCAGTCAGAATGAGAAATCCTTGATTTATTTGCAGAAATGTATCATTGTAATAATGATAAATGTGCAGTGATTTTGTTTAAATATATTTTCTTCTCACTATTTTCTTCTGTACACAATACAGACAGCCTGCTTTGGCCAACATAGCATACATGTTTGTGCGGAAGCCAGAGTACCATATATCACGGTGGTTGGATATTTGAGCGCCCAGCAGGGTGGACACGTGCGCGCTACAAATCATCATCATCATCATCATCATCATCATCATCATCATCATCATCATCATCATCATCATCATCATCATCATCATCATCATCATCATCATCATCATCATCATCATCATCATCATCATCATCATCATCATCATCATCATCATCATCATCATCATCATCATCATCATCATCATCATCATCATCATCATCATCATCATCATCATCATCATCATCATCATCATCATCATCATCATCATCATCATCATCATCATCATCATCATCATCATCATCATCATCATCATCATCATCATCATCATCATCATCATCATCATCATCATCATCATCATCATCATCATCATCATCATCATCATCATCATCATCATCATCATCATCATCATCATCATCATCATCATCATCATCATCATCATCATCATCATCATCATCATCATCATCATCATCATCATCATCATCATCATCATCATCATCATCATCATCATCATCATCATCATCATCATCATCATCATCATCATCATCATCATCATCATCATCATCATCATCATCATCATCATCATCATCATCATCATCATCATCATCATCATCATCATCATCATCATCATCATCATCATCATCATCATCATCATCATCATCATCATCATCATCATCATCATCATCATCATCATCATCATCATCATCATCATCATCATCATCATCATCATCATCATCATCATCATCATCATCATCATCATCATCATCATCATCATCATCATCATCATCATCATCATCATCATCATCATCATCATCATCATCATCATCATCATCATCATCATCATTATTATATACACACTCTTGTTGTTCAGGGTCCAGATCTCTATATAATTCATATTCAGTGCGCGCTCATACCACATTTTCACCACCTTGTAATGGACATATTCTGTACAATATACCATCTTAACCCAATTTGTTGCTCTTTGTCAGTTAATCTAGGACATATATAGATTTTCTTTTAATTGACAATATCGGCAAAATATTTTCATTACATTTCCATGCAGTGTATTGTGAATGGGGCTTCCGTGACCACGGGTGTTTAGGCTATTGCGGTATATGAATAGCCCTGACCAATTTGCGTCGGAACGATTTTTATGGTTGCGGAAATATACCAAGGCCTAAATAGTTCGGCCCGCTTTATACAGTGCACGGTGCACGGATTCATGTCATTGCGATACATACACTGACCATTCGTCGCCTGTAGGGTATCAGGCCTCCATCCTTTCGCAGCCCGTTATGTTTTTGTTCCAAATTTACCAACCAATTTACAGTGATCATTCGTCACCCATTAGTTTATGTACATCACGTCAATTGAAAATCGCCCACAAATTGCTCAGATTTCGCATAATATATATTTTTAAGCAAAATTCCCTCGAAAATGTAAAGGAACACTTACACTCTCGATTACAGTAATTGGATCAAGGCTGTTATTTGACTTCGAACATGTACGAGGTTGAAATACACAACCATACTCGCACTATAAATTGTACGTGCGTGGATGGACCCTATCTGAGGAGATGGTATCGCCAAATTCAGTGTGTAGGTGTCAGTGTTTCATGTGCTTAATTTATCGGTACAGGAATCTGTTTAGGGTACCGTTCTCGGTAAGCATGCACTACGACAATAACCGCAATTGGTTAAGGCTTGTTTATTGGTGATTTAACGGCAGACAACCAGATCGTGCATAAGACAGTTACTATCGTTGGTGGTACCTCCTCCATTCCCCCTTGTTATTATTATACATTTCTGGCAATGAAACCAAGGGTGCCTCAAAAGCACACTTAAGCACTGTAGCTCACAAGCCCAAGGAAACCTGTGGAAACCGCTTGTTACCGGTATGTGAACCAGAAACACTGGAGTAAACCCCTACACTTCCACGATAAGTGTTCTGGGTTCTTTTACATGCATTACTTGAATAATCTAGTGCACGGGACCTTCGGCTTAACGTCCCATCCGAAGGACGAAGCAATTATGGTTAAGTGTCTTGCCCAACGACACAAGCGCCGTGACCAGCCATGCTGGGATTCGAATCCACATTCTGACAACACTAGAACTTCAGTCCGATGCACTAGACAGATCGGCCACGACACTTCTTGCCACTCTGGTCTTTCATACACACTAAAACAAATAGTGTAAAATTTTTAAAAACTAATAATTATAATAGTAATAACTCTTAATCTATCGACTGTTTAAATGCATCGAGAGTTAGGGTAATTCATTTTGTTTAAATAATTTTAACTCCGTCATTAATTTGCAGTATTTTTAGGTTCACGAAACCACTTCATTGTAGTTTTCCTGCAGCTAAGTCTAGTCTGAAGAAAAAAATATTTATAGAAATGGGTCACTGCTGTTTGGTGCTTGCTATGTATTAAGGTGCCCAGAAACCGCTCGCAAAATATCGACGTTTTTTTAGGTCAAATTCCCGCTGTATTGTTCATAATTCAATTCCCGAGCAGGCCAGTCAAATACTTTACAATAATGTAGTTGCTCGATAGAGAGCATGTTTATCTCTCACAATGCAAATAAAAACAAATTCCCTGAAAAAACCCAAAGAATCATGTTATCCAAAAATAAGTGTGATGAATTCTATCTCAAAAAAAAAAAAAAAAAACCAGGGCGAAAATTTTTCGAAGGATTTAATCTCCCATTAGGGCTAACGACATAATGAAAGGGAATATACAACATTGGCAAAGATGGCAAAACTGTTTCTAAGAGTAGGCTTATTTTCTTTTACACTATTGGAAATCTTGAAAAACATAAATGATGACAGTTTTACATAAAACGTATTTGGTGTAAAGTTGATTGATGTAAAGTTGGTGTAAAGTTGTATCGGAATGAAATTTTAAACAGTTTTAATGCATTTTGTCCTCGTGTCCCAAGCAAGCAAGCTATTGCAGTTTTAGCATTCCGTTGTATCGTAAACAATGAGGGAACATATATATATATATAAACGGTTCGCGAGCAAAGAAAAATTGGCTGATGACGGACTCGAACCCGCGACCTCTCTCTCTCTCTCTCTCTCTCTCTCTCTCTCTCTCTCTCTCTCTCTCTCTGTTTATTATTTTCTCTTTAACGGCACAACAGAATAACGTGAAGAGAAGTCAATCTTTTATAAGATAAGTCAAAAATGTATTTCGTGATAAGTTTGATAACTATACATTATTGTCACGGACAGTTCTACAACCGATACCGGTAGCTGAAACAAAGGAACAAGGCCAAGATCAAGTAGGCTGTGATTGGCTCTGGGTACTTGAGACCAAAATGAATAACCTGAAGCTTGGACTAAAGCATGATTATTATTGCACATGGCAGTCAGCCATGTGTATGTGTTTTGACAGATCAAATCACGAGTTTATGGAGTGAGAATTGAAGCATTTTCAACAGGGCTGGTAATCGATGTCCTAGTTTAAGATAAATACAGTAACTGGAAAATTCCGGCTCATTTATGCAGTAGCAAACCGTAATGCAAACTTATCACGTGGGCATTATTTTCAGTCACTGAGATAATCTAAAACTAGCACTCCGATTCCATGCCCTATTAGTCGTGACGGTACGTTTTTGAATAGCCTTTGGCTACGAAACAAGGACCGTGTTGGGCAAATGTTACATTATGTAACAACCAAATTAAAACCCAATGAGCCTAACATTCGATCTATAAAACCAAATGAATTGGTAGACAACCGTAAAAGTGTATACCTGCATCGGCACTTTGCACTTTACTCCTTACGCCTACCATACTACATCTTACCACCGAGACATTTGATATCATAATACTTGACAATGATTGACAGTGAACACGCGCGTAATAAGCGGCAATGTACCTTGTTTATAACTCCGGCTTGTTATGGAGGAATGCCGTCCTTGCGCACACAGAGCGACACGAAAAAGAAATAGTCACACTTGCCTTAGAGAAGATGACAACCGCCCACTTGAATAGGGTGTTTCCAAATCAGGGACGTCCAACACGGGGGGTATTGCTTGTTCAACACAGCAGGCCCCTCCAACAGTAGACTGCGCCGACGAGCACCTGTTAAGTCCCCGCACGGTGTGTCTCTCCGCTAGGTCTTGTTGCATCGATTACCTATCAAGATTATCTGTGATTCGCAGATTGCTTGTACGGTGTTCAAACATGATGACGGTGTATAGCCCTCGGCGCATCGGGGGAAAAATCACAATCATATACTTATTTTCATCTTTTGGCATGTTTTTATTTTATTTTATTTCTTTTTTTGTGATGGGGTGATGTGTCGGTACTAGAAACGCTTCCAAAGATTACAATTTTTCCACACCGAATACATTGATGTTAACAACATCGACCGATTTTCACCCTTGTAGGGCTTCCCCCAAAACACTAGGGCCTCTGTCACACTTCATTATATTAGAGTGGCAGGAATGTATTCAATGAAAGTATGTGCCCAAATAATCCACTTTAATTCAGTATTTAAATACAGAAAACCACTGAGTTGGTATGAAGAAGAAGCAATGATCCTGTCAATATTGACGGTCGTGGATCGTATAACATTGATGATCTAAATAATGTGCACAGTTGTACATAAACCTAACATGTGTAAATACTATCCAATGTCCCTTGCAATATTGATGTTTGTGTTGGTATTTTCGCATAAAATATATAATTATGGGGTGTCGTGGCCGAGCGGTCTAGCTTACCGGATTCAAGTTCTGGTGTTAGCAACATAATGTGGGTTCGAATCACGGCCGTGACACTTGTGTCCTTGAGCAAGACACTTAATCATAATTGCTTCTCTCCACCCAGGGGTTAAATGGGCACCTGTGAAGGCAGAGTTGGTTTGCTCTATATGCGCTAGAAATGGCAGCAATTGAGCTGTATACTCCCCAGGGAGCTGAGATGGTTTCAGGAATGATTTATGAGCCTTATGAGCCTTATGAGCAGGGATAATAATATAATGCGCCTTGAGCACCACTTAGTTGGTGGATACGTGCGCTATATAAATCCACACATTATTATTATTATTATAATGATTGATAGAAATGCTTCCATTTTGGATATTGAACAATTGATTTAATTTATGCTAATGCATACCGCAATGTATAATCAGTGATGTCGAATGTCTTTGGGAGGAAGCAAACCAGATCCACGTGTGATTCGGGTGGAAATTGAAATTACGACCTCCAACTTACTAGTGCAGACGTCTCACCCTTTCGACCACCCAGTTTGCCCGATGACGACAGACATTGGTACGATGTAATGAGCTGAGACTTTTACAGAATTGATTCTTAACAATCATATACTTATTTTCATCTTTTGGCATGTTTTTATTTTATTTTATTTCTTTTTTTGTGATGGGGTGATGTGTCGGTACTAGAAACGCTTCCAAAGATTACAATTTTTCCACACCGAATACATTGATGTTAACAACATCGACCGATTTTCACCCTTGTAGGGCTTCCCCCAAAACACTAGGGCCTCTGTCACACTTCATTATATTAGAGTGGCAGGAATGTATTCAATGAAAGTATGTGCCCAAATAATCCACTTTAATTCAGTATTTAAATACAGAAAACCACTGAGTTGGTATGAAGAAGAAGCAATGATTCTGTCAATATTGACGGTCGTGGATCGTATAACATTGATGATCTAAATAATGTGCACAGTTGTACATAAACCTAACATGTGTAAATACTATCCAATGTCCCTTGCAATATTGATGTTTGTGTTGGTATTTTCGCATAAAATATATAATTATGGGGTGTCGTGGCCGAGCGGTCTAGCTTACCGGATTCAAGTTCTGGTGTTAGCAACATAATGTGGGTTCGAATCACGGCCGTGACACTTGTGTCCTTGAGCAAGACACTTAATCATAATTGCTTCTCTCCACCCAGGGGTTAAATGGGCACCTGTGAAGGCAGAGTTGGTTTGCTCTATATGCGCTAGAAATGGCAGCAATTGAGCTGTATACTCCCCAGGGAGCTGAGATGGTTTCAGGAATGATTTATGAGCCTTATGAGCCTTATGAGCAGGGATAATAATATAATGCGCCTTGAGCACCACTTAGTTGGTGGATACGTGCGCTATATAAATCCACACATTATTATTATTATAGTGATTGATAGAAATGCTTCCATTTTGGATATTGAACAATTGATTTAATTTATGCTAATGCATACCGCAATGTATAATCAGTGATGTCGAATGTCTTTGGGAGGAAGCAAACCAGATCCACGTGTGATTCGGGTGGAAATTGAAATTACGACCTCCAACTTACTAGTGCAGACGTCTCACCCTTTCGACCACCCAGTTTGCCCGATGACGACAGACATTGGTACGATGTAATGAGCTGAGACTTTTACAGAATTGATTCTTAAGATGCATTAACAGACATTGGTGTACTGCAAATCATTTAACGACACAACGTAAACAACTCGAGCATTTCACAGGTCTGCTGTTTACAGGGAAAGTATAGTTCGGCATTCGCATTTGGTAAAACACTCATTTGATTGAACCCTCTAGTTTCCAGTAAATGTATTATTCAAATAACCTATTACTACAATTGGTGATTACGTTATTGACTAAAACAACGAAACGTTGTCAAGCTTTTGTCGAAACTATTTTAAGGTGTAAACAACCAACAGTTGCCGAACGGCAAATTTCTGTTAATTAAAAATCAATAGTTCCAGTTTTCTCTAAGATGAAAGTGCTTAAGATAAAATAATTCCTACGTGTACCGACTTTATACCAAGTCAAGTTTTAAATAATAATTCATTAATTTGATAATCTTGTAATAACAAATGTTGTACCTTCCATATTATGTTAGTATTCATGTTCACCTGTGCTTTTGTTTTTGTTCCGTTCCATTTCGTTTGTGGCAGATAAACTGAACTGAACTGAACTGAATCGAATTGTACACGCTCCTGTATGGTGCCGATCCATTTATCACATCGACAGACAGTCTCCTTATTACAATGGAGGGGCTCTTGGCACATATACGCCGGGGCCTGTGGTACACTTCATCAGACGAAAACAGACGGGAACATACAACAAATATTGGATGAAGATCAATCTACAAACATGTTGAGTAAAGTAATGTGCTTGAACGGTGCATGCAAACCAGATGCAATCATCCTTTAAAAATAATACTGTTTAGAATACGTACATAGTTTGAACCATTTCAATTTTGAAGTATTATTATAATAAATATGATTATTATTGCATAAAGTATATTAATTGGCTGATAATTATTGCATTTTTTATGAACTTCAGAAAAACCTTTTACAAATTGCTACAGACAGAGGAATGTTATTAACAGTAATACTAATTTGATAATTCATCGCTTTTCAATGATTACTTGGGTCGAACAAATGGAAGAGGTGAACGCGGCGGTGGTATATTACCCCTAGAGTAGTAGTGCTCGTACTCGTATTCATGCCCGAGTTCCTGTTTGCGTGTTCTCGTACTCGGACTCATCAATACTCACACTATCTATCTATCTATCTATCTAGGCATCGTCCATCCACTGCAGGATGTAGCCCTCTGTCAGACCATTCCAGGTTGCTCTTTCTTTTGCCGTCCTTGTCCAAGTCCCCCAACTAACTTTATTATGTCATCTCTCCATCTTTTTTTGGGTCTGCCCCTGGATCTCTTTCCTATTCTTGGTTGCCATTCCTAGGTTCTTATGGTCCATCTGTTGTCTGTCATTCTTGCTATGTGTCCCGCCCACTTCCATTTAATTGTGTTTACGTATTTAGCCATGTCTTTGACTTTAGTTTTATCTCGTATTGATTGGTTGGGTATCCGGTCCCTTAGTGTTACTCCTATCATCTTTCTTTCCATTGCTCTCTGAGTGGTCAACAGTTTATTGTATATTTCCTTGGTAATTGACCAGGTTTGGCATCCATATGTTATCGTTGGGAGTATGCATTGGTCGAAAACTCTTCTCTTCAACGATATTGGTAGTTGTCTGTCGTAGAAGATTTCTTTGTATCTTCCGAACAGACACCATCCTGTTTTTATTCTTGTCAGCACTTCTTCTTTAGTTGTGTCTTGTAGTTTTAATGTTTGCCCAAGGTACTTGTACTCCTTTACCTTTTCTATTATTTCATTTTCGATTTTGACATCGGCTCGAGAATTAATGTTTGTAATATATTTTGTCTTTCCTTTGTGCATTTTTAGCCCGAATCGGCTGCATTCTTTGTTGACCTTGTTTAGTTGTCTTTCCAGGCTTTCGATAGAATCTGTGAAAATTGCTACATCATCAGCGAATCTGAGGTTTGATAGTGTCTCTCCATCAATGTTAATTCCTTCCTCTTCCATCTCTGCATTCTTGAAGACTTCTTCGAGAGCTGCATTGAAGAGTTTGGGGGACAGTGGGTCACCCTGTCGAACACCTCTGGATATCTTAATCTCGGGTGATATTTCGTTGTCTAAGTGAATTTTAGCTGTGGCATCTGTATATATGTCTTCAAGGATGTTAACGTAGGTTTCATTTATACCTATATTTCGTAGTGATCCAAACATTGCCGGGTGCTCTATGGAGTCGAATGCCTTTTCAAAATCCACAAAGCCGATGCATAGTGGTAGGTTGTATTCATTTGTCTTTTCTATGATTTGGTTTATAGCTTGCATGTGGTCCGTTGTTGAGTATCCCTTCCTGAATCCTGCTTGTTCTCTTGTCTGATTTTCATCCAGGGTCCTTTCTATTCTGTTGTGCAATACTCTTGTAAATATTTTATACTGGTGCGAAAGGAGACTTATTGGTCTGTAGTTCTTTACTTCACTTTTGTCTCCTTTTTTGAAGAGTATGATGATTTTAGCTTCCTTCCAATCTTTTGGTATCTTCTTTATACTCAGGATGACATTGAATAAGGTGACCATTTCTTGGATGACAGCTTCTCCACCTAGTATCATTATATCAGTTGTTATTTGATCAATGCCTGGTGCTTTATTTCTTTTCATTTGATTTATTGCTGTTTGGACTTCTGATTGTAGAATTGGTGGCACATCTAATTCATCTGGGCTTGATCTGTTTGTATCTTCTCCCGGCTCTGTTTTTGAGCTGTACAGATCTTTGTAGAAGTCAGCACATATTTCCAGTATTTCTGTTCTATCTGTTGTTTTTTCTCCATTTGGTTTTTTCATTGAGCTGATTTTGGGTTTGTTGCTGTTCTTGTCGATTTGCTTTGGACCCCTTCCCTTTTTGATGATCGATTTTTCTTTTCTGTCCTTCTTCTTCTCTGCCTTTGTCTCCTTTTCTTTTTAACGAGCTTGCTCGCTTCACAAAGCTCAATCTTCTCGTGTTGTGATAATGTATCCTTATTTCTCAAGGTCTTTCTTCTCTTGTCGAGTGTGTGGATTTCTATGTCTTCCTGTGTTGGAGTCCGTTTTCCGGTTTCCTTGTCTCTCTTGGCAAGTTTAGCTGCTTCTTCCTTGATTATGTTGTTGATTTCTGTGCAACGTTCATCTACTTCCATGGCTTTGTCTTTCAGTACCTCAAAGCGGTTCTTGAGGTTCAGTTGAAACTCGTCCTTGTTCTCGTACAGTTTTTGGTTGCTTATCAACATGGGTTTGATTCTTTTTATTGTTTTTAGTCGGGCTAGTTTTCTGCTGATGGATATCTTTGTTCTTACCATCCTATGGTCACTACCGATGTCTACCTTGGTGATTACTTCGCAGTTTTGTACGATGCCCCTCTGGCTGATTAAGAAGAAATCAATTTGGTTTGTGGTAATGGCGTTTGGGCTCTTCCACGTCCAGTATCTGTTTTGTGGTTTTTTAAACAGAGTGTTAGCAATGATGAGTTCTTCTTGTAGAGCAAACTCTATCAACCTATTGCCTCTGTCGTTTCTTTTACCTGTACCGAACTGGTCCATACATGTAAATGTTTCGTCTCGTTTCTTGGTTCCAATTTTGGCATTGAAATCCCCCATAACGATGGTATATTCTGACTGTCTGATTTCTTGGATTACTTTACTTAGGTCCTCATAGAATGTTTCAATGACCTCTTCACTGTAATCTTGGGTTGGTGCATAGACTTGTACTATCGTCATTGTCCCTTCATTGGTTAGATTCATATTCATTGAAATGATACGGTTTGAGTGTTTGGTGAATCCTTTCACGTGGTCCTTAATTCTTGGATGAATTATGAAGCCTAGACCTCTGTTGTTTGGATCCTCTTTAGTTTTCCCTGCATCATATATCCATATCCCGTTACTTGTTTGGGTAAGTCCCTCTCCATGTCTTTTAGTTTCGCTGAGTCCTATTATATCCCAGTTGAAGTTTTCTATTTCTTCAAGGAGTCTTTCTAGATCATCTTGTGTTCGTAGAGTTCTTGTGTTGTATGTACAAATGTTCAGGTCGGAGTTGCCTTTCCTCCTTCTATCAACCCCACGACTCCCCGAAGGGTTTAATCGTGGCGCGTCATGTTGAGGTCTTCCCTCTGAATTTGGATTTGGCGTTTTCCTTTGCTCCATTTGGCCTTGAGCGTTACGGCCTCTCTTTTCATTTCTCTTCATGTCTAACAGGTTTTTAGCCTAACTCCGACGCGCTGGCCAGACGTGTTGTCGGATGGTTATGTTTAAGGCGTCCTTCCTGTAGCCTTTGACTGCATCTTGCCGTCTTTCCCACAAGGCAGTGGGTTGGTTGAGGTTATTTATGGGCGCCTCTTTCTCGCCCGGTGTTTCTTTCATTGAGCATATGAGGTATTTGAATAGGGTAGTTGCACCACACACACTACTCCCCCTCGCTCTCTGTCTACACCGCCAGTTGGTCCGCGACTGCTTAATGGTTATTCACAGCTAGCCTCCATATCTGGGGGTCGCTCCACTATCCGCCACCTGTGGACGCGTGAGGTCGGGGGTGGTCGCCGCATATTTTCCCCACACTATAAGTGATAATTCCATACTGTTCGATGGGGTAATTTGAAATGTGAAGTTAGCAACTTTTTTCCATGTCCATTTAGTAAAAGCCAGTGGACGAAAAAAAAACAGGCACATGCAGTGTAGTCCTATTTTGTAGTTCAACATGTGTTATCAACTATATACTCCCCAGGGAGCTGAGATGGTTTCAGGAATGATTTAGGGCCTATGCGCATGATGAGCAGAGTTAATAATGTACAGCGCTGTGGTGCCTCGTGTAAGAGCGCTTTAAAAATGCCTACATTATTATAATTACTCTGCCTATAGGTCTATCCCAATCCCCTTGACTGATCTTAAACCTCATGCGACATTTCCATGTCTCTTATTTATTGGAAATGATATATAACATTGGTGGATAATGATGGCACATTAAACGTCAACGCATCATTCAAATGCAGTTTAAATGCAATCAAGTATAAGTCTATGAATCCGTCTGTCCCACGGCGGCAGTGATACATATTTTGTGTAATAATAACCCGTGAAATTGTTCACGCATTTGATCATTCCACTTGGCCGATGGTGCAGTGAACTAACTGCCTACAATAAAAGCACTGCGAACAATGTTCCCCAATTTATGTAAACCTGTTGGTCCGAATTCGTTCACAATTGGCCTGTTTTTCTCCGGCTTATTTAGAGTAAACGTGAATGTTATCGCAAGCTGTTGGTATATTTTACGCCGCCATTTCCCTCCCTGAAGACGTATAACTGCTCCTAAATTGCATTTCGCATTGATCAAGTTGCACCTACCGGGGGACAGAGAGGGAGTATGCATAGACGGAAAGAATTTTAGCAAGAAGTAAAATGTCTTGGGATCAGGTGAATATGTTGTGCACCTGTTCATTAATCCCATTGAAGGGTGTCAGTATCGAACAATACGCTGTGGGCCTCGAAGCTGGAGATCGACGGGAAGGTGCCGAGCTTTTGTGAGCTTATTTAAAGGTAAGCTACAAAAATGGTAACAATGTCATTGCATTTATTTATTTATACGAATATCATACATGACATTTGCATTCACTCACTGACTCACTCACTCACTCACTCACTCACTCATTTATTGTTGTATTTATTATACAGAACGAGCCCATAATTGTACAAATTATACGTACATTAATGGGAAATAATTTTT
Organism: Zoroaster sp. YZ-2022; assembly: GCA_029582265.1. Classification (NCBI taxonomy): domain Eukaryota; kingdom Metazoa; phylum Echinodermata; class Asteroidea; order Forcipulatida; family Zoroasteridae; genus Zoroaster; species Zoroaster sp. YZ-2022. The sequence goes on along the minus strand of CM055816.1, from coordinate 53,788,692 downwards.
ACCTTTCTTTAAAACGATAGCGCCTCAGACAAACATAATTATTTTAGGGATGTTTTATACCGTCATTACTTTTACGCAAGATGAGCATTTAGTTCAACTTTGATCATAATTTTGCATCTTATATAATTTATTTATGTTATTTTTGTTTAAATACAATTGCAGAACAAAAAAATCGCTTCATAGTGCACCGAAGTATTAAATATATTTATTGTTTGTTTGTTTCTATGTCATCTTTATTATAATCGTGGGAATATGATTGGTTGTGAGCACACATTTCAATTTGATCCCCGCCCACTTTTCGAGACGGATTTATGCATAAGTGGGTATTTTTAACTTGTTTGCTTGTTCTATCATATGTATGCACTGTTGTAAATCCGTCTATTTTTCGTGATAGGCCCTATTTATTTGAATGCGTGTGTCATTATATTTAGCTGCATTTCTGGTTGTCTGCGCTTTTATGTGCATCTCCCTTCACTGCAAAAGTGGGGTGATAAAAGCTACACCTGTCACATATTAATATTTTTTATTTATTTATTTATTTTTTATTTCTCTCTCTCACTCTCACTCTCACTCTCACTCTCACTCTCACTCTCACTCTCACTCTCACTCTCACTCTCACTCTCACTCTCACTCTCACTCATGATAAGTCTGGATACCTATACCAGCAGCTTTGACGTCATGCGCAAAAAGGATTCTTACCAAATTTGTTGAAGCCCTCTGCGTTCGAAGCCCGGAGGAAAACTTCCCAAACAGGTACTTTGCTCGTTGGGATGCGGTCTTCGTCAAATAAATCAACATACTTTGGATTATTTGCTGTAACCTTTTCACGCAGCAATATACGAAACAGTAGTTACTTCCGCCTGTTACACTTAATTTGGCTCAAAAGGTAGCTGCTTGTACACATACACAAAGGGGATTTATTTGAGAGGGTCTCAATATAATAAGATACCGCCATGCCATTTTACATCAGGGATATCCGTCTCGGAACAACATCCGCAAAACGGCGTATGCCACGGCATGTGTTCATCTCTACTTGGCCACCTGTTATCATTAGACAACCCCAGGAATTAATTTCATTCAGGCCTGCATACTTTAATCATAGCACCCAATTACTGTGGGCCGTTTTAAAGACAAACATTAAAAGGAAAATAAATGTCATCGCCCTGAGATTCTTCGATAACCAGAAGGGAAAACGAAACGTGATATATACATGTTTCATTTGTATCATGCAGCATAAGTCAAACAGTAAAAACGTCAACAGATGGGGAGTGCTACATTGAAATGTTATATTAATTTTAGCTGTTGGCAAGAAAGGAGTGAGGCATTATTTTGAGACATATTTTTCTTTATGCCGGGAGACTGTCGTACTCTCGAAATGATCACACTCAAATTAAAAAAGGTAACATTTCTGCAAATGTATCAAGACAAGCACGTTTGTATCTCGACAGCATCATGTTATTACTTTATTGTTATATTTATAATATATTGAGCTAACTTAACTGATTGTCTTGGTCGAAATAGTATATGTTGCAGTGTATTTGATTATTATTTGTTTTTAGTGCATAGTAAAAATATTATTATTTAAAGAGAAAGATATATTTTATATTAAACCAACTTATGAAAAGTCCAGCTTATTTTGTTGTGAGGAAAATACCCAAGATGCATTCGTATCAGTTTATTTCATGTGGAAATTGATCACCAGCTAATCCGTTTCAACTTTGAATTGTTTCGAAAACGACAACATGTCGGACTGGGATTTTCTCAGGATGTTTGATGTCATTTTAAGTGTGCAGATGGAGACTGTATGAAACATCTTGGAATATTTTTTTTAAGTGAAGCAAGCGTCTTTATGTAATTCATGTCATGCGAAGACAGAAATTCAGCGCTGGAATGACTCGAATACGAACAATTATACCTATGTGATTTAGGCCGGAAAGAAGAAAATATTAGTAATAATAATAATACTAAAACAAATCTTGACGAAAACAGAAGGTGTTTCGGCTGGTAGACCGAAACCCCAGATGAATATAAAATAAACATGCAAAATACAAAAGTACACAATACACGTACCGGATGGTGTCAAACATAAATAAATAACAACACTAATAAATACATAAATGGGGCGGGGGGGGGGGGGGCAGTTATAATTCTGATAAAGTTGGATTCAATTTACTAAAATGCTCAACTGGCTTTCACTTAAAATAGTGAATACATTAAGATGTTACGTATGCAACCAAATGTTTCAAACATTCAATCAAGATTCGCCACTGCTTAAAGTGACTTCTTCTTTTTTTAATTTGATTTGATTTAAATTTGTGGTACATGGGTTCTGATGCAATGTTATGTTTTCGTATACATTATTTGGTCATGTCCCGTTTTTGTGACTTGTCAATATACTTGTCTACTGGGGGAAACACGTTTGATGTATTTTGACACATATAGAACGACCTTCAAACTGTGTTTTCGTATTTGGAAATACTATCTTCCTTCCTTTGAAAATAATTCTTTCCCTGACTCAAGTCGCTGTTATTAGAAAATCACCTAGGTTGTTGAAGCTGTCAAACGAATATTATTTTCTTGGAAATAAAAGTTCCTATGGTAGACTGTATGAGACGTTGGTGGCCGCAGACTTACCGGTAATTTTTCCATAGTTTACGTAATTCTGAGTATGTGCAACCACAAAAAAGGTAATTAGTCTCTCACGTGACAATAAGTAAAGACTGTTTGCGGTGACACCATGTGAAATTCTAATTGAGTAGTAACTCGTTCTGAAAAGAACTGGTGGTTACAACTCAACGTTCCCATCAGTATGCTCTGAGCGCACTGGAGCATACTGATCGAAACGTCGAGTTCTAATCACCAGTTCTTTTCAGAACTAGTTACTACTCAATTGAGAATTTCACATGGTGTCACCGCAAACAGTCTTTACTTATCCTTTTCACTGTGCAAGGCTACAAATAGTGCATGACAATAAAATCCCGTATTCACCAATCAGACTCGTTGATACGAGCGCCATGTCAAGATATGGATCATTGTTACAATCATAATTCCTTGATATGTATTTGTTTACCTTTATGTTAGCTTATCTTGTATATCATTACATTTTTTCCAACTGTCTCTTCTCGGATTATTTTAATTTAGCTATTTACACCCATACTCCAACACCTCAATTTGTAAGGTGTAATTGACTCCCTTTTTTGTTTTCATATCCCTTTGTGTGCTGTCTTATTTTTATCCTAGCTTTAACCACAAGCTGCCACCTCTATCTTTTGTGTGGCTCAATAATCCCTCCTTTACCCTAACTTTACCACAAGCTGCCGCATCTACCTATTTTGTGGCTTAAATAATCCCTCCTTTGTTCACTTCTGATACTCCTATTGGCTTTGCTAGACTGATGCTTATCTTTAATTGGCTACTATTTTCCCGCCTTTTTGGATCCCGCCCCATGATCCTTTGCTTTACCTTTTCCCTGTAAATTGATGTTTTTTATGTTTGTACTTTGTCAAAGCCTCTGATGAAGGTCCGGTTTGGATCGAAAGCTAATGCCACCCTCCCGATTTAATATATATATATATATATATATATATATATATATATATATATATATATATATATATATATATATATATATATATATATATATATATATATATATATATATATATATGTCTGATGATCGCATAACGCGTGAAACTCGGAGTTACAACTACTAGCGTTCCACTAGTTTTACTACAAGTATATATATATATATATAGGCCTATATATATATATATATATATATATATATATATATATATATATATATATATATATAAGTAAGACTGGTGTCACCGCAATCAGTCTTACTTATCATCCTCACCATGCAAAGCTACAAGTTTTACCTATATATATATATATATAAATAAATAAATCAGTTTCTCCCTATAAATCTACTTTGTGTACAACCACGTAAAAGGCTTGTGTCCGGCTACTGCCGTTACCCAGGTTGTTTGCATCGGACCGAGGCCGCGATCCCTGACTACTCGGCAGATATAATAATAATACAGAAGTTTATAACGCGCACATATCCACCAAGAAGTGCTCAAGGCGCTTTACAGTGAACAAGAAATCATACAATAGCATAACAATACAATAGCAAATGCATATGGTTTGGCCTCTGACCTGGCCCCATAGAACAATAGATAATTGGCATAAGTGGACCTCTCACCAACATAGGGCTGGTTAGCTCACTTGGTAGAGCGCTCGTACGGTATTCGAGAGGTTGCGGGTTCGAGTCCGGCATCAGCCAATTTTTCTTTGCTCGCTACCCGTTTATATAATATTCAGGTCAGTTTCTCCCTATAAATCTACTTTGTGTACAACCACGTAAAAGACTTGACTAGTCCCAAGTTGTGAGATCCCCGCTACTGCTGTTACCCACTGTTTGCATCTGACCGGGGCTTGATCCCTGGCTACTCGGCAGATATGGTTTGGCCTCTGACCTGGCCCCCATAGAGCAATAGATAATTGGCATAAGTGGACTCACCAACATAGGGGCTGGTTAGCTCAGTTGGTAGAGCGCTCGTACGGTATTCGAGAGGTTGCGGGTTCGAGTCCGGCATCACCCAATTGTTCTTTGCTCGCTACCCGCTTGCACCTGGGGGCACTGGAAATGTGTGGGGGGCACCCACCCCCGTGGCTACGCCGCTGATATGAAACTTCTAGAAACCATCATTCGAGTTTCAGCTACCCTTTGTTTTCCGACTGGGTATAAGAGCGGTCCAGGGATTCACACCGATAGTGACCCGATTTTGCGATTCTTGCAATCTCCTTATAATTCAGTGCCATGAATGAATCTTTGAAGGCTTTTTTGGGGTGCAATACTATGGTGCGTTTTCATTATGAGGTTGTTAAAATGCTCGTCCGTCTGTCCCTTGCGACAACCTGATCAAACGCAATCTAGCCCCAAACAGAATGATAATAAATTTAAACACTCTCCGGCAGGCCTCAACGAAGTACAAGGCGGAGATATCATTGTTTGCGCTTGTAAACCGAGGCATACATGAACATAGGCTGGCCAGTATAATTGAGAATCACGGCAACAATCGTATACGTGGGTACAGAAAATCTGAGAAAATGGCGCGTGGGTCAGACACTTAGTCTATGGTTATATTGTAGTTACACATTTAATGGACGTAAAGCTCACTGTGATGTTACCAACAAAAAATATATAAGCCATACCATAATGTATCTCTCCATCTGATACTGCTACAATGTGGGTGAAGAATTGCGTGACGTCGTTAGGAATAAGCCTTAATGAAATGTTAGCGGGGAGTTTCTTGACCTATATTATTATACTATTTTGTAGTAAGGTGTCTTTGTGCTTGTTCATCAGTGATAAGTCACACAATAAGGTCAAACAGGGTCATAAAAATCTCAAGGATACCTTAAAAAAATAGAAACAAAAATAATTGCTGTTTCAATGTGTTTTGACAGCGCTGTGTTGCTAAATAGTCACACCAGATTTGCTGCAGGTCTGTTATTGTTCGGGTTGGTCATAAATTAAGCAACAATGCTTAAGTGCCTGTTACCAGATCCGTTTTTTCCAATAACTATGTTGCTTTTATTTTAACAGCTAACTACGCACTGTCTCCCGGCTCTCGTTTACAATATCAATCACTCGAACCCACTCGTGCGCGGAGTTTCTTGACTATCATTGACGATGGAACGGGACTAACGATTTTTGTTTATTATATACGGTTACATAAATGCACGGTGAAAGGGAAGGTCCAGCATTGGACATAATTTGCAAACTGCCTATTCTTACTGTCGTTCAATCAAGATAAAGGCCAACATTGAACAACCATTTTGTGACCTCTCAGCTTTTCACATGTTTTTGTTCACGAGAAAATTGTGAAAATGCATTCGGATTTGTTGTATTCATTCTAACATGGAACTTAGAACAAAATAATATACTATTTCCTGTTAACTTTCTTTAAAACGACGACACTAGCTTAGTACCAGGGAAGGTCAATACAATCACTGGCTTAAAACAAAGTACATTTTACATAACATAACATAACTATTAATTGATTATTTTATTTTATGTAGACATGCATATAATACTAATTACACAAACGTAAACGTAACGTGCAGTACAATGCATACAACTTTTGCGAAGGATGATGTCATTATGTTATCAAAACAGAACACGAGCGGAAGTGCGCATGCTTGCCTTACGAAATTTGCCCTATTAGATAATGATGTCATTTGCATTCTACAATAAATTATAAGAATCTAAAAGTAATAAACAAATGTGTATATGTATTACAGTACCATACTTTATAATTAAAAAACAATAAATAAAACAAATAAAAAACATGGTTCGATACATTTGTAAACTACGGAAGCGTAGTACCGCCACATGAATAAACAAAAATCTCGCTCTTATCGTGTACATACACGATAACTATCGTGTACGTACACGATAACTATCGTGTACGTACACGATAAGTCCAAAGTTATCGTGTACATACACCATAACTATCATGTACGTACACGATAACTATCGTGTACGTACACGATAATTTATCGTGTACGTTACACGATAATTTATCGTGTACGTTACACGATAATTTATCGTGTACGTGCACGATAAATTGTCGTGTATGTACACGATAAGTTTAAAGTTATCGTGTACGTACATGATAGTTATCGTGTATGTACACGATAACTTTGGACTTATCGTGTACGTACACAATAGTTATCGTGTAAGTACACGATAGTTATCGTGTACATACGCGATAAGAGCGAGATTTATTTTTTATTGTGGCGGTACTACGCTTCCGTAGTAAACATTATTTATGTTTTGTTCTTGTTTTAATGCTTTCAGTGGAATAAATATATAACTAATTAAAACAGAAGTTACCTTTAAAAATATCAGCTCATTAGGCTACGTCACGACAAAATGAATATATTTCCAGTAGAAAACATGAACTTCATAGCTTTGAGTTTTAATCAGATATTAAAATTTAAGAATTACTCCCTTCCTACGTACATGAGAGTACTGATTTTGCAGGAGGGTACTGCACACCATCGATATAAGGGATGTTTGATACCTAAGTCACTTTTGGCCTAGAGTAAACTTTAAGTGCAACCATTTGGTAGGCCTACAATAGTTTGGAGAACGTTATCGATGTAAGCTGTAAGCTGTAAGCTATGACGAAATGTGCAACACTTTTCTGATAGTTACCATATAAGGCTTTAAAGCACCGTGCTCAAAAATATGACTCTAATCCTATCAAAATTAATAACTGACAACAGGGAAAGCCTATTCAATAATTAACCAATTCAATGATTTATCATCTTGCTTACTCACCTTAAGTCGACGGGTGACTTTCTGATGTTGTTTCTGACTCGTGACGACGGTATTTGAGGTGGTTATCAGCCAGATAGAGAGAGAGAGAGAGCAAGAAAGAGATTAGGGGGACAAAGAGTAGAGCTGATTTTCTTGTTAGAAAACCTGCAGGGACAAATAACCAGAAATAGCCCTTTCTGCCTTTTAGTGCTATGTCTTTGACGATTACTTGACATTTAAAGCGGCTGTCATCAGTCCGGTAGTTACTTGACCTTCAGTGTGACTTTACTGTCAGTAACGGTTACGGAATATGAATCCCAAACCTACTCTGTCAAATGTAAGTATTATAAAGGCCCAGCATGTTAAAGGGCAAATGAAATGCAATTTTATGTAGATACATATTTTAGCAAACATCAAAGCTCTGTACAGTTTAAACAAAATGAGAAAAATATTTTTGGCATGAAGTTAAAATTTGTGGCAATGTTCAAGCTTATCCTTGACACGTGGGGCGCTGTTCTGTGAGAACACAACAGGAACGCAGTGTCACAGCAGCTCCGAAAGTGCATAAAACCTCACCGAAGAAAACATTGGTTTAATTTTGCCCTGCACCGACTTGTGTGTAGCTCTGTGTGCTCGGTGCTTTCCGAGTGTCTGTGGAGAAAGAAGAAGAAAAAAAGAAATAAAAATAAAAAATTTACAGTCGACTCGTGCGTGATTCGAACCCACGACCTCCTGCTTACTAGTGCAGAGGTCTTAACCTCTCGACCACCGAGCTTGCCCGATGTCGAATGGCTGGCTAGAATCCTATATAGCAGCGGGTTCCGCAATATTTATAGGTTGATGAAAATAGGTTGGTGAAGATAACACCGACAAATAGGAGAACTGACTTATGAAAAGATAAGGAATTCAGTCAACTTTTATGCGCAATTTAATCATGATCTTGCATCTGATCCCACTGTGACGTCACTCATTTGCTCATGAATATCCTAATTTGCATATCATATAGACCAAAACATTCCCCCCAAAAAGGTAACAAAACACCAACAAGTTGTACATTAAAATATTCAAAAGTGATGTCAACATGAAATCAGAGTTGTGCGTAATGTTTCAAGTTAAAACATTCATATTGCATAGACCTTTTAAATGGAGTGTACACCATATCCCGAAATTAAATTGAGCGAAATGTTACCTACAAGCATATTTGGTTAAAAAATTGCAATGGAACCAAACCATGGCCGAGCGGTTTAGTGCATCGGATTTGTGTTCTGATGGCTGAGTCGTCAAAATGTGAGTTCGAATCCTGACCATGGTGCTTGTGTCCTCGAGCAAGACACTTTACCGTAATTGCTTCTTTCTACCCAGGAGTAAATAGGTACTTGTGAGGGCAGAGTTGGTTGCTGTGTTTGATTAGCCCTATATGCGCTGTAATGGCAGCAATTGAGCTGTATACTCCCAGGGAGCTGAGATGGTTTCAGGAATGATTTATGCGCCTGATGGGCAGGGGTAATAATGTACAGCGCTGTGATACTTCGTGTAAGAGCGCTTTAAAATGCCTCCATCATCATCATCATCATCATTATTATTATTATCTCGAGAGGTTATTCTGTCTTGACATGTTATCATTCAAATCCGATTAGATGTTTACTTTACCCCGTTGTTTCCGGTAAAGTGCCGTGTTCCTTAAAGAGCTCCCTTCATAAATATACTTGGTGTAATTATTATACATCTCAAATGGTTCACGGACCATGATTCATGCTCCGCATAATAAAATGCATACAAACAAATATATGTACATTTTTTGTCGTTAACGACACAATGGACTAATATGCTTAAACTGTCACAGCAGGCTAGTTTCTATACATAAGCCTATCTCATAATTGTATTAAAATAAGGAAGAATTCAGAGACCTTTTACATCGCTGGTTGACACCCCAATTTTCAAAGGGTCAAAATGGTGTAAACTCCCTTTAAACAGTCATTTTTAAACCTGTGCCAATGCAATTTATTATAAATATCGAGTTCCACACAATTTTATAGATATGGGAAACTGTAGGCCTAGGTTTAATTATTAGCCCCAAAAAAGTCGCTAGTATCGATATCAAGACCTTCAGTGTGATTTTACAGTTAATAGCGGTTCAGAAACATGAATCCTCAAACTACTTGTAGGAAGAACCATCATGTGAAACATACAGCTTCGACCCTGTGTCTAACCAATTTAAGATCAAGTTACCTACAGTTTTTGAGAGATAAAAACTGTAGGCAAAGGTATATTTATTAGGGCACATCTCAAAAGGGAAAAATATGCTGTCCAATATTTATATACACCCATCACAACTTCTAAGTTCCTCCTAATATTTTTTTAAAGAATATCTCAACAAGTATTGCATGAATTTCAAAAATTCAAAAAGCAAATGACAGAATGACATGTTCTATACAGCTCGTAATGAAATGGTTGAAATTCAATCATGCATGCACAATTGACAGTGATTTGAATGAAAATTCAGCTGAAAAAAAGTTGCAGTACAAAGCATTGCTTCAAGGGCATGTTACACATGTAGTTTTCTGTAAGAACTCAGTTATGGAGAATAATGGAGGACCAGTTCCATATTAAATTCTTGCTCTACCCTTCTAAAACAATGGACATGCATGTTGCATGTTGCTCTTTGAATATTCTTTTCTTGAAACAGCCATCAATACCATTGTTATTGATGCATTTTCATTCAAATCACTGTCAATTGTGCATGCATGATTGGATTTCAACCATTTCATTACGAGCTGTGTCGAACATGTCATTCTGTCATTTGCTTTTTGAATTTTTAAAATTCAGATATTCTAAAATAAAATATTAGGGGGAACTTAGAAGTTGTGATGGGTGTATGTTTTACCCTGCAAATCTAATATTTATCACCATGTACAAAATATGGCTCTGTTTTAAATTTATATCCAAATGTTTTAGCGTAGTTGTGACAATAATCTCAGACATTTATTTCCACTTGTGGCAGTATTACCTGATTAATTTGCCACCTGCTTGAATAAATAATCTTTAGCTTGGGCAACCCTTTATGCTTCTTGTTCTCTTGGGCAGTGTTGAAAAAAAAATTTAAAGTAGAGAGAGAGAGAGAGAGAGACTTTTTTGACTTTTCAATGAGATTCTTTATTTACAATTCAAAAAACAAAGTCAAATTTTACAATAAAAGAATAGTAAATTAATACAGAACATTTTGCAATTTGGAAAACATTAATACAGTTTTAAGTAAACAGAAAAGACCAAATATTCGGTACATGTAAACATGTAATAGAAACAATAATATTTTAGTGTACAGATACAATACACATTTTAAATACAAATGAATACAGTGAATACTTTAACCAATATAAGTATAAAGCTCCTCAGAAAAAGAGAAATACAAAGAAAGGAGAAAAGAAAGAAGAGGAAAGGGGTTCCAGTGCGGAGGGTGCGGCAACACGTTTTTTGGCGTGAGCCGAACCCACCGTGGTTCCCCTGAGGTGGGGAAGCCACTGGCGTTACTGGTGTGGGCCTTATATCCCACTCCAGTGACTTCCAAGGATAAGAGAAAGAAAAGAAAAGAGAGGAAATCGGAAAGGAGGAGCAAATTTAGTAATTCTAACCGGGTTTAAATCAGCCATGTCAGCTTGTCATTAATGATGATGAACAAAGTATTATTTATATTCCATTTTTTGAGAAATTCATCATCATTATTGACAAGCTTAAAGTAGTTGTATTCGAAAATTATTTTGTTTTTAATACGGTGTGTAAAAATTAATAGTGGATCAACAAAATGAGAGGTTCTGTAAAAATTATAAATGACATATTTGCAACTGACGATGAGGTAGTTTGACAGGCGCACTGCCTCTCTATTGCGGCCCCTAGCACATGGGATCAAGGCCCAGTAGAGGTCAAAGTTCAGTAGTAGTTCAGGAAGAAGACGATGGAGAAGACTATGTAGGCAGTTGAGTAGAGGTTGGATAGACGGACACGTGATGAAGAGATGGCAGACCGTCCCCTCATCTCCGCACCATCCACATGTTGAAGATATAGCCGGGTTGAGATGTTGCAGAACTTGAAGTGACGGGATGATGTTGTGTAGTAGTTTGAATTGTAGGTCCCCCTCTTTTTTAGATATTGGGGGACTGTAGATATTTTTCCATTGGATGTTTGTGTTGATGTCTAGGATTCCATTATTGTGCCAGTATGATGTTTCTTTTGACGGTTGCTGGTTGACGTTGGTGTTGATGACGTTGTAGAGTGATTTGGATGGTGCGGAGATTGCATTGTCCATGTTGTTGATGATGACGTTGAGGGGACGGTCTGGTTTTGATGGAAGGTTTTGAAGTGCTGAAACAGGCAGAAGAAATCCTCTTTCATTGAAGATGGAGGGGAATAAACTGATGAGAGTCGTGTGTATTGAAGAAAACTGTTTTTGAAGAAGACGTATAGATGGAAGACGAGAAGTACTTGAAGAGATGACGTCATTAGGTTGTTTCCAGAATCCAGTGGTGAAGTTGAGGAGATCCCTCACCAGGCCGACCCCACGCGTCGAGAGCCGCATTGAGAGGGACGCCCCATCGTCAGTTGCATTTTCAATTAAAGGAGTATTTATGGGTAAATTAAGGACATGGCTGACTGAGTCGTGTATTATTTCTAACCGAGCTCCAGACAACCTCCAGGCACGCATGATCTCACCATAATAGGAAGGCATTCCGATGTCAAAAAGCGGATCAGTATTCAAGTAGAAGAGATGAAAGTCATAATTTAATTTTTTGAAGCGACGAAGGTGATATTCAAGAAATTCAAAAGAGTGGTGAAATTCACCTTTAAGGTAACGAAAAATATGAGATAAACGAAAGGTGAGAACTCGTGCCTGGAGGTTAACAAGGCCGAACCCCCCTTTGTCAGGTTTCTGATACATAATTTGCTCTTTAAGGCGGTGTCTCTTGTTGGACCAGACGAAATCAACCAGCCGCCGTTGGAGTTCACTTAGGAAATCGTCTGGCGGAGCGAGTGCCGCCAGACAATGAAAGGTTTTTGATGCGGCTAGCTGGTTGGAAATCAAGACTCTCCCTTTAAAAGAAAGGGAGGTCGAGATGCCAGACCAGCTAGCGAGGGTTTCGGATAATCGGTTTTTACAAATAGTCCAGTTTTTGTCAGTGTACGTTTTGGTGTTTCCTAAGTGAACTCCGAGGAACGACAGGCCATCGTCATTCCACGAAAAATTAAGCGGCCGGTCGCCTCGTACGATCCACGATCCCGCCCACAACCCCTGGGTTTTTCTCGTATTTAGGCGCGCGGCAGAGGCGCGAGCAAAGAGATCGTAAGTGTCTTTGATCGCGTCAAAGCCGCGCTCGGAGGTGACAAAAACGGAGACATCATCTGCATACGCAGACACCGAGCAAGAGACGTCAGCGCCGGGTATTCGGAAACCGTCGTCCCCGACTTTGCCCCTTAGGCGATTTAGAAAAGGTTCAATAGCAATTGAGTACAGCAGTCCCGAGAGCGGGCAGCCCTGACGGATGCCCTTCTCAACGGAGAAGGGGGCCGTCAGAGAACCGCATATTTTGACCAAACTCTCGGAACTGCCGTACATGATTTTTATATAGTCGAGGAAACGGTCTCCGAAGCCCATAGCTCTCATGGTGTCGAAGAGGTAGTCGCGATCAACTTTATCGAACGCTTTTTGCTGATCGAGGTTGACCACGGCTAAAGGGACATCATTTTCATTGGCAAAGTCAATGATGTCCCTTATCAGACCTACGTTGTCATGGATTGAGCGTCCAGGGACGCAGTAGGTCTGATCCTCGCCTACGACGCTGCCGATGCACTCTTTCAGTCTGTTAGCGAGCAACCTTGCAAGGATTTTGTAATCATTGTTTAGAAGGGAGATTGGCCGCCAATTGGCTATGTCGGCCAGATCTCCCTTCTTGGGTAAAAGAGTAATTACCGCCCTCCTGAACGAACGAGGAAGCCCGCCGGTGAGAAAAGAATAATTTAAGACAGAAAGGAGATCGTTTTTTAGAATAGGCCAAAAAGGTTTGATAGAATTCACCGGACAGGCCGTCCAGGCCGGGCGTTTTATCCTTGCCAAGTTGGCCAACAGCTATTTCTAATTCCTCCAGAGACAGAGGACGCTCCAGGTCCTCTGCCTCTAGAGGATCAAGACGAGGCAGGTCCCTTAAAACAAATTCGCGGGCGCCCTCATCGGTCGAGTCTTTAGAGTAAAGGTTTTTATAGAAGTTTGAAACATGAGCTTTTATAAGAGAATTTTTTTGAGTAATTTCTCCAGAATCCATGCGGATTCTGGAGATAGTGTTAAACGTGAATTGGATTTTCAAGATTAAAGAAATATGAAGAGGAGGTGTCTACCTCGCTTACGTGTTTAAATCTCGACCTGATGAGGGCGCCCTGCGCTCGATTTTTTAGAATAGAGTTTAGTTTTTCTTTTTGTTCAAGAAGGACCTGCCTCGTCTCTGGTGTGATTTCCGGCGCAGACTGAAGGTCGTCAATAGTCCGATTTATTTTAAAAAGAGCTTCACGTTTTTCATGAGCAATTTTTTGTGAAAATGTTTGAGTAATAGATTTGATGTGGGACTTGCCAAAGTCCCACCAAGAATTTAAATTGGCGAAATCGGACTGTTTTTGACGCCATTCTCCCCAGAAACAAGTTATAATTTGTTTGTATGCGCTACCCCGGAAATTAGCTGAGGGTAGTTGAATTTTTAAAGAAATGGCGGAGTGATCAGAAAGAGAACAGGGTGTTATTTTGCACGAATGAATAGAGGATAACATATCAGGATGAAGATACAAACGATCTACCCTGGCTTTGGAAACACCACAATCCCTGGAAGGGTTATTCCGCAGCCAGGTAAATTGTTGTTTCTGGGGATTCAGCCTACGCCAAACATCACATAGAGAGAGTGCACCTACAGTTTCCATGAGAGCTGCTGCGACTCTGGATCTGCGTTCGGTGGGCGCATGCAGACGGTCCAATGCAGGATTTTCCGTGCAGTTGAAATCACCTCCGACCACAACGACACCGTCACTGTTACAAGAAGATACATGTTTAGAAAAGGAGTTAAAGACTTCAAAAGCAAGAGCGTCGCTCTGGGGTACTAAAAAATTATAAATATGGAAAATAGTTTGGTTGTGCTTAATTTTAGAGTAAAGGACATGTCCTTTAAAAACATTATAATTAGAAAGTATTTCAATTTTTTTTATATTGTTGATGAGTGTAGTTACCCCAGAGCCACGGGAATTGGAAGGGGAGGAGAAAGGATTGTGGGGCCATAGGCTCCAGCAGGAGCTCATTTCCGTGAGGTTATAAGTCTCCTGCAGGAGCACTATGTCGGAAAAGGGAAAGAAATTTTCAAAATAAGCATTTATGGCGGCGTTTTTGGTAGGCGTTGAACAGCCGCCGGTGTTCAGGGAAATCAGTGACAGTGTCATTGCGACCAAGCCAATCAAGACCCCCATAGAAAAGCAAAGGAAATTACTTATTCAAGGTTCTGATCAGCTTGGCTACGCGTTGTTGTAAAGCCTCTGTTGATGAGTGGGTTGTTGTGTAGCGGCTTCAGTTGTTTGACGAGCCCGGGCACATTACCGGTGAATCTCTTGGCCACCTCAGCAGGCTTTTTTCGTTTTTTAACGGAGGCCAAGAAATTCATGAGCTCTTTAGAGGACAAGGGACCTTTTGTGTTGGAAATGCACTCAGGCACCGCCTCGTCTTCGGTAGTCTGATGAGTGTCTTCCCACATGTCATCTTGGTCGTTCGTCGACGAGGCCGGGGTAGAGACATAGGAGGATTGTGAGTTAAGGACTTGGGTGATGGAAGGGGAGTCGACTGTCATGGGCATCGCCACCTTCTTTGCTATTTTACGAGGGGGAGAGGGTGTCTTTAGAGGAGTGAAAACCGGTGTATCCTTAGAGGGGGCTTGAGGGGAGGATTTTCTTTTGGAAACGATATCTGAAAAAAGTCTGGACGGTGGTGGTGGCGATCCCCAGACAGAGCAACCGGATTTGGATGGGGTGTGGGTAGGTTGACGGGGAGATGAAGATTGGGAAGGGGGAGGGGAGTGGTGGGAGGGGGTAGGGGAAGGGTGGGAGAGTGAGGGGGAGGAAGGGGTAGCAGATGACGCTGGGGCTACGGACGACGCAGGGACCCCGGACGCCGGAGAAGCCGCAGGACACGAAGGCCCCACAGACCCTGCCGAGCCGCCCGCCCCCGTGCCCTCACGGGGACCAGCGGCATGTCCAGGCTTGGCACAGGCGGCCCCGACAGGACCTGAGGGGCCCCCATCGCCCGCGGAAGTCCGGACACCCGAGGACCCCGGACGATCCGCATCCCCAACGGGATCCAAGGGAACAGGTTTTTTGGAGACTTTAGGTGGGTGTTTGGGATCGGATTTGTTTCGGTTAGAGGGGTTATGGACGAAGGTGGGAGGTGGGTTCAAAGGATTGGTCTCGTTACTGTTATTGTCATCGGTCCCCTGTTTCTTGCAAGCTGGACTAATGTGTCCGTACTCACCGCACGAGAAGCAGCGTACCGACTCAGTCGACAGAAAAACGCGATAATTTGTGCCCAAATACGAGAAGTTCATGTGTTCAGGCGGAGTGACGTTCGGTTTTAGGAGGACGTGCACTTGCCGCCTGAACGACATGATGTGAGAAAGGTGTTTTTCCTTGAAACCCAGGGGAATAGATCTTACCTGGGAGACGACCTTGCAGAAAGATGACAAATTGTGGATCAGTACCATGTTCGGGATCTCTGGGTACACATTAGAAAGTGTGAGCCGGGTGGTTGGCTGGACCAGTGGGTTGAGCTCGATGAAGCTGCCGTCATAGGTCAGTCCGTTTTGGACTGCCTCGACGACAGCTTCCCTCGAGCTCAAGTATGCTGCTATACGACCATTAGATATTCGTGAATCTGATAAAACCTGTGCGTTTGAAATTTGGTTAACAAGGGAGATCAGATATTGACGTACAGAGATTGTGTCCAGCGCTTTGAACACGATTCCATTGCCCCTGGTAAGTGGGCTATTATTACCAGGAACAATAGAACCGTGCTCACCACCCTTGCTCACACTTGGTTGACTTTGAATGGGCCGCTCCGCTTGACTGGCCATGGTGACCAGCCAAAGCACCCAAAACGACAAAAAAAATGAAAATAAAAACCCAGAAATACACGAAAACAGTTAAAACTAACAAGTTGGAATTCGCCCTGTATAATGTATAACCAGTAAGGGTGAGATTGATATAAAATTTGTAACCTAACAAAGCGTAAATCTCACAAAATTCTACTTTTTCCTGGAGCTCGGCAATACACGACCTACCCGGAGAGAGAGAGAGAGAGAGAGAGAGAGAGAGAGAGAGAGAGAGAGAGAGAGAGAGAGAGAGAGAGAGAGAGAGAGACTCAGTTTTGACCTTTATGACTCGTGACTCGGACTCGGACAGTCTCCGCTTGCTTACTAGTTGTAAGGCATGGATTCGGAAGCACTGCATATAGCCTATACAGTGAGTGTATGCCTTTAATGTTTGAGAACATTTCTCAAGGAATGTAGGACAGTCTGAAACATTTGTGCCCTTTCACACGAAGCTCATTTTGTAATATTTCTCAAACAGTGAGAGAATTTCTCAAGGAATGTTTTATTTCGTCGTGTGAAAAGGGCTTATGTGTCAATAGTGTATGCACTGTGTGTTTTGTCGGTATGTCTACTTCGTTTCAAGTTGTTCCTCAGAATTCTCGGCTTACACGAATAGCCTCCATGCTCTGTTTTCACTCATGAAATTGCACCAAGTTTGTATTAGGCCTATGTTTTCATGAGAGTATGCAGATAAATGTGATATTGAATTTGATATCCACACTGGCGAAGGACAACAATGATGTTAATCATTGGTTAATATCCCCATGCAAGAATTCCATCAATAATATTGTGCAATTAATATACACGTTGCTATCACGTAATACTGGTTCCACATTTCAATCACCGTATGTAAGACCCGATTCCCTATACAGCAAGATCGACGACATTTGTTTTGTTTTTCTTCCCTACAAAAACTCGGTTGTCAGAATATCTTCTTCTTC
Source organism: Zoroaster sp. YZ-2022 (assembly GCA_029582265.1). Classification (NCBI taxonomy): domain Eukaryota; kingdom Metazoa; phylum Echinodermata; class Asteroidea; order Forcipulatida; family Zoroasteridae; genus Zoroaster; species Zoroaster sp. YZ-2022. The sequence goes on along the minus strand of CM055816.1, from coordinate 53,771,260 downwards.
TTCTTCTTCTTCTTCTTCTTCTTCTTCTTCTTCTTCTTCTTCTTCTTCTTCTTCTTCTTCTTCTTCTTCTTCTTCTTCTTCTTCTTCTTCTTCTTCTTCTTCTTCTTCTTCTTCTTCTTCTTCTTCTTCTTCTTCTTCTTCTTCTTCTTCTTCTTCTTCTTCTTCTTCTTCTTCTTCTTCTTCTTCTTCTTCTTCTTCTTCTTCTTCTTCTTCTTCTTCTTCTTCTTCTTCTTCTTCTTCTTCTTCTTCTTCTTCTTCTTCTTCTTCTTCTTCTTCTTCTTCTTCTTCTTCTTCTTCTTCTTCTTCTTCTTCTTCTTCTTCTTCTTCTTCTTCTTCTTCTTCTTCTTCTTCTTCTTCTTCTTCTTCTTCTTCTTCTTCTTCTTCTTCTTCTTCTTCTTCTTCTTCTTCTTCTTCTTCTTCTTCTTCTTCTTCTTCTTCTTCTTCTTCTTCTTCTTCTTCTTCTTCTTCTTCTTCTTCTTCTTCTTCTTCTTCTTCTTCTTCTTCTTCTTTTTCTTCTTTGTCTTCTTCTTCTTCTTCTTCTTCTTCGTCTTCTTCGTCTTCTTCTTCTTCTTCTTCTTCTTCTTCTTCTTCTTCTTCTTCTTCTTCTTCTTCTTCTTCTTCTTCTTCTTCTTCTTCTTCTTCTTCTTCTTCTTCTTCTTCTTCTTCTTCTTCTTCTTCTTCTTCTTCTTCTTCTTCTTCTTCTTCTTCTTCTTCTTCTTCTTCTTCTTCTTCTTCGTCTTCTTCTTCTTCTTCTTCTTCTTCTTCTTCTTCTTCTTCTTCTTCTTCTTCTTCTTTGAATCTTCTTTGAATCTTCTTCTTCTTCTTCTTCTTTGAATCTTCTTCTTCTTCTTTGAATCTTCTTCTTCTTCTTCTTCTTCTTTGAATCTTCTTTGAATCTTCTTCTTCTTCTTTGAATCTTCTTCTTCTTCTTCTTCTTCTTCTTCTTCTTCTTCTTTGAATCTTCTTCTTCTTCTTTGAATCTTCTTCTTCTTCTTCTTCTTTGAATCTTCTTCTTCTTCTTTGAATCTTCTTTGAATCTTCTTTGAATCTTCTTTGAATCTTCTTTGAATCTTCTTTGAATCTTCTTTGAATCTTCTTTGAATCTTCTTTGAATCTTTTTCTTCTTTGAATCCGCCACTTCACGTTGAATAGGCCTGTTTCGAAAGTTTACCAAAGGACACGAATACAATCTCCCAATGTTTTATTTATTTATTGATCAGTCCCTTCTGATAGGCGGTTATTGATCTGAATTTGGTATTTTAACACCATGCTTTGCAAGTCCGCTTCTAAAATAATACTTCAGCTGTTGTACAAATAAGGACTTGCAATACGTACTACTGAATTAAGTAACAGGTGTAAATGTTGCTATTTCTGATGTGTTGAATTTTCTCACTTTGGCCCCATGCCCAAAACTAGATTTTCTGCAGTGAAAATCTTAATTTTAAGTTTTCCCGCCCATTAGTACATTCAGGAAGAGACCTACCATTGTATCTAAATCCACATGCATGTATTCCTTATAGTTTTGGAGATAGAGCATGCATTCAAATGACGAATGCTCTAACTGGCTATTTTTGTACTTTGGCAAAGTGACCAATACCGCATTGGTCACTATGCCAACTTAATTCGGGATTGGTCACTTTGGCAAATTAGGGACGATATGGTTGCTAAAATTTTAGGGAGAAAACGCGACACATTGATAGTTTTCCCCGTGCCTGTGTGTTGTCAATATTTACACCCAGTCAAGCCGAAGAAGTTAACATTTCCCCGATGTACAAGCGTTACATACCCTATGTGGACCTGAGAACAAAAGATGTCCACACTTTGCAGTATCTTGAGACGTTATGTGGACTTACACACGTCCACACAAGGTTTTCACGAATTAGAAAATCTCAGTTCGTCATCTGTCGCAAAATGGAGTAGGTTATTCAAGGGAAAGACCAAAAATAATCTTCATTGCAAATGGCAATGGTTTGACTACACAGAACAGAATAATGTCCACATAGGGTATGTAACACAAACGCGTGTGTTTTCCTTCATGGAATTATGTAACTCAGGAGGCATGTTACACAATAAAGATGTCGTACTCGTGTATTAAATTGGGTGCCGTGGCCGAGCTGTTAAGTGCATCGGACACGTGTTCTAATGGCTTAATAGTTAGGGTTGGAACCTTGGCCATGACCTGTGTCCTTGAGCAAGACACTATATACCATAATAGCTTCGTTCAGCGGGAGGTAAGCTGCAGTACATTGGCATTATATCCAATGGGGGAGGGGGATTTATTTTCAATAGTTTAATGCCAACTAAATCTGGAGATAAGTACGGGCCTGATGAGCCGACTTGGCTCGGGGCAGACATTATTTTTTACTACGTGTTCAAAATAATAATAAATTAAAAAAAATAAAAATAAACACTGTGAGTTGTTCCATAAGCAGGTGTTTTGGCAGTGCAATGAACGCTCGGACAGGCATGATCACCAAGTTAATACTACATCTCATGATAAATCTCATAACAAATATATTGTATATCGCCAATGTATATTTCCATTAACTTTAAAAATAAATAAAGTTACTAATAATTGATTAGGTGGCTAGCTTCATCCCCCATTTTTTTTATTTTTTTTTATTTTTTTAAAATATATTTTCTTCAGGTCAGAATATCACTGGTATGTAGCGAGAGGAAATGAATCAATTTCCATTCAAGTGTTAAAAGTGTTAAAGTGTCCTCGTACTCAGTAATTACTGCAGCAACGTTTTCCGAAATGTACAATTATTGGAAAACAGCAGTGAGCGTTAATTCTAACTCGAAGCTGAAACGCATTTAACCGCTAAAGGGCTACAGTGAGCACGAATTAAACAGAGATATAAATCATAACTTCGATGTTCTAAGTGTGCCACTGCCTAAAGGTCTAATCGTCTGTTGTTCATCAGACACCTGATATTTCAGATCTTCTTTTCGGGAACAATAGGCTGTCTGAACTTAAACAAAATAAAAATAAAACATCCAACGTAGCTAGTATCGGGTTATAACCGACCCATTGGTTCGTTAGCACGCTGATATATTTTTAGGACCAATGAGCCATTGTAATATTGAGCGATCCCCGACCAACTATACACCAGACAGGCAATAAACATAGTCATTTTGAATCAGGCAATTTCTATTTCAGTAAAAAAAAATTACAACCTCTGTAATCGTTTGTTTGTGTAATACCATTTTTTGCGTTCCTTTCTGTGTTTTTCTTCAAAAGGACATTGCTGCAACCTTCACCAAATCCTACGGGAGCATTACCCATTGCTAATTGGAAATGCAATCAAATACCGATGTCTTTATTCGTCTTTGGAAAACATTGCTTCTGCACACAGGCACTCTTATTGCATTTTAAGCTGAATGAGATTACCATCCAGCTTCAACTACGAGGAATTGTAAGGACACTACCTCTTTTGTTGTTCAGCCAACTATCCATGCACAAGCGTTGGTAATGCGATTAGAAACATGATGTCTAAAACACATTGCCCAGAGACAAATTCAGTTCAATAACATGAACAAAATGGAAGCGTCTGAGTACTTAATAATGTACTAGTTTGTTTGAAACCCAAGATGAAAAACAGTTGAATCATGCTTCATCTAATTCCAGATGGTTTTTAAATTGTTTTTAATCTTGAAAAAAATAAAAATTTTACATTTTAAAAATAAAATGGTATAATTTGGAGAAGCTCTCAAAACGTTTAATCAATATTCTTGAAAGACCAATAAAATGGAATGTGGTTAAATATTTTGCAAAAAGTACTTTAACACTTTGAAATATTTAAAAATGCTGCTAAAATGTTGTCAAATAATAGATTTCGTTTCATAACCATGATATTTAATGTTTCATATTCTCAATAAGTTTCCACTACTGATGTAAACATCAACGAATTCAGTAGTCTTTGTAAGTTTCGTCTATAAGGAATAATGTCCATTTTTGTTTAAAAATCATTGCAAATGCAGTACCGGTAGTAGTCATGTTTTGGTTTCCACAGCCAACAGCTCGTTGACAGCATAGAACAATAAAATCATAGATGTTCATGAAAAGAAAAATCAGTGGTTAAACAACTTTTTCCACTTTCACAAGCACTAACTTTCCAGTAAATCATAGAATTTCACTATGAATTTTATTTATGTAAGAAGCATGACTATATATATATATATATATATATATATATATATATATATATAAACGGTTCGCGAGCAAAGAAAAATTGGCTGATGCCGGACTCGGACCCGCGACCTCTCGATTACCGTACGAGCGCTCTACCAACTAATAAAGTGGAAAGGTGTATCTTTCAAACCATACCTATATTATCTATGCTGGTTACTCATTCTACGTATGGCATTCCGTTAAATTTTGTTTGCATTTTTTTTGAGACACACTGTATATAAATATATATATATATATATATATATATATATATATATATATAGATAGATAATATAGGTATGGTTTGAAAGATACACCTTTCCACTTTAAAATGAGACATCAAACGTCCAAATCTGAAAATTTTTGGCAGAGTTATGAGTACTTTTCCAAGAGAGGTCAAATTGACGATGGGACCAAGTTTTCAATTTTAGGCATTGGGACAAAGGTAGCCTAATTGCCTCTGTGTGGATAATTGCCTGGCCTACAAAAATGTGTTTAGCGAGTAAACACAATTCTGAACACTTTCTTGCTATCAGTTTGTAAACATGTTTACAAACTGATACCAAGAAAAGTGTTTACTTGCTAAACAGGTTTTTAGAGTATTATGTAATGTGCTTAATTAACTTGTGCAACTGTGTACTGTCAATTCATTTTTCGTCAAACATTGATCATGGTTGGTGTTAAGCAGAGAGTTTTTTGTGTCACGGAGTACATCCGTACTGGAAGAGTAAATGGTGTTATCGATGCATTTAGTACCAGCCTCAATCTCAATCGAGGGCGTTCCGGGCGACATCGGACTGGGAGATCGGTGGAAAACATCGAATTGGTGGAGGCGCAGCTGGATGCCAACCCGCATGTCAGTGCGAGACGGAATGGACTGGGCCTACCACATGCCACGTTCAATCGCATCACTCGGCTGGACCTGGGCATGCACCCCTACCAAATGCGCGTGCGACATCGGCTGCTACCGCCGGATTTGCCAAGACGGTTGAATTTTTGTCAGTGGGTCGTCGACCAGCTGCAGGCAGATGTGCGATTCGTCTATCATCTCGTCATTGGCGATGAAGCTGGATTTTCTCTCGACGGAAAAGTCAACTCACGCAATGTTCGAGAGTACGCCCCCAAACAACATCCACCTCCCTTCAATTACGAGCACAACTTCCAACGTGAGAAAGTGAGTGTCTGGGTTGGCCTCTGCGGCAGTGGCCTCATCGTCGGACCGGTGTTTTTTCAGGGCAACCTCAACGGCCGGCGTTACCTTGAGATGTTGAATGATGATGTCATCCCCATCCTTGAGGAACATTTCGAGGTTCAGGAGCGAGGTGTGTTTAGGTGCCTGTGGTGGGCTCAAGACGGCGCTCCGGCTCATCGTCTACTGGCTGTCCGAGACCGCCTTCATGAAGCGTTCGGAGACCGTGTCATAGCGTTGAATCATGTGCATGAATGGCCACCGAAATCTCCAGACCTCACCCCGTGTGATTTCTACCTCTGGGGATACCTGAAATCCAAGGTGTACACGACTCCCCCTCCGGACCTGCAGACTCTCCGTGACAGAATAACAGCTGAGATTGACGTCCTGCGGCAGACTCCATATGTTGTTAGGAGAGCGATGGGAGATATGGAGAGACGATGTCGCCTGTGTATCGAGCGAGAGGGAGGGCATGTTGAGGGGGAAGGGATGTAATCATCAACAGTTCATCCACATTGCAACACTTGCACATCTAAACAAAATCGATTATCACTGCATTTAAAAACTTGGTCCCATCGTCAATTTGACCTCTCTTGGAAAAGTACTCATAACTCTGTCAACAATTATCAGATGTGGACGTTTGATGTCTCATTTTAAAGTGGAAAGGTGTATCTTTCAAACCATACCTATATTATCTATGCTGGTTACTCATTCTACGTCTGGCATTCCGTTAAATTTTGTTTGCATTTTTTTTAGACACACTGTATATATATATATATATATACAGGGTGACTAAAAAAAAGGTAATCCACAAATAATGGGTTAATATGACCAGGTTATGAGGTTTATGATTATAAACATGATTGCATCATGAGGTAGGGGCTATTAGCTTTCCATTGATACCATCCTTGCATTCATGCGATTACACATCACTGAGCACCATTGTCTTGAAAATGGAACATCAAATTCCAAAATGTGCAGGTTGGTGAATAATGGGCCCAATGGGCAAACATCCAGAGGAATTGGGCTCATATCCAAACAGAGACAAGATACGTAGGTTACAGGACACACATTTAAATGATTGAAAGAAAACATATCTTATTCATGATAATGATTTTATTTGATAAGATCAAATATTTTTTATTTATTTATTTATTTGAACATACACTTTTAAAACAGTGGCACACGCCTACCCGGCGGTGCGTTCAAAAATACATCAAAAAGAACTACTGAAAACAATAAAAGTCAACATTCTGCGCAATGACCCAGCTATGGTGAGAAGAGCTGTGCAAGACATGCATCGTTGCTGTGGACTTTGTGTGGAGAGAGGAGGTGGACATGTGGAAGGTGTTGGTGCCCAAAGGGTTAATGATCTTATCAAATAAAATCATTATCATGAATAAGATATGTTTTCTTTCAATCATTTAAATGTGTGTCCTGTAACCTACGTATCTTGTCTCTGTTTGGATATGAGCCCAATTCCTCTGGATGTTTGCCCATTGGGCCCATTATTCACCAACCTGCACATTTTGGAATTTGATGTTCCATTTTCAAGACAATGATGCTCAGTGATGTGTGATTGCATGAATGCAAGGATGGTATCAATGGAAAGCTAATAGCCCCTACCTCATGATGCAATCATGTTTATAATCATAAACCTCATAACCTGGTCATATTAACCCATTATTTGTGGATTACCTTTTTATTGAGTCGCCCTGTATATATATATATATATATATATATATATATATATATATATATATATATATATATATATATATATATATATATAGGCCTATATTAAATCGGGAGGGTGGCCTTAGCTTTCGATCCAAACCGGACCTTCATCAGAGGCTTTGACAAAGTACAAACATAAAAACACATCCATTTATAGGGAAAAGGGAAAGCAAAGGATCATGGGGCGGGATCCAAAAAGGTGGGAAAAATAGTAGACAATTAAAGATAAGCATCAGTCTAGAAAAGCCAATAGGAGTATCAGAAGTGAACAAAGGAGCGATTATTGAGCCACACAATAAGTAGGTGTGGCAGCTTGTGGTAAAGCTAGGGTAAAGGAGCGATTAAGGAGCTACACAATAGGTAGAGGTGGCAACTTGTAGTAAAGCTAGGGTAAAATAGGACAATACACAAAGGGATACGACAACAAAAGGAGGGGGTTTACACCAGAACTCAAGTTCTGGTGTTGCCAGCAGCAGGGTGTGGGTTCGAGCCCCGGTCGTGACACTTGTATCCTTGAGCAAGGTACTTAACCATAATTGCTTCGTCCTTCGGATGGGACGTAAAGCCGTAGGTCCCGTGTGTTGTATAATGCACGAAAAGTGGATTGTCGTGGCCGAGTGGTCTAGCGCACTGAACTCAAGTTCTGGTGTTGCCAGCAGCAGAGTGTGGGTTCGAGCCCCGGCCGTGACACCTGTGTCCTTGAGCAAGACACTTAACCATAATTGCTTCTCTCCACCCAGGGGTTAAATGGGTACCTGTGAAGGCAGAGATGGTTTGCTCTCTATGCGCTAGAAATGGCAGCAATTGAGCTGTATACTCCCCAGGGAGCTGAGATGGTTTCAGGAATGATTTATGAGCCTTATGAGCCTTATGAGCAGGGATAATAATATAATGCGCCTTGAGCGCCACTTAGTTGGTGGATACGTGCGCTATATAAATCTATACATTATTATTATTATTATTATACAAATTGAGAAGTTGGTGCGTGGGTGTAAATAGCTAAATTAAAATTTTCCTATAAGAGACAGTTGGAAAAAATTTAATAATATACAAGATAAGGTAAGATAAAGGTAAAAATATAGATATCAAGGCAGTAGATGAAATCCAGCAGTGATATAGGTGAAAAGTAATGATATATGTAAAGGTAGCTGGGTTATTTGATACCTGTGTTGATGTTGAGACCATATGGTTGAAGTGTTTTGAGTTGATGTATCAAGTGTGACTCCCTAAGTTTGCGATGTGTATCATTGCTAGTGCAGTCTTCAATTACAATGAGTTCAACATCATTAATGCTATGATTAGGGTTGTTAAAATGGATTGCCACAGGGTATGGTTTTTTAGTTTTCACAGAGGAAACATGGTTGGCAAAGCAGAGACACAATTTGGTATTTGTCTCCCCTACATATTGTATACCACATCTTTTACATGAGATTACATATATAACATTGGGTGTGTCACATTGGGATTTAGTTCCGATTGTGTAGGTGAGGCCAGTACTGTGGCTTTTCACCTTCTGAGCAGGTTTGAGATACAAACAGGTTTTGCATCTCGAGCGGGCACTATAAGAGCACCCCTGTGGTGATTCATGATCAGTGACGTTAAGGTCACTGTTGGTGCTAGGGAGCCTAGCCTGAACCAATATATCACCGAGGTTACGGGGGCTACGGAAAGCAATCAAAGGGGGCTCAGGGATGGCTGAGCGTAACCTATCGGAGGAGTGTAAAATAGTCATGTTATCATTTACGATAGATGACAGTCTGGGTAATCTGGGGTGATAAGCAGTGACCAGGGGAACTCTGTTGGGAAGGGTTTCTTGTTACCCAGGGTAGCCAAGAGGGTGCTACGGGGGTACAGAGGGCCCTGTTAATAGCTAGTTGGACCCTGCGTTTGCTATGACCCCGGGATACAAGGTGTTGCCTCAGTTCAGACGACCGTTTCCTGTATAAGGTATCAGTGGAACAGATACGGTACGTTTTATACGGAGGGCTTGACTGTAGGCAATGGCCTCCTTGCAGTGCTCGAGGTGGCAGCTGTCAGAAAGGAGGCATTGATGAGCTGCCACCTCTACCTATTGTGTGCTTCCTTAATCCCTCCTTTACCCTAGCTTTACCACAAGCTGCCACATCTACTTATTTTGTGGCTCAATAATCCCTCCTTTGTTCACTTCTGATACTCCTATTGGCTTTTCTAGACTGATGCTTATCTTTAATTGGCTAATATTTTCCTGCCTTTTTGGGTCCCGCCCCATGATCGTTTGCTTTCCCTTTTCCCTTTAAATGGATGTGTTTTTTATGTTTGTAGTTTGTCAAAGCCTCTGATGAAGGTCCGGTTTGGATCGAAAGCTAAAGCCACCCTCCTGATTTAATATATATATATATATATATATATATATATATATATATATATATATATATATATATATATATATATATATATATATATATATATATATATATATATATATATGTATATATATGTATATATATATATATATAGTATTTAGAATACCAAAACTATACTCTACCTTGAATTAAAAAGTAATCATCCCCAACGTCACTTTGAACAAAACAAGATACGTTTTCACTATTGCAAACTGGATATTTGATATTATGATGTGGCATAATTGCACTGATATAAATACGGCATTTGTTTCAACCTACCGGCACACTGCAGGTCATCAAGCTAATATCAGACTTATTAAAAAAAAAAAGGGGGGGGGGGATATTTCGATCGCATAATCTCCCACACATTTGGTTTTGTTGTCGCTCAGCCCGCTGCAAATTTCTGCACGTGTGTGGAAAATAATCCGCTTCCCTTTGCCGTTGTCATTCCTATCCCCGCGCCAGGTGTTCCCAGACCGGTGGAATGCCCTCAATTGAAATTGATCAATTGCCGTCTGAACGGAGAAATGAAAGATTAGTTCAGTCGCTGATTGGCTGGCGCACTGTACCTGACGAGTGGTTCAGCTGCAGTATGCATACAACTTTTCCGCATTGTCCGGGAGCCTGGCTATGAGATGAATGCTCCAATAACCCACTTCATTTCGTATTTTTGATCTTTCTTAATCAGGTGCATCCCGGCAAGATTGTATTTCCCATGTTATCATGGAACTGTTTTGTAATCTGTTCAAGACGACTCATTTGCTTTTACTCAGAGAGAATCAATCAGTGCCATCCTTTCCTCGAGGGACGACGCATAACCTCATGAGCGTAGACACTATATTGGAATTGAGATTATTACTTATTGCAAAAACGCGGGAAGGGTCAGAACAGAGGCCTATCCACTCGCGTATTTGTTTTCCCCCAGGACAATCAACTTTTGAGAAAAAGTTTTTTTTTTTTTTACGTTTTGTTAAAAGACATCAAGATTTTTTTTTTTTAAATGGGAATTTCATAGAAATTGCTCACGTTCGTCCTGGAAAAAAATACGCTTTCCGCTCTGTGCACATCGTTGCCCTCTATCGGTGAAAATACACTAGGCCGGTTCGGATTTCACTTTTTTTTTCTTCAATTTTTGTACCGGTACTCTACTGCTTGGTTTCCCATGGTTTTGGATGTGAGAATTTCAAACATCATATCCGTTTTGGTCTCAGACAATGGGGTATGGTCCCTCAAGAGCCCTGACTTAATAATGGAGGAATTAGTTTTTGGGAATTAAATTTTGACAATACGAATCGTATAGTCTGTGTTTAAAGTACCTACTGCATAGATTTTGCCATGAATTTATGAAAAGCAGCACTGCTGAAGAAAATTTGAGTGCTTTAGAAACCATAGGGGACATAAACATGGGTCAGTATTTGGGGTCAAAGGTCAAAAGTACTGTTTTAATGGTTTTTTGCAGTAAATTAGTATGCCCGGAGGAGGACATCTTAATGATTTTGTTTTCATCTCAGAGTCTACAACACCTTGGATGAGGATAGCAGTTCGCCAAAGGTTATATCAAATATCTATGGGGAAATGTCTCGGGTAAGTGACGTTTACAATTGGATATATATGAGGGTGTAAATTACTTGGCGTTCAATGTGTACCATTGAGTCCAAGCTGATGCATATTTGTTATGATACTTACAAGATACTTACAGCATGGGACCTGACAAACTCCACAGTGTCATTGGTATCAGACACAACAGCTAGTAACACTGGTATTAATTCACAAGGAAACTGTCAAATTGCTGGAGAAGAAGTTATAAACAAAACTGAGTATTCTTCAAAAAATTGAAGGAGGCCTGGTCAGGGATTAACTAGGAGAATTTCAATACACTGACAACTAGGACAAGGCAGAACATTCTTCAATGAGAACCTCTCCAAGCAAGACCCCACCAAGCTACCCCAAACTGACTACTGTGAGGTGGCAGAGCTCACCAGCATCCTCCTTGGTGGACCCTCAAGAAATCCACTTTAGCAGACATGGGGGCAATAATACATTAAAGCGAGATGGATGGCAATTAACATCTACATTATATTCCATGAAAATGTTCATGTTTGGGGATGAGGTCGGGTATGATGCTGTGACACAAAACAACTTACAGAGGATCAACACTTTTTGGCGCTCTTCTACTCATCACATTGGATGACAGCCACCAGTGATGCCGATGTACCAAATAATGACCCGTATAAATGACACATGACACGATGAAGTACATGTACAAGACGATAAATAAGGAGGTGTCCGATGCAGCCCTAAGCAAGATGATAAAACATGAATGGTATCTCATTCAAGAAGTGGTCATATTCGCCTTGTTCAGCACAGATCCAATAATGACTAACACAATGAAAGGCTTCATGGCAACCACCAGATAAACTCAGAAAGGGGAAACCCGTTTTCCAAACCATCTCAAAGGACAGCACTTATTGATTTTATTGGGCCAGAGTCACACTTCATAGTCAGTGCTCTCGATATGAGTTCTAATTGGTTATCATCTACTGTGGACACATGTAGGTCTTGTGACACATATTTCATGGTTGCAGAAAGATTTGTAAAGATGTTTAAGTTGCTGAATGACATAGCAGCGTGAGAAGTGAAGATGATGAGTGACTTTACCAACATTATTACTACTGACCCCCAACAGCGAGCTTGACTTCTGCAATTGAGTAGTGGAGTTCAACAGGGGACGATTTGACAATTTAGAAAAAACAACCCTGAACAATTTCGGGTAGGACGGAACGTTTTTTTTAATTTTTAATAATCGTTATAATGAGACGGTATTTTTAGGGTGTCAATGTAGTTTGGTCTACATTGATTGTGGACGCTGGTCAGCGCGCGTTGAGACTATGTCTAGTGTCCTCCCATGCCGAATTTAGCCGTAAATATACTAGTTTCAAGTAGTACCGCGTAATGTTTGCTGAATGGTTTGGGCCACTCTGTACAGCGAGTCGTTAGGCTACTCCCCCTCCCCCAGGGTGAAATATGTCCCTTCTTTACGTCCTACGTCCACCTCATAACAATCAAATTAAGTCTGTGAGACGCGATTGCGGTCGTTCGATCTCATGCCCTTATTGCATACTTAGAAGTGAACTTATATACGGATAGAAAAAAGTAACTTATTTATGCCTTGCTAAGGGGCGGATCTGGAGAGACCCAACAATTTGAGTAAACTTTTGTTTCGTTAATACTAAACATGGTTTAATTAGAGATATACTTTGGTAAAATGCATGTGAGTGAATCCACACTTTATCAGAATCAAGATGTTTAAAAATCAACCTGTGGAATTATCTGCTATTTTCATTTTGTCTTCAGATTGTTCATATTCTTTCTAAAATTGATTTTCGGGTGACTGAAATTCATTTTGGTAATTATTTCACTTACTTTTCTAAACTTGAAATGATATATTTACCAAACAAAATTAAAGAAAACTTTGGACCCCTATACCCCTTATCCCCACTTACGACAACTCCAGGATCACCCCCATTCTGCTCTCTATATCTCTCGCGCGCGTGCGCGCAAACGGTTCATACATTCAATTGCAAGGTATTTAATTTGATGCGGTTTAATTAACACTGGTCTCGATTGCTTGCCTAACTTCAATAGACTGTGACCTAGTACTTAACTCTATTGTGCTCCATCCACGCCTCAACTTCCGATCCAGCAGACAGGGGTTGTAAGCTAATAATCGGCCCTTCTTGTTTCATTTCCGAACGGTGTGATTTGGGGTAGGGCATGGCCACTATTCAGTAATAACCCCCACGGACGGATATTGGACGGTGGTCGGACGGGACTGGCTTAGCGCCTACTCTTCTGATACTGTGGCCAACAAGAACTCAGAAAACGCATTGTGCTTCATTCATTAACATGAACCGTTGAATAACACTATGTCAATTGGAACTTTATTTTCAGATATATCAGATGTTTGTTTACATCAAGCTTAGCAAACAGAAACCAGATTCTCATTCACAAGGAGTTAGCTGTGAAATTAAATTTGTTCCCAAATTAACAATATTGAAATCTATTGTTAATGTTATTGGTTTGGATGCGGTAACACCGTGTCGTTTGGATCTCAAATATCGCAAAGTAAGATTGTGGTTCTGATATTTTAAGAACCGTAAAGGTATTCTCTATGTTTCGCCTATCGTGCTCTCGTCATCGTCAGGAAACTGAAGAGAGTTGGGAGATGCTTAGGGTTAAATAGATTCGTGTAAGGATCCTGTTATGTAAGGCAAATTATTTGAAATGCTATTGTTTAATTTAGGCAACATGATTTAAGGATCCCACTCCTCCAGGAATACAATTGAAATCACATTATAATATTCACAAACGATATCATGTACTTAATCATATAAACAATTGATTTAATTTTGCCCTACACCGACGTTTGTATAGCACTGTATACTCAGTGCTTTCCGAGTGTCTGTGAAAAAACTACACAGGCGACTTGGGCGGGATTTGAACCCACGACCTCCTGCTTACTAGTGCAGACGTCTTAACCTCTCGACCACCGAGCTTGCCCGAGTCGCCTGTGTAGTTTTTTTCACAGACACTCGGAAAGCACCGAGTATACAGTGCTATACACACGTCGGTGTAGGGCAAAATTAAATCAATTGTTTATCTCCCGACGCAAGAATTTCACCAACCTATATATATCGCGGAACCCGCTGCTATATGGGATTCTAGCCGGCCAATTGTCATCGGGCAAGCTCGGTGGTCGAGAGGTTAAGACGTCTGCACTAGTATTAGTAAGCAAAAGGTCGTGGGTTCGAATCCCGCCCGAATCGCCTGTGTAGTTTTTTCACAGACACACGTCGGTGTAGGGCAAAATTAAATCTATTGTATTTAATCATGATATCGGATCATGTTAATTTAGTTTTGCTGATTTTCAATTTTCCTCAGAAATGATTTCGTCTAAAGTGCTTCCATGTTAAAGAAAACAGAAATTGTAAGTTCGAATTTACTTTTCTTAAATGCGAAAACTTACAAAACATGTAACACTGTTTCGTCGTCTTCTGAAAAGCCTGAAAACCTATGAAACGTTCACATGTTAGTTGTATGATATATTCCTTGAACTAAAAGGTTGAATTGAATGTACGTTACCTAAATTCCAATCGTATGCATTCCCTTAAAACAGCGAATTTCTTCATATCTGTACTAAGTGTAATAACAAACATATAACAAGATAGTGCTGTATAATGGTGGAAGATACCTTTTTAAAGTTATCTAGTGTTAGTGAAGAGTGTTTTGAAGAACTGCTGGTAATTCTTTTGGGAAACAATATAAAACTTACTTTGTATAAATTTGAAGATGGTATCAAATATCCCTTAAAATATTTCAAGTGCAATAATTTTCGAACTGAATTCTGAAAGCGGAGAACAGGAATTCCAAGTTTGTGACATCACAGGCAAACGTATCGTCTAAGCAACTCAATGCCTGTGACCTACATAACCGGACTGTTGAGTAATCCAGTGCTTTTGACCTATAAACAAGCAGTTTGATGACTACTTTTTTGCCCTAAAATTTTTGCTTTGATAATTTGATCACCTAGGGCTTGCAATTAGAAATGTTTGCCCCTTATATTTCTCATAAGTGCACGGAAATATTGGGCTAAACATTACACTGATCATCACTCGCAATTGCTGGGAACCCGTTAAATTGCGGATTTTTTTCTTTTCTTTTTTTACAGATGATTCTATGTCAATCGATGACGCGCCCTCCACGGCTAAACATCGATCGTCTACGCATCTCTACATAGAATCATTGGACAGGAAACACATTCGCCCTGAAGATCACAGAAGACATCTACGTTAAAATCAAACGTTCCATTTACCCAGTAATTATGTTAAAGAAGTAATGCACAAAATCTCGTCTATATAAAAATTGAACTTGAATTTTGAATTTTATTAAAATGACACAATATCGTGATCCGAAGGTCAAATTTCAAGGTCAGTATAAAAATAAGTTTAAAATATTCATAAAATAGCATTAAAATATAGTGGCGAAAGGTCAAATGCACATAAAAATGGACACATTAAAATAATGTTATCTTCATTGTTACTATTTCATGTATTATAAAAATTAAAAATTAAAACTTATTTGACTTATTTTAGTTTAACTTACTTAGAGGGACAATATCGTCACGATCAGAGCAGAATTTCAACAGGGCATGGAATCGGAGTCATAGTTTAAGATAACGCTGTGAAAGGAAATTACTGGCTCATTTATGCAGCAGCAACGGTAATATGACCTTATCATTTAAGGTATTTCAGTCAGTTAGTTAATCTAAAATTAGCACTCTGATTCCATGCCCTGTTGATCGTGACGATATTGTCCCTTTAGCCCTATTTTTGTATTATCGAAAGGGAGAAATGGTTACAGACTTACATGGAACTTAGATGATGTTAAATTCATGTTGGTATTGAACATCCCTTGAAATATTTCTGTTTGAGGCACAAACATTTTCGGAAATTAATTAAACATATTTGCAAATGAACGTGCATCTTTAATAATGTAAAAGCGCCTTGTATCATTTGGCAATTTGGCGCTCCATAAATCCAGTTATTATTATTATTATTATTATTAAATACGACAGAGTTTCTGAATGAATTTTCACAATTTTTTTTAAATAGGTCGAATACAATTTCATGTTGGTTTGTATCATATGAATGCATTTATAGGCATTTACAGAAAAGTCTATAATGGCTTGAAACTATATATATCGTGATAAGTAACACGAAACGTTCGTACCTTTTGGGGGCACCATTTGGCTACACACATACAGGTCGCAATGCGGTAGTCAACGCGTCATACGCATGCGCTCATAATAAGCTTTATTAAATCATCATGTTATATTGTCTCATTAACCTTGGCTCGCCCCACCCTGATTGAGCTTGCATATCCATCAATGCAGATGAACGCAGAATTTGACACCTAATAAAAGTTCCCCTTCACTGAAAAATCACATGTGACTTCCCCAATTATCTCCGCACGACAAGGCGGCTTGATTGCTGTGCACTTATGAATTGTTACAATTTACCACAGACTGACACTGCGGCCGACCAAAGGGGATATGGTTAATCGGCCCGTCAGAGTAAGGACTGAAATAATCCATCTAATGCATCGACCATGGAATGATAGCTGAGTCGTTGTTGTTTTAATAATAAGAATTTAATATGGCTGTTTCTTGTGTCGTATACTCGTAAGGCAACTAATCGAGCACATCTGATACCATCCAGTTCAACTCGCCTGATTGCTTAAATATGTATCGACCTGCATTTGCCCGAACATTTCTGTTTTAGTGAAAGCCTATAGGAAAGGTATATTTTTGTAATTAAAAAAATAATATCAAAAAAACTGTCAACTTGTAATGTTAAACCAACTTAGTGTAAAGCTTATGATGGTAATAATCTTTCCTATACATACATTTTGTTGGAGGTATGTCACTTTTAAGCAAAGTGAATTAATTTTCAGCTCTCTCTCTCTCTCTCATTCCATTTTAGAATGAGTACACTGTTTTCTGGCTAACGTCAATTCATTTATTATTCCAGGAAATTCAGTAAAAAACAATCACAGAGAGCCAACAAAACAGTATACAGTCAATATATTGTATAAACATTCTGAAATTTAAAAAAAAATGTATAAAACATATCTAAAATAAAAACATCCTTAAAGATGCACATTCATGGTGAGTCACCACTGCTCCCCTAGGAAAAGAAAGCAATTAACCTAACATATCAATTATCAGTAGCCAGACAACCCATCAAAAATGTAACCGACCTCCCCCACAAGATAATACGTAATAAACGGAAATACTAACAGGCAACTCGTTTATTAAGCCCATATATTACCTTGATTCAAAGAGTAGGTATGTACCCGTAAACTTAGTTTTGTCGACATAACCATTGGCGGATCCAAGTGGGGGAGGGGGGGGCTAAGGGGGCTGTAGCCCCCCCCCCCCAATTTTTTTCGTAAAATAAAAAAAATTTTAAAGGAGAGAAAAAGAGAGAGAAAGAGAGAGAGAGAGAGAGAGAGGGGAGGGGAGAACGCACTCCCATTCCCTCACTGTGCTTTGTTTTTCTCTCCCTTTGATTATTTCATTGTAATTTTTGTAGTACTGAAAAATAATTGGTTTTGATTCTCAGCCACCCCCCCCTAAAAAATGTTCTGGATCCGCCCATGATAACCTATTCTGAAACCCCCTTTAAATTTATGGTATGGGTTGCTTGAAAATGACAACACGTCAGATGGAATAACACCTCAAATATGTAAGGAATCATCGGCTGGACCGGTGGTCCTTTTCCACATTATTATGGATAGTTTTGGATACTATATCTGAATGCATTTACTATATTTTCTCTTAAACAACACAAACAATCTGGAACTTTGGCAGGTCGGTTTATGTAGATAATATATGTTGGTTCTTTAATAGTGCGGATGCAATTAAAGCATTTTTACAAAAAGTGTACACTACAGGAAAGGTACAGTATTGGAAATGGTAGCGAAATTGTTTCTCATAGTATCATTACTTTTTTTAATCACGTTTATTTAAAACCAACATGTGAAAGTTTAATTACAATTGTAAAATTGAAAACATTAATTTTCAAAATTTAAGTTGTCCCTACACTAGTTACAATAGGGCAGTATTTATACTCACAGTGGACAGTACCGAATTTAGGACTTTGTACCAATTGTTAAATTCTTACTAAACGTTATGGTTAATAATTTCACTTTTTCTAATAAAGAATGACAGCCTTTTAGACAGAAACATTTTTTTTTCAGAAAAAAAAATTACTGGCTATTATACCGTGAGCTTTATACAAAGGTATTTTCACGTTACAATTCAAAAATGTTGTTGTTTTACCAATCCTGTACCTTACTTTTAAGTCACAAAATGGTGTTCTAGAAAATAACCACACGTCAGGCCGGATTACTTTCAAATCTGTAATGAATCACCGTCAGGACGAATACATATCTACTTTATACTGAACACAAATAATCCAAGAAAAACATCGATCACGAAATAAGCTGACATTTTCACAGATAATTGGTTGTTACACATATATCATTTCCTACTAGGATGCTCTTATATATTGTCTTTCTTCTCAAAATAGTGTGCAGTGGATTGAATACAAATAATCTAAGAAAGCATCGATCTCGAAATAAGCTGATATTTCCACAGATAATTGGTTGTTACACATATGTCGTTTCCTATAAAGTATGGATGCTCTAACATACGTTTGTTTGTCAAAATAGTGTGCAAGTATAGTCGTGAACACATCTTTTAAAGGCCGAATGTATGTCCCCACAGGAAATATGTCCATCTAGTCTTTAAAGTGAGGATTGGAAATAAAATTAAAAAACTAGAGGTTAAGCTTTCGATGAAAACGCTGCCATGAGTTTCGGATGTATTGATAATATTGGGCACTGATGTCGCTAGGTCTTTGTTTAGTGTTAAGAAAGTTATGATATACCGGTACTGAAATAAATTAATTGTAGTCATTGTATACAAAATTTGCATTGTGTGTTCCTTAGGCGTCCAAGTAGTACTAACTCATCCAAACGTAATTTTAGGCAAGACCCGATCGACAGTACGGGTGGGTAGATGAGACTGTGAGTTTTTATAGGCTTTCATATGGTGCATGCTTTGTATTTATGCGAAAATGCCAAGTGCTAATATGACAACTCGTGGTCGAGTTTTGTTTAGGTCGAGTCTTCACAAGGGTCGAAATGTCTTAACCTCCCGCAGGGTCACACTATTTGTTTAGGTCGACTTATCCGTTCTCGCCAATCTATACGTCCCGCAGATTAGACTATAATGTTAATAAAATAATATTTACTGACGTAATGATGAGGTAATTGGTTCTACAAACTGAGTCACATTACGAGCTTTCATGTTTCATGTTTTGTATTTATGTGAAAATGCGAAGTATGACAACTCTTGGGTCGAGTTTTGCGTAGGTTGAGTAGTCACAAGGCTCGAATGCTGTCGTGGATCCTAGTTGTTCGTGTCGAGTTGTCACAAGGGTCGAGACGTCTTAACCCCCGCAGCGTCACACTAAAATGTGAATGACATGATATTTACTGACGTTATGATGACGTACTTTGTTTTAGACACTAATTCACATTACGGGCTTTGCATGTTTTTTATTGATGTGACGATGCTAAGTATGACATTATCCATCGATAACTTTCACGTGCTAAACCTATGGGGTTTTGGCGGAAACAAGAAGAAAAATAATCGAACGAAAACAACATGCTTTCGGCGACCAGGCCGAAAACCTATTAAATGGTAGAATTATTATATGAACATTGCGTAAAGCTGGAGGGAATTTTATTATTATTTTTTTTTTTACTGAGGTGCTCTCGCATTTTACACTAGTGAAATAAATTCCAGTTCGAATTAAGACAAAAATGCTATTTCCCAATTCCTCGATAGAATCTGAGTGAATTTGTTTTATTTATTTATTAAGATTTCACAGATTACTTGTTTAAAGTTACATCGCCCGTGTTTGGCTCAAGAGACCCAAACAATTTAAAAAATAATTTAAAAAGCGAACGAATTTTGAAAGATGATATCATTATTACAAAATACAAAAATAAAAAATATTTAAAAGAATTTAAAAAAAAAACATTGGGAAATTCGGATGTCGGAAACTGTAAATAAAATCGATAATTAAAACGGATTCTGATTGACAGCCGCACTGCCAATCGGAAGACTGCACACACCCTGGGCTGTTACGTGTGGTCACATACAAACTGAGGATTAAAACAGTGGGCCAGCATTTTATTAATTTGTGTTTTTATTTTACTGGTACTAATCCTTGATGGATTTGTTCGTTCAATGTCTCAAATGAACGTTTATAACTTGCTTAACCCCAGAAAAATAGAAATTCAACATCAAAGTCTATTTTTTGTACCGTTAAATCGGCCCATACACGGCCAGTATATATTTAATGTTTATATTGCTTCAACGAGAGTAAGCATACTCGTACAAACATATATTTTTGCAATTATTACCATTGTTGTACATTGTACAGCTATGTTCCGACAGCCGTGTGAATGCTGTTTAGAAAGTATCACTAGAGAAAGTATAACTAGACTAAATTTTAACAAAGTGAGCACCAAATGTCTTGTGCAAACTGTCTCTGCACTGTGTCTACTATGGTCTTGTAGATTGTATATAGACGTTCGCGGCTTTGACATAGCCGAAACCTTATCCACGAGGAAACATGACTAGACCATCTAATTGAAGTCCAAGCATACGGCAAAGTATCCTTACATGTATACACATGTTATTACAAGGGAATTCTTGTTTTCACTGACGGGAAAGACAACAGCTGCGGAACCAACGCACATTATACCCGATACAATCCCGCTCATTGACCTCTTCCCGTATGTAACACAAGCTCTTTTAAAGTAAGGTGCGACATTGGTAATTACTAGATTATCAAAGTAATGAATTATGTTCTAAAAACTGATATGATTCAAATTTGGCACACGTTTCAATCACCCTGCGAAATTACTTTGTCGGAAGTGCAGGAATTAATTTACAAAACGTTGCTGGACGCGATTTTTTTTCTGCAGTGCACTTCGTCAACTATTTGCAAGACTACCATGTTACTCGACTTTCACGGTGAACTAATTATTGAAGCCAATTTCTAAGCCACTGACGAAGTATGCTGCAGAAAAAACACAGCTTGCCGGACGGCCATTTTTTGAAAAACATTAAAAAATAACAGTTTTCGTCCTTTTCTCAAAAACATGAGTACCTAATTTGATGAAACGTTCACAGGTTTGTTTGAAACAAGAAGGTTTCTTGAAACATGAACGTTCGTTACTGAAAACACAATGATGCACCTTCCCTATATAGACAATATGCACGTTTGGATATCAATTAGATTTTCAATCTAACGTGAAAATTGTGTCCCATAAAGTCGAAATGTAAAGGGATGAGGAATCCAAATAGTTGTTGTATGCCCAAACCCACTGAGTGTGGAAATTGTCATTAGCATAAATAACAACAACTCAAAAAAGGTAACAAAACACCCACAAATTGGCAATTAAAGGATGGAAAAGTAATCTCAACATAGATACCGTGCAGTGAATTTTACTGTATTTTATTATTTTTCTTTTTAAAACTTATTTAGACACTTTCTTTTTCATTGGCTCTTTATACATTTACATATACCATATCTCTGTTTCCGTTGTTTTAATCTGCAAAGAACCACTGCGTCACCGCATATTGGACATGCGTTGGCAAGACTGACTTAAATGTCGTGTTGTGACATCTTAAGTGTTGGATATTTAAATTTTAATACTTCGCCAAATACCACCGGTGGATCTAAGAGGGAGGGGAAATGGACACTTCTTCATTTAACCGCCCTGAGTTTAAATCCAACATGAGTTTGTTACTGGCTTTTTTACGTTGTGCACCATTTTGTGCCGTGTTTTTCCTTTCCTTTCCAACGCCCTGGATCTTACTTGTCAAAGCAGAGTTAATGTGTGTTTTCCTATAACCGTGTCGCAATGATTAACGTCTCGTATATGCACTCAATTGCTATTTTACATGTTTATTTTCTTCTCTTTACAGGGGTAATAACGCAAAGGCTTTTAGCCAAATTGGCTATGACCTTGCGTCAGGGTCCTGTCAAGCGTACAGGCACATAGTGATCCATGAAACAGCCGTGATGTATTAAATCAGTGATCATTACGCTTGCTCGGATACAGGAAAACGAACCGGTATCCCCCAGCTGTACCACAGTGCATATGTCTATATTCCCGCATTCCAATAGTCTGACATCACATTGGTGCCACATAACTTCATCACGTAGCCCAAGTAGTTATTGGCACCAATGAAATGGAAGACATTATATAGTAAGAGATCAATCTTCTCGAAAACATAAATCAAGATCAACTGTAACACTTTACGATTTATTTTGTAATTCTAAAAAGAAACAGAAAGTGGACAATGGCTAGGAACCTTCCCGAATCCTCCAAAAACATCAGTGAACTTTTGGAAACATGCCCTTATCTTCAAAATGCACCATGCATTTTTGTTGATCTTTCATATTCAGCACATATGGCCTGTACTTCTTGCCAGGTAGTAATTTTGCCCCATTTAAAGAGGTGAAAATACCAGTTTCCAACAGTGCTGAATTTTCCCCAAAAAGTGCCCCTTGGAGGATTTTGCAGGATTTGGGGTGGTTAGGGTTAAAAACAAATATTTTAGAACCACTTAATGTGAAGGAGGCGTGATTTATGTTGAAATTACGTCACCCATATACCAAGCGGGTAGGCCAGCTGTCCAAAAGCTCGTGTTTCTGACAGTCCATATTTTTGACAGCCCGTTCGTCGACAGCCCTAATTCTTACACATTGTCTGGACTCTTCCCACGGGGCCAATAGCCCATCATCCAGACATCCCATTATTCCGACAGCTAAAATAAGCCCGCCAGCACATTGGAACTGTCGGTTTATCGTGGTACTCTGTTTTTAAGTAATGTTGTTCCTGTTTTCATTGAATTTTGTCATATACGGCCGGGATCGTTGGAATTGTGTATGTTGATTTTAATGTGTTTGTATTATGACTAGGTTTTATTGATTGGGACAGGCATAGAAAGCTGTACATGTCGTTGTAGTAACCAGCGGGGGTGAGTATTTGTATTATTGCGTCACTCATTTACCAGCAATAACGGACAACAGCTTAGCATGGATGTTCTATGCTTAGCAGCGCTAAGAAATTAAACACGTCAAATAGTTAAAATAAATTGCTTGGTATACCAGCTCTATGAAATTGAGCTCAGTGCTTTCGTTACCCTGTATTGTTCTTCTTCACTCAGCTACGCCTCATGATACGGAATAATGGTGCAGATGTAACCTCGTGATATATTTTTTTACCAATGCACTCAGTATTTGTACGCTTTAGCGTGTTTGTTGTGTCATTTATAGTGACTGAAGACACAGGATATTCCATTGGATGGCAATTTGGGTAATTGCAGTGCCCTGACATTTAACTGGTATTAAATCTTTACTGTGACTAATGATCAAATACAAAATGAAATGGAGAAAAGCAATTGATTCTTTTCATGGAACGACTCGGCACTCCGACTCGACTCTAATGAGACTCATTGATGCTGAGAATTCAAGGCAGCACATCCTTTTGATCTTTTCTCCCTCTGTCATGTTCGTGAATAGACCCATTATACGGTGTTATTGTGGCATGACATTCCCCCTGGAAGAATATCTTTATTTGGAACCCTTTTTATGTTGTTACTTGATTTCAATTTCGTTATTCAGAATGCCCTTTCTAAAGAATGATTAATGGTAGAAGCAATCACTTTGTCGTAGTTAATTATTGGACATGGCCTAAGTAAAGTTATTTCTATGATCTGACGGACAAACGGACAATGTTAATTTGATGCATTATATTTGCAATCGCAATGACATTTTCTGGTGGAGCGTATTGGTAATGTTGGTAGAACTGTTTTTAATAGTATGCTAACTCTCATATAGGCTATATTTGACAACCATTCTTAGTACGACTACGACGTGTGTCATTGTCAAAAGTACTTCTTCTCAATAAAGGTAGGGTACATAATTGGTTATTCTGGCAAAGGTGCTTCTATGAGTATGTTTACTCTCATTGAATCATGTACATTAAAAGTAAGGTACATCATTGCGTATGTTGGCAAAACTGTTTCTATCCTTGAATCTAAATATATATTAAACAAACGAAATGTTAAAGTCCATCTTTACCATTTTTATACGTGCCTTTTTAGAAGAAAATAGCTAAATTACAATCCAAATGTGTGTGGAATATGTATGAAAGAGTACGTTTTCCCCACCAATTTGAATGAAAAATAATTGGCAATACATATACAAGATAATATGAATCATGGAAGTCGAGCAGTTTGCATAAATTGGTAATGGTTACAGTGGCTTAGCTTTTTGTTTTAGGGCGACTCAAAAAAAAGGTAATCCACAAATAATGGGTTAATATGACCAGGTTATGAGATTTATGATTATAAACATGATTGCATCATGAGGTAGGAGCTATTAGCTTTCCATTGATACCGTCCTTGCATTCATGCGATCACACATCACTGAGCACCATTGTCTTGAAAATGGAACATCAAATTCCAAAATGTGCAGGTTGGTGAATAATGGGCCCAATGGGCAAACATCCAGAGGAATTGGGCTCATATCCAAACAGAGACAAGATACGTAGGTTACAGGACACACATTTAAATAATTGAAAGAAAACATAAAAAAATTATCTTATTCATGATAATGATTTTATTTGATAAGATCATTAACCCTTTAGGCACCAACATCTTCCACATGTCCTCGAGATATTGATGAGTTACAGGATCGTATCACCCACGAAGTCAACATTCTGCGCAATGACCCAGCTATGGTGAGAAGAGCTGTGCAAGACATGCATCGTCGCTGTGGACTTTGTGTGGAGAGAGGAGGTGGACATGTGGAAGGTGTTGGTGCCTAAAGGGTTAATGATCTTATCAAATAAAATCATTATCATGAATAAGATATGTTTTCTTTCAATCATTTAAATGTGTGTCCTGTAACCTACGTATCTTGTCTCTGTTTGGATATGAGCCCAATTCCTCTGGATGTTTGCCCATTGGGCCCATTATTCACCAACCTGCACATTTTGGAATTTGATGTTCCATTTTCAAGACAATGGTGCTCAGTGATGTGTGATCGCATGAATGCAAGGATGGTATCAATGGAAAGCTAATAGCTCCTACCTCATGATGCAATCATGTTTATAATCATAAATCTCATAACCTGGTCATATTAACCCATTATTTGTGGATTACCTTTTTTTTGAGTCGCCCTGTATACGGAAATTTCGTTGGTATGTACATGTACATGTACACGGTATGATGATTGTACGTGACGACGTAGTGTTTGTATATAGCGCACGGTTCGGGGTTTGTACACATGGGTTGATTCTACAAATACGATGTTCTTTGTTTTCGTATGTTTGAATCGTTTGAGAATCGTTGCACACATTTAATGGAAGGGCATTAACTTGATTCCTTTGCATTTATCTACACAGAAATTGTCTCAAACGCCTAGGGGACAAACAATGAGATTTGTGTGTACAATGATTACAGTTCATGCGTTTAAAGTTTATTTCAATATATCGTAAAAACTAAACAAAGAACTCAATAATTATCAATATACATGTAGCCGAAACCCCTGTGTTTCGTTTTCATCGAACACTTCATTTTGTACTATTGTAGTAATATCTGTACAGATAATACTGCAAACAATAATGTCAATTTCGAACAATAACAAACACCTCATCAGTCTCCTGCCACCTACTGTCCCCAAAAACTCCCACTCACAGTCTCATCTACCCACCTGTCCTGTCGATCGTGTCTTGCCTAAAATTACGTTCGGACGAGTAAGTACTACTTGGAACACACAATGCAACTTTTGTATACAATGACTACAATTAATGCGCCTTTTCAGTTTATTTCAATATATCATAACTTGTTAACACTAATCAGTGCCCAATATTATCAATACATCCAAAACCCATGTCAGCGTTTTCATCAAAAGCTTAACCTCTAGTTTATTTATGTTTTGCTATGGAACGATGTCTAATTGCAGCTAAAACTGCTGAATTGATTGGAATTCTGCAGCGCTGTGCTTTAAGCGACTTTTTTTTCCACATAGAGGTATGAACGTTTGCCCGATTTGTGAGGCCTTTCTTAGCCACCATACTTTGTACATGAGGAAATTTTGGTCCCCGCGTACACAATGTATCACGTATTTCCCTGATGGGGAAAAAAAGCTGATGATGGTATCGATCTTCCATATAAATAATTGTGTCTGAGGTGGTGTCACTGTTAAGAGATTTGAACTAACTTCAAATTCCAATTTAGGAAAGAGTATGGTCTATATTCTTTCATTAATTCCATGAAGGAATGAATACAAATATAGTATGTTTGCTTTTAAACAAAATGAAATACGTTGAATGTTTCAAAGGTTGATATATCTTAATTCATAGAGAGTAAACGTGTAGAAGCAGTAATGCCAACTAATTTTAGGTCTCTTTGAATGATGAAAGAACCGTTTTCCTGAACAATTTGTTCATGTTTGCATGACTGTATGCATCAGAACAAGAATGAGGCTACATATGAAGATATACATGTACATGACTTTATGCGTCACTGAAAATGAGGCGATGGGCATTATTGATATCCATGCATTAAACTATGAACATGCATGAATAACGTTATGCCACAGACCTAGAACGAGGGCATCATTGATATGATATTCATGCATTACACTATGAAAGACCTGTCTCCTGAATATGTATTAGACCAAGAACGAGGCTACGGACCTCAGTTGCATTAAACTATGAAAGACCCGTCTTCCTGATTATTATTATTACAACAACAACAACGACGACGACGACGACGACGACGACGACGACGACGACGACGACGACGACGACGACGACGACGACGACGACGACAATAATAATGTGTGGACTTATATAGCGCACGTATCCACCAACTGAGTGGTGCTCAAGGCGCATTATATTATTACCCCTGCTCATAAGGCTCATAAATCATTCCTGAAACCATCTCAGCTCCCTGGGGAGTATACAGCTCAATTGCTGCCATTACAGCGCATATAGGGCTAATCAACCAACTCTGCCCTCACAGGTACCCATTTAACCCTTGGGTGGAGAGAAGCAATTATGGTTAAGTGTCTTGCTCAAGGACACAAGTGTCACGGCCGGGATTCGAACACACATTCTGCTGCTAACACCAGAACTTGCAGGAATTGCGTTATGCATCAGACCGCGAACGATGCTGTGGGTGTAATTTTTATTTGAGCATTGATCTATATGAACAATCCATCTTCTTGAATATGCATTAGACCAAGAAGGAGGCTTTGGGCGTTATTTATAATACACGTGTTAAGACGCTCGTCTTCTTGAATATGTATGAATGACTTCATGTGCAAGACCGAGAAGGAGGCTATGTCCTCAATAACATTAATGCATGCAAATTTTGTGTATAGGCCTGCAAAACAGTGACGATAATAAACCATTTAAAAGTTGCATATAGTTTTGTTCCTAAATATTTTGCATTAACTTAACGGGAAGGGTATAACATAAGTAACTAAACCAGATTATCAAGGAGGGAGATCAAGGGAAGGGGTGGACTGAAAAACAGAAGGG
This sequence comes from Zoroaster sp. YZ-2022, assembly GCA_029582265.1. NCBI lineage: Eukaryota > Metazoa > Echinodermata > Asteroidea > Forcipulatida > Zoroasteridae > Zoroaster > Zoroaster sp. YZ-2022. The sequence continues at coordinate 53,743,512 of CM055816.1, read as the reverse complement.
GCATGGGGTATTTATAATATATTTGGTAATGACCCCTTTTTCATTGGTATGTTTTTTCTGCAGGTAACCGATGGTTCATATAATTATTATAATAAATGGAAAATAATCCATTAGGATATTAAATGTATTTTTCCCTGACCACCTTAGTAATCCCAGGTATTAAGAGAAAAGCGCACCTCAAACATATAACTGACATTGGTCATTCAGTGACGCAATTACATTACATCATTAGCTGTCCGCCATGATCAGCGGTTGCATACTTTGCAACATGATCGTGTGTGTGGAGTTTAGCAGACGATTACTAAAGCCCTTTTGCTATATTAGGTAATGCGTTCTTGGCGCCAAAATTCTCCTTTGCGGCAAGCTAATACTCGGATTTGTACCGTCTGATCACGGAGCTCTTTGTTACACAGAGGAATTTATATTTTTTTAAACTATTGTTATAATACTCGGAAGCTTAGTTCAAAATAGTTTCATTAGACATGTTGTCAAAACTACTTTTACGAGTATATAATTATAACATTTATCAAGGACTGTGTTGCATTATGTCGTTGACGAGAAAATTCTCCTTTGTGGCAAGCTAATACTTGGGTTTGTACCGTCTGATCACGGAGCTCTTTGTTACACAGAAGAATTTATAATACAAAAGTATTGCAACATGAATTTGTACGAGACATTGCCTAGACGGATGGCCGCAATTATCAGGTCACGTGGTTACCAGGCAAAGTATTGAAGGACTTTGTTTCCGAGCAAGAACAGTAAAAAAGAACATTGACTTCAAAACACAGGCACTTTCAAGAAGTCTTAAGTAGTGTAAATAAAATAAAATAAATTATTGTAACACAGTTCTCCAAACAGAACTTTGGTGTGAATTTCAATGTTACAATACTTATGGCCAGTGAGTGTATTTTTGTAACTATTGTTATAATACTCGGAATGACTATGTTACATTATGTCGTTGACGAGAAAACATGTATTCAGATTGTTTGTTATTCATTCAAATTGGGAATTTAGAAACGTACCCTATAAAAATGTTGTCAATATTTGCACTGTTTTTAAAAATAACAGCACCTCTTAAAAATTGTGTTTAAAATGAAGACTAATGCCATAAAAAAAGATTTACATCAAATGAATTTGACAATAATTGGTTTGTTTTTTGGAATTACCAATTCCATACATAATTATATTAAAAGGCAATGTTAACGATGCTACAATGTTCCAAACAAACAATGACGACGACGACGTCAATGATGGTGACGACGACAATGACGGTGCCGATAGCAGTGACTGTACCGACGATGATGCTGACGACCGGGATGGGTCATTTTGTAGCGAACGGTTAGCAGTGCTATGAAATGAAAAACGTGCATTAAGCAAAATCGGCTGCTTAGAGGCTCTTTGCAATTGGGGCCAGTGGTAAATGCACATGGTGACTCGTCAGTGAGCACTTGTTCTCTGATCATTCTGTACGTCATATGAAGAGGTTTCTGAGGTTTCACAGAATATGTTCTCACAAACTCCATTCTGAATCATTTCATCTCAAACATTAATTTTGAAGACGTTTTACTTGTTATGCGTTTTACTTGTTAATACCGGTAAGCCCGACGATCAGAATATGACATATTACGTTTGGAGTTTCGATTTCAGTAAATCTTTTAAAGTGATTTAAAATAACCAGCAGGCAACTGAATACAAGCGCATAATTATTGTGTGGGCGATGCTTATAATATCAACAATCATTGTTTTGATTGGTCGCCCGTGTTCATTAGCGATCTATTCAGTCCTCAGAAAAGGGGTCGATTATTCAAAGTGATTATGCTGTGAGATTGTTGGTTCGAATAATAATTACAAAGCATTTGTAAAAAGCACAGAACATGAAACCCATTGAAAGGCCACAGGCTTTCAAGGGATCAAGACTTATTGATCTTCATTAGTTGGTTTATTCTCATTCTCGTCTTCTATAATTTATTCCAGTGACCTTTCCCCTCTGTGGTAATATATAGAAGTGGTCGAAAAGCGAAATGGTCGAATAACCAAAATAATGGTCTAATAACCAAAATAATGGTCTAATAACCATAGTCACTCATGGTAGCTTGAGAAGTGAAAACCTACTGAAGTGGCTGAACAATGTCCTTGCTGGTAGATCACAACAAGTCGTTTACAACGGTCGTTTACAACATCTAATTCGGTACAAGGGGCGTCAGGAATATCACGGGGATAGAATATCTTGGTAGATATTACTTACCCAATTAACTCATCAGCAATACCAAACTCGTTGCCGATGACTGCTTCTTGTATACTTCTGGCAAGAGAGTTATTCATATTAAACAGCTACAAGGTGACCTCTCCAAACTATAAACTCTGCAGGACAATTGGCAGATGAAATTAAATACTTTTTAATGTCATATCCAGCGGCGTAGCCACGGGGGGCCTGGGGGAACGTGCCCCCCACATATTTCCAGTGCCCCCCCCCCAGGTGCCCCCCACGAAAAATCCTCACAGTGCCCCAAAAAACAGAAAAGAAAAAGAAAAGGGAAAAACCCCTGCCCCCCTCCCCCCCGCACTGAAAAGCAATGCCCCCCTGTGCCCCCCCCCCCCACTCCCCACTGAAAAAGTCCTGGCTACGCCGCTGGTCATATCGCAAAGCAAAGCAAAGTAAAGCACCTAGTTAATTTTACTTCTGCGGTGAGATATTAAAATAGTTTGAATCAAATCCCTACAGGCCTATACAGTAAATTACATTGGGTCATTTACATAAACAATATCAAAAATACAATCAAAGTGATTGCACTATATGAAATGATGTTTATTAATTTATTGTGTTAATTTCTAAACACCCTTTTGGAAAAATAAACGTGTTTTAGTACTCAAGTGTTACCCCCTTTAAACATGTATTTGGGTCTAAGTTTTGAGTGTGTTTTTGTGTCTACATTCATTATAACACCAACGTGGTTTGATAAACAAAAACACAAAAAACACGTGTTCATGAAATGTTATTAGAAGGACGTTTAAACATTAACACTTGTTGTACAGTGTGGATTCAACCCTCACTCCCTAGGCCCATTTGCTTACACATAACCTGAATCCTTCCTAACTCCCTAGGCCCATTTGCTTACACATAACCTGAATCCTCTAAAATCCTTTGTAGTAAAGCAAGCACATGACATGTATGCACACATGTGTTTCTAATTTGTGATACATGTACACGTACATGGCCAGGGACCCTCCCTGCATGCATGGAGCAATAAACAGTGTCCACTGACCCAAGCACTGACCTTGCAATCACTACAACAAACATGGATGTACATGTACCGTGGAAAGGCAAGTATGCCTAATAACCTCCAAATTCTTTCACTGTTAGCAAAGAGGATTTTTGAGGATTTGGGAAGGTTAGGGTTAATGCAACCTGGGCCCAAATTCATAGAGCCGCTAAGCAGCTGATGTTATGCTTACTGTACATTTGTCATTTCATAACGCCGCTAACCGTTAAGCATTGAGAAAGGCACGCTAACTTGCCGGCCGTTATTTCTGAGTGATGCAATAATACAAATCCATGGTGAACGCACAGGCGCTCTGAATTTCCTTGCTAACCTGTGAAATACGCTTATGCTTAAGCAAATTTGTCTGCTATAGTTAGCACCGAAATTAGCTTACCGGCAAGCAGCGCTATGAAATTGGGCCATGTAGTTCTGTGAAAAAAATAGGTATAATCTACAGCCTATGCATTTCTTGTTAAGCTAATCATGGAGTATAATAATGATAGCATTGTGTGGGACCCACACAATGCAAACGACAGCAAAAGTCAACACTATTCAGGGTACGCTTGGTTTGGCAGTGATTATGTGCCAACATTTGTGTAAGTGTTTGCTGAAGAACCGTACTTCTTGTGTTTATTTTGTGAATGTGTCTTTTTGGGCGTTTGTTTATTTTTCCTCAAGTAGAGGGGCGGTATTTTGATTAAACATGTTTTTGAAGATTTCTGATGGATTGCTAGGGGTTATGCATTTTAATGTTTTTTTTAACTGATTGATGGTATTAGCACTGTATACTCAGTGCTTTCCGAGTGTCTGTGAAAAAACTGCACAGGCGACTCGGGTGGGATTCGAACCCACGACCTCCTTCTTACTAGTGTAGACGTCTTAACCTCTCGACCACCGGGCTTGTTCGATAACAATTGGATTCTATTTGATGGTCGTTCTTGGGTTTTTTAATCCAAATTTTGTTAATGTTTATAATATTTAATCAAATCTATTCGAATGACTACAAGTTCATAATCAGCTGAACGTGGGCCTTCAGCTACATTGCTCACAGACAATGGAACGTACAACCTCCCCAATCCACTTCAATGTCACCCCTTCTTCAATTAGCTTATTAAGACTGAATTGTTTTGATCTATTTAGAGTAGTGTCTTTTCATTTTGTACAGCGCCTTGATCTACTCACCTGGATATGTGCATTAGTTCCAGAGTCTAAACGTCACCAGCATGTTCATTATCCTTAAGTGGGAATCACGACAAGACTGGAGACAGAAAGCCCGCCTATCCATGTTGTAAAACATTTACGACGGTCTAGCTGGATTCAACAAAAATCAATATCATACTTCGAGCAACAACCTTAAAAGTCACCAGCATAAGAATGACTTCAACCATCATGTAGAACCGACATCCATAAATAATCATTCATCCCATGCACCATTCGTGACTGGAATGTTATTTCTGAACATGTGGCATCTTAAACAAGCCTTGCGGGTTCCCAGCAGTTTTTTTTTAATTTGTTATCATTTAATTGTATTATTTTTTTCCCCATCGTCATTCGTGTAGAATCCATTATAAAAGTGGTTGCTATGCGACCCGGGCAACTCATCCAATGAGATTGGTCGAATAACCAAATGCGTTTTGGTCGAATAGCTAATTGGTAGAATGTTCATGTAAAACTTACTTTGAGTAAAGCAGATGATGGTATCAATCTTCACTGGAAAACAAATGCAGAGCTGCCAACTCTTCCGGATTCTGCGGAAGACTTCGCGTATTTGACGGTAATTTACTTACTTAAAATATATGCAAGGAGGCCTCTCCTTTTGGTGCCAAAAGGAGAGGCCTCCTTGCATATATTTTAAGTAAGTAAATTACCGTCAAATACGCGAAGTCTTCCGCAGAATCCGGAAGAGTTGGCAGCTCTGCAAATGTTGTCTGTGGTGCTGCCATTTTTAAGAAAAGTTAAATAATAAACAGTTCGAATTTAGGAAAAAGTACTCTACCATAAATATTAAGTTAGTACTAGAAATATGAATGCATTCTATCTCCATTTCGCATGAGCAATGCAACGCAATAAGATGAAACTTTTACAGGTTGGTTGTTATTGAACAGTTCTTATATAGCGCATAATACCTTCGAATAAACGTATCTATGCGCTTAAAATTACACATCCCAGCTGACTCTCAAAATCATATTACAAGATTTTACAATAACCGACTACAATGAACCCACATTTACTTATTAAACAAGTATGTTTTAACCTGTGACTTAAATTTATTAATAGTGTTTGAACTCTTAATTACATCAGTGATTCTGTTCCACAGTTTAGGAGCAGCATACGCAAAACTACGTTCACCGTAGGACCTAATTTTAACAAAAGGGGTAATCAAAAGATCTCTATCAGCTGACCTAAGATTAAGGTTGTTTAAGGTATATCTTGATTCAAAGAGTTTAATCATAATACTCCTAAAAGCAGTTTTAACAACATTACCTCTGTAAGTATCTACGTATGTATGATTCAATGTATTGTGTCAGTCTTTCAGTATGTTGGTTGGTCTGTCTAGCTGTCTAGCCTGTCCATCGTTCTTCCCAGTAATGCGATCTAAAGGTTCTAACAGAGCTATATTGAAAAGCACCCCTGGCACTTCACCCCCAATCAAATTGAATGTTTAAGTGTTTGGAAAGATTAATGGACTCGTCCTCTCTGCCTTTTTATTTGTTGGTAAAAATTTGAATAATGGAAAGAGAAATGTAATGCAGTTAGTCTTGTATTGGCCGTCGAAGCGTCTTCATACGTTTTTCCTCCGGGGAAAATTAGGGTTGTTCTCTGAAAGGAAAAATGTACCGTTAAAACGAGGTTTAAGGCCAACGAACGCGTCATTCTAAAGCTTGTTGCTTTTGTTGGAGTGCTAGCTCTTTAAAACACCACATTGCGTTCACCCATCAATTGACAATTACCTGTAGTAATTCATTAATTCGACTATCGCACTTGGATGGCAGTATGGGTTTCTTAATTTTCTCCCACGGTCAATTGCGCTTTGTAATAGGGTTGGATTAAATTGTTCACTTAAGGAATGGGGACGCATTTAAATGCAGAGGAAGGGGGTACTTTAAACGAAGGACTACGAATTGGAGGACAAGCCAGCCCAGGGAGATGAAGACCAAGGACGCAAGGAAAACATTTGATAGAAAATAAAAAGGGGAAAAATAAACTTGCAAGAGAACATACCAGTAGGACGTCCATTCAAGTAGAGCAGCGAACAATCGGCATTGGCCGAGTTAAGTTGTCGAATTTCAAATAATTCCAATAAAGTCTGTTAATGTAACGCTTATGATGGTAACAGTCTTCCCTATATATTTTTTTTATTTAGGAAAGAGAGTTATCTTTCCTAATTTTAAAGACAAAATTAATAAGAAAAGTCTAAATACCTTTTCAATATTTCCTCGTAAACGTCACAGTGTAAAAAGCTTAAATTTTCACAGGTTGCTTGTTTGAAGCTCGAAATAAAATTGACAAAAAACCCCGAAATTATCAAATATTTGCATGCGACTAACTTGGTGTAAAGATGATATCAAACATCCCTTGAATGAGTATAAGGTGCTATTATTTAAGTACAGCTATAATATATGATCAGTATATGAAAAGTATATGATCAGTGTGTACTACCTACAATAACATATGGAGCAGAAACATGGACAACAACAAAACTGATAGAACACAAACTCCGTACAGCACAAAGAGCAATGGAGAGACAAATGCTACATATCTCAATCAGAGACAGGGTTAAATGCACAGAAATACGAAAGAAAACTGGAGTGAGAGACATCATAAGGACAATAAAACACGCTACATGGCGATGGGCTGGACACACTGCCCGAAGAAAAGCCACCAGGTGGACAACAAGACTATTGGAGTGGCAACCAAGGACAGGGAAAAGGAAAAGAGGTAGACAGAGAAGAAGATGGAGAGATGACATCAGGGCATATGCAGGAACAACATGGACAAGAACAGCTAAAAATAGAGATGAATGGCATTTTCATGAGGGCTACATCCTACACTGGATGAACACAGCCTAAATGATGATGATGATAATACAATTGCTTTACAAACGTCAGGAGACGATAAATGAAATATGCTGAAACTTGGACAGATTAGGCCAAACAATAAAAGTCTCCAGTTTCTATCAGCTTCAAAATCGGTGTGGTGACGCTTTTTTTTTTTCTTTTTTTTTTTTTGTATGTGAAATTTCTATTGAAATATGTGATTCTCTACGCAGTTATTGGAACCAGACCAAATTTTCCACACACCAAGTATGGTGGCCAAGGTGGCCTCACAAATCGGGTAAATGGTCATACCCCTATAGAAAAAATCGTTTAAAACACAATGCAGCAGAATTTTGGTTGCAATTGGACACCGCAAACAAAATAAATAAATAAAAAATTGTGTGTATGTTTTTTTTTTTTGTTTTTTTTTTGTTCTTCCTTAACTTTTGTACATATGATTTTATTATTATTATTGTATAAATGCATTACAGGCATTTTCCAAAAGTGTGTACTGGCTATAATGCATATCTTGATTTAAAGAAATTACACTCGTTGAAGCAGTTTTTGCAAATAATATTAACAATGTCGTACCTCTACTTTAAAAAAAAAACTCGCAAGTAAATGTAAGTGTTGCAATGCAGTATAGATGTTTATATTCCATGGTCCACGGCAAAGTCAACATCCTGTGTATTCACATAACATTTTACTGCAACCAGGGAATGTGGCTTGATCATGATGGAAGCATTATGGTTAAATATACTTGAATTCACGGTAGCCAGATGATAAAGTACTTTTTTCACCGAAGATTTAATTTAAAATGAACTGAATTTCGTGTGCTGCTCATTTCTGTTTCGGGAGTAAATAAATTGCAGAGATTACAATATCCGATATCATCCATTATGGGGAATATTTATCAAAAATAGATGATAGTTTGTTGAGTTAGTTTCATTGCCCTCGTGAGGTCCTTATGTTTCTGTGATTTGTTTACTCAGTTTACGTTCAGTTGCCTAGGAGAAACATGGGGAAGCCCTCCCCTTGTTAAAAATTATCACGGCAACAATACATTGTTGTTATTGTTATTCTTATTCTTATTGTTAACACACAAATTAATTGAATCCAAAAAGTATCACTGCAACAATACATTTGATCCTTGTAGGGGAGGGGAGTAATTGTTTTCTGACCTAAATTAAATTATTTTCCAGGCGAAAATTTTCAGGGGGCAACTTATTTTCGAAACATATTTCGCCCCCTCCATTGACAAATGTCTGAATGGAATACTAAAAATTCTAGTCTTAAACGTTACCGATGTTCGATTTATTTGTTTATTTGTTTGTGTTTACTGTTTACAAGATTATTTATGAATGGCTTATAGACCAGGCTTACATTTGTCTTTCAGCTTTTCATATGTATCGCCTTCAGGAGAATAAAATACACGTGTGGATCCCAACAGTTTGTGCCCCAATTATAAAAAATATATATATTATATACATAACAATACGGAAGTTGCGCCCTTACATCTCTTGTTTTTGCAGAAGATGTCACTGTAAGGGTTTCCCGATTGGGGCTTGTTTGTGTCCTTAGTATCCCAATTGGAAACAAAATATGCGTGACATTGTTTATTATTTTTTTACATAAAACTTTCTTTAGTTGCACTTATGGATGTCCATTCCGTCACCCTCCTATAGTATACATTTTTTAATGTTTTGGAAGATCTTTCTGGAATAACCACTGTGTAAGCCCAATTATTGACACCATTCATGTATACACTAAAACAAGTTCATAAACTCGGATATCGATCGCTACACAGAAATCATTCTTTATTTTCCAAACTTTTTTGAAATCTTACCTGTATGAGCAGCTGTAACTCGGCAATAAAATTCAGTGAACAACTTAATTTAATGTTGAAGATATCGTTGAGTTTCGATGGCTTTTCGTCATTATTTTCACAGTCCATTGAGCTTACGTGCGTGTATCGATAAAACGACAGCGTACATGCGATTCGCGTAATGCACGCAATCGGTTTTGTTGCTACGCTCAAGTGACGAATCACCATTTAAACTCAAAAAAAAAAATTTACGTAAAAGCTGGTATTTATTTCAATAAAATGAATTAGTGACTATTAAAAATTAATTTAAAAGTAAGTTTCTTTTGTGGTATATGCACATTATGTTGTTTATATCATGGATGCCACCGTAGTACACTAAACTTGAAAGTTCATCTGCATTGTGCATGAGGTGATTTTCAACCTATCAAACAGGTATAGGTTGATGAAATTCTTGCGTCGGGAGATAAACAATTGATTTAATTTTTGCCCTACACCAAACAGGTGTTTACTCCGCCATTGTCTTTAACTAATTTACTCTGGCAGAGAAGGGAGTTCCTTCTTTAAGATCCAGTAATGGGGTTTTCATGGGTAACACTTTAACAGCTTTGTATTAGTAACATAAAAAAAGCAAATATATCCATATAAAACAATAAACTTATAAATAAAAACTACTTTAGTAGTGGCAATTCAACTATAATTCCAACAGCTAATAGGAAGCATGTTTGCAATGGGGGAAACAATATTAATGACCTATCATGTGATGTTTTCACTGAAGCACCAAGCGAAATAATGAATAAAAGTTGTTGACTTAGTGTGGGTGTTTTAGGAAATAAATCATACTAAATTGTTATGCATCAGCAGATTTTGTGTATAGGTGCATTGTTTACGCCATATCGTGCGCATTAAATTAAGTTGAACATCCCACCGGATCCCTTTACTCGAATTAAGTAATCACGTCACGAAACCAAACTTGTTGACAATAGTCAACAATACATTTTGACAAAATGCTCTGAAGATATTACAAACAAATGCACTTAATGTATTATATTTGCCAAAAATAGAAGACACCCACTGAAACTTGCAATACTTGCCTGGAGCTCAATAGAAATATTTCACTCAGCCCACTGCACGAAGTTATCTCCCTTTTGGAAGTGAATCATCATTTACCCTGGGACATGTACACGGGCAGACGAAGTATCAAAGGCCAACACATTCATTTATTCAGCGTGTCTCTTTCACCTGGCTTTCCACGGAAACAGGTGATGCCTTTGTGTCGCAAGAATTAAGCCATTGGATAAGTACGTGACCTCGCAGTTTAAAGTTTGACTCCGTGAGCGGGAAACAAGTGCGCGAAAACAGCGTGCCTACTCTTAACCCTAAACACCGCCCTGGGGTGGATGGGTCTTAGCGGAAAGGTTTCAAATGGACATGGGTGTTATAAAACTGTGTTATAATCTATTGGATTCAGGATGCGGTCTGTTATGTGTTGTGGTTTTCGGTTTCTTTCCTCATTAGGCTATAACCTAGTCAGTTTAAAGGGAATGTTCAACGTTGGTATCTTAGTAATGTACATTCGTTTCAAACCGCTAGTTCTCGATAAAATATAGCATAGTTTCAACATAAAACAAGCAAGGTACTCCCGTTTTTGAGGGAGCGACAATGAAAGTAAACACTATTTCTGAGTACATAACCAGGATATACTATAGGCATCATGTTTGATGATTATTTCATTGCCTGTTTTCAGGCTTGTAAAGAACCGCTTCGTTCATTCAAACATCGGCCAGACTAGAAACACACATAAGGATTTTTTATTAGACAAACGGAATATTATTGGTTCGCTGTTTGCGTTCGGTAGCTTATCGGCCTGATTGGTTTTGTGGACATCCACGTATCCGCTCATTAGCGGTAAGCTATGAAGACCGACTGAAGGATGTGTTCATCACAGCTCTTGACACACACTTCGATAGTGTCCAATCTGTTAGACCGGCCACTGCAATCAACCGCCCACCAATATAGGGGCTGGTTAGCTCAGTTGGTAGAGCGCTCGTACGGTATTCGAGAGGTCGCGGGTTCGAGTCCGGCATCAGCCATTTTTTCTTTGCTCGCTACCCGTTTATATAATATTCAGGTCAGTTTCTCCATATAAATCTACTTTGTGTACAACCACGTAAAAGGCTTGTGTCCCAAGTTGTGTGATCCCCGCTACTGCCGTTACCCAGGTTGTTTGCATCTGACCGGGGCTTGATCGCTGGCTACTCGGCAGATATGGTTTTGGCCTCTGACCTGGCCCCATAGAGCAATAGATAATTGGCATAAGTGGACCGCCCACCAACATAGGGGCTGGTTAGCTCAGTTGGTAGAGCGCTCGTACGGTATTCGAGAGGTCGCGGGTTCGAGTCCGGCATCAGCCAATTTTTACGTGGTTGTACACAGAATATATATATATATAGGAAGAAACTGACCTGAAATATTATATAAACGGGAAGCGAGCAAAGAAAAATTGGCTGATGCCGGACTCGAACCCACGACCTCTCGAATACCGTACGAGCGCTCTACCAACTGAGCTAACCAGCCCCTATGTTGGTGGGCGGTCCACTAAATACGTCATACTGCCCTTCGTAATCGCGTATGAGTGTACTTAGTCAACGAGACGAGCAACATGTAACTCTGTCCCCGGTGTCTATCTACTTCTCACTATTGGACTCTGGTGGGATAAGTGATTTCTGCAAGAGTGATTGGTTACTTAAAAGCAAATACGCACAATTATGAATATTTCTTGCATTAAGGCCACTATTGTTGGTTATCTATATATACTACTCAAAAACAATTTAGGGAACACTGGAATAATCTCAGTTAAAGCAAGATCATTTATTTCAGATAAACACAATGTTTCACAGAATTGATGAGAAACAACTGCACAATGAAACAGATGATAAAGGATGCATGTAGTGATTACACATTTCATGACATGACTACTGAAAGAGAGAGGGGGTTGCAAATGAAAATCCCAGTTTATGGAACATTTCAAACCTATTTGATGTTAAAAATCCGGTGTTCCCTAAATTGTTTTGAGTAGTATATAAAACACAATAGATAATAGTTTTATTATGACTTTGTGTAAAGTTTATTTCAATCAAGTCCCTTTTTTTAAATTTAGTTTAAGAAAATCATTTTTGATCAGATAATGTTACATGCCAGAAAGTGTGAAATGCAATGTTTGAAATACAAAAATGTTGTCAATAAAAATGTTATGTCGGCAATGAAAACACCACGTGCCCATTTTCTTGTTTACGGGTTCTGACAAGTTGCCATGACCCGGTAACAAGAATCAGTGCTCTTGTTTTCAATGGCAACTACACATAAGTCCCTCGACAGATGTTGCAGGGCCAAAAACACACTGTGTGGACACTAGTGTGTCCCCGTAAGGCCATTACGCTATTAATCGTATCTCCAAGGTAAGATTTAACCAATATTAAGATGTGGACCTTCCTATATACTCACCCTTGCCAATAGAAAAGAGAGCGAATGTGTAGCCCACGTGAGAATTAGTTACAAAGAAGTCTACCTTAATAACTACACTCCCACGTACGGACATACATGATTCACTAAGTTGAAATGGGGCTATTTCATTTGCAGGTGCAAGCGCATGTGCACATTGCGACATTAAAGTATAATGGTGCCTTATGGGGCTTACGTGATCCAATATCAGCTGCTGATCATGCGGCGTTTGGGGAAAAAACGATGAACGCTGGCCGGACATGAAAATAGGAAAAACCAGGTAGACGTGTTACAATTAAATTGAGTAAGAGGTACAGGCACTGCAGATAATAATAATAATAATAATGGAGGCATTTTAAATCGCTCTTACACAAGGTATCACAGCGCTGTACATTATTATGAGCATGCAAAATATGTACACGTATGTAATGGATTAATTTTGTGTGGCATTTTTATTATTGATGTTTGCTATTTTAGTACCAAATTTTGCATGTAAAATATTTCAAGGGAAAGCACAACATTGGAAATATTGACAAGACTAATGCTTACTTTCTTTGAATCAAGACATTAACAACTTAACAACCAAGCTGTGAATGTTTCAGCTTTAATATTATGACGTATCATGAGGAAATAGTGAAAATGCGTTGAGATATGTTTGCTTGTAATGAATAAATGAATAAATGAATAAATGAATACATGAATAAATGAATAAATGAATACATGAATAAATGAATAAATGAACAAATTTCCAGTGCCCCCCCCCACGAAAAATCCTCATACTGCCCCAAAAAACAGAAAAGAAAAAGAAAAGGGAAAAAACACATACCCCTGGGCACCCCCACTGAAAAGCAATGCCCCTGTGCCCCTCCCCCACTGAAAAACGATGCCCCCTGTGCCCCCCCCCCCACTGAAAAGCAATGTTATTCAAATTAAGCAAATTATTCTGTCCGAAATGCTCTTACCCTAGAAAAAAAGGAATGCTTCTGCAGGATACAAAATGCCACTCGACACCTTTTTTTGTAAAACGTAACAAACAAATGAAATAAAAATCATATCTTTGTGTCAGCGGCGTAGCCACGTGGGGGGAGCCTGGGGGCACGTGCCCCACCACAAATTTCTAGTGCCCCCCCAAGTGCCCCCCACGAAAAATCCTTACAGTGGCCCATAGTGCCCCCACTGAAAAGCAATGTCCCCCTGTGCCCCCACTGAAAAGCAATGTCCCCCGAGTGCCCCCACTGAAAAGCAATATCCCCCTGTGCCCCCTCCACTGAAAAGCAATGTCCCCCTGTGCCCCTCCCCCCACTGAAAAGCAATCTCCCCCGTGCCCCCTACAGAAAAGCAATGTTCTCTTTGCCCCCCCCCCCCCACTGAAAAGCAATGTCCCCCTGTGCCCTCACTGAAAAGCAATGTCCCCCTGTGCCCCCCACTGAAAAGCAATGTTTTCCCTATTCCCCCACTGAAAAGCAATGTTCCCCTGTCCCCCCCCCCACACACACACACACTGAAAAAGTCCTGGCTACGCCGCTGCTTTGTGTGCTTCAGAAATTGACACAAACGCTCACTCTGAAGAAAATCCTGGCGGCTCAACATACTATTGTTGCCCTGTCATTCAACGGTGAAAGCATGTGACCTGAACCATTCACAGATAAAAACTTCCTATGATACAAAAGCCGTTGAGGCCTTCCGGCTGTCGTATAGGAAAATCCTTTATCCACAAAAAAAATTTTTTAAATAAATCATTTAGAACATTGGGTCAAAGCACCGAGTTGACATTTTATTTAACCCGAACAGTTTTCCAAAACGAGACACTTTAATACGTGTAACGAAAGGCACAATCTTATAATAGATACAAATAATCCGAATGCATATTATACAATTCCAAGATTTGGTTTGAGTTTCCGGTAATTCCGGCTTTTAGCAGATATGCAGGAGGTTAATGTTCCACAGTGAATAATATTCCCTGCCATACGGTATGTATAGACGAATATAACCGGTCACGTCAGCATGATCAATAGGCCTATGCTCTTTTACAAGGCGTATTCGGTAACTTTATTTTGTATAGGCTTTATCGAGAGCAATTAAACATACGCTTAAATGGAGTGTGCATCTTTGGTCATTACCCGATTACAAAATTACTGCATTATTAACTTTAAAGCTAATTTACGTAAAGTTGGTACCAAACAGAATGATAAATTATTTTGTTTTATATGTTGTCATATTAGAGAAAACGTGAAATGGATTATACATTGAAATGGATCACAGCCGTGATCCGTTTTCCACATGAGAGTGAATGCAAGAAAATTATTTTGTTTTCACTATTTTATCGATAATGACAAAATGACTTGAGATGAAACTTGCACAAGTTGGATTCATCTTGATTATTATAAAGTACGGATGCATGTATAGACACATTACGAATGATGTACATTGTACAATTCCTTTATTAGAAGCATCGCGACATACAATTCGCATTGTCAGTGAGTGACCTCCATTTTGTGACATGAACACTTCTCTCTCCCGATACAAGGTAATAAATTGAATCGAAGAGCCCAAGACTGGGCATCGTGATTCAACTACAATGGATTTTTCCGTTTCAATTTTATTTCATTTAGAGAAATTATACGTTGCATTGAAGGAACGGCATAATATGGACAAGAGTTGCATAACAGATGACGTTAGTATAGAACATGAAATCTGACCGAACACTACCGAGAGTTCGTTGGAATACGCTTATTTCGGACCCTATCGACGTGTCCTACATGGGTACATCACCTTATTTTTTTATTTTTTTTACTTCACCTTACTTAATTAAATGAGTTTTTAATAACGAGTCCCACAGAAGAGATTTTACATTTAGGCTTGGGATTCGTGAAAATGCATGATGTGTGGGGCTCAGTGCGTGAGTGCGTGAGAATTGGTTTCAGTACGAAATGTTTTACGCGCGTGAATGCCGATTCATACTTCACCGTCCAGCATTGCCACTTAAAGGGACAACATCGTCACAATCAACAGGGCATGGAATCAGAGTGCTAGTTTTAGTTTAACTCAATGACTGAAAATAATACCCCACGTGATGAGGTCATATTACCGTCGCTGCTGCATAAATGAGCCAGTAATTTTCAGTCACTGTGTTCATCTTAAACTAGGACACCGATCCCATGCCCTGTTGAAAGTCTGCTCTGATCATGACGATGCTGTACAGGTTTTCACCGAAGTTGCCGAATGGCTTGGTTGCATAGTGTTTAACATGTTTGCCTCTCCCGTGAAGGGTACAGAGTTTGAATCCGCAAGCATTCGTTGTATTTTATTGGATTATTGGTGTTTTTTTAAATTAAAACCTTGTTTCAGAAGCAACGCCTTTCAATATTCAAGTAATTCACGTCTGTGGAGGATTTATAATTGTTTTAAAGGGACGGATTACCATTTTGCAACGTTCATCACAAACCAGGTTTCAGGAAATAAATGAATGTCCCACCAAAATAATTATGTGCTTATGTTTTTGAGAAACCAAAGATAAAACTGTTCACGTTTATTGTCTACATTCATACTTTTAACAAAAAGTTACTGGGTGGTAAATTCAACATAAACAATTCATGTTTCCTCCATGCAAGATGAACTTCAGAAGAACTCATATTCAATTTTAATAACCAAAGTTGTACCTTCCCTAACAAATACAAATTCAATATTTGTATTTTTAGGATTCAAATGCATAGCCTGTTGGTGAGTGTACAGTGGCAATTCTGTACTGCAGAAAAATGATAATGCGAAGCAAACTGTTGAACATTAGTTCGTGGCGAAATGATTCGCGCTTTTTTTATTCTCCGGTTCTGCAATCCTGTTGGCAAGTCGATAGCATCATTATTGTCGCTACTTCCGGTTCCAAAGCTGGCATACAGTAGACCGATCCATTAAGCCCTGCCCAACGTATTGACCAACTGACCAAGTCCGACGTGTTAAAATAGCTGTATGACATAGATGACAAATATAAACAAGCCGCCATTATGTATTTACGAGACGCGCGTTGCCCGCATGGCGCGCGTTGGCAGCTGGAAGATCGAGGGGCGAGACTCACGTGTTGTAGCCACGTGTGCCATTGCTAGACAGTTACTACGGTAGGCGAGCTTAATTGATTGGTCTATTGTGGTTTTAATGTTAAAAATCGATTTTTGAGGCAGGAATTTACTTTGTCAATAAGAGTTTGAGTATTTACAACACATACGTCAATGGCAAGTCCCAAGCTTCTTAAATTATTACATAAATCCTTAAAGAAAAGGGTGGTCAATGCATTTTAAACGGGCTTCTGATAATGGAGCCAGCCTGCACGAAATAGCGTGGTTTATACTGGAATTACGTCACAATTACAAACAGGATAGAGCATGCAAGCCAACCATTACCCAGTTAAACATGTCCACGGGAACTGCATGAAATAGTTTTAAGTAATTTTAGAGAAAAAAGAAATGTAAAGAACACATGAATTTGAAATCCCTTGTTCCTGATATTCTGACATTACTGTCCGGTATGGGGAAAAACACTGCCCTCAACCGACCAGTTTGTTCATAAACGTGTGGTATCATTGATTTCTATTTCACGTTCTTTGATTGTCATGACATATGATTGCACACTGCCTTTGCCATTGAAAGAAACATGAAGCATTTTATTAATTGGTATATTCGATAACTGTATTATACTAGTTCCCAGTAGACCCAAGGAAAAATTACTTAATTTGGCTTGTATGATTGCGTGGATTTAATACATACAAACATATGTTTGAAATGTATAGAGACGGCATTGGCGGATCGGGGGGGGGGGGCCTAAGGTGGCTGTATCCCCCCTAAAATCGTTAAAAAAATCCTGCTTGGATTTAAACAGTCTCAAACTTATTTATTTTGGGTAGCATGTCTGTAAATGCATCCATGTTTGATAAGAACCAAGATGTATGTATACAACACCAATCTGTGAAAGGTCCAACTTTTTTTTATTGTGTCGTTATCGAGAAAATGTACATTTTTAGAATGACAGAAATAAATTTCAGAAGTTATATCTCAAGGGATATTATGTGCATACCATCATCAACTGTGACCATTTCTGTTTCTGGGTTTTTTAGGTGTTCGGGTATGCACCCGAAACACCTATTGTTTTTGTTCGGTTTTTTTTTTTTTTTTTTTTCTTCTCCTTCTTCTTCTTCTCCGGATAGACTGTCTACAAAAAAACACATACTTGCAAACTTCACACGAACTTCAAACTTGGCATGTACTTAGAACTTAACAAGTAGATGAAACTCGAGTTGTGAGTGACCCCGATTTGACCTTACTTCCTGTCCAAACCGGAAGTCAAAGTTTAATATTTAAAAAAATCATATCTCAACAACCACAACAGGTAAATGGACATTTTTTGCACTATTGTATAGATTGTTAATTGTCGAAAAATATTTACAAAAACATGACCCCAATTTGACCTTACTTCCTGTCCAAACCGGAAGTCAAAGTTTAACATTAAAAAAAATCATATCTCAACAAACCACAAGAGATAAATTCACAATTCTTTCACCATTGTACAGATCGTTAATTGTCAAAAAATATTTTCAAAAAGGTGACCCCAATTTGACCTTTACTTCCTGTCCAAACCGGAAGTCAAAGTTTAATATTTAACAAAAATCATATCTCAACAACCACAAGAGATAAATTCACAATTCTTTCACCATTGTACAGATCGTTAATTGTCAAAAAATATTTTCAAAAAAGTGACTAATTTGACCTTTACTTCCTGTCCAAACCGGAAGTCAAAGTTTAATATTTAACAAAATCATATCTCAACAACCACAAGAGATAAATTCACAATTCTTTCACATTGTACAGATCGTTAATTGTCAAAAATATTTTCAAAAGGTGACCCCAATTTGACCTTTACTTCCTGTCCAAACCGGAAGTCAAAGTTAAATATTATAAAAAATCATATCTCAACAACCACAAGAGAGAAATTCACAATTCTTTCACTATTGTACAGATCGTAAATTGTCAAATAATATTTAGAAAAAGGTGACCCCAATTTGACCTTACTTCCTGTCCAAACCGGAAGTCAAAGTTTAATATTTAAAAAAATCATATCTCAACAACCACAAGAGGTAAATTAACATTTTTTGCACCATTGTACAGATTGTTAATTGTCAAAATATTTACAAAACATGACCCCAATTTGACCTTTACTTCCTGTCCAAACCGGAAGTCAAAGTTTAATATTTAAAAAAATCGTATCTCAACAACCACAAGAGGTAAATTAAAAATTGTTGTACCATTGTACAGATCGTTAATTGTCAAAAAATATTTATACCCCAATTTGAGCTTACTTCCTGTCCAAACCGGAAGTGAAAGTTTAATATTAAAAAAAAATCATATCTCAACAACCACAGGAGGTAAATTGACATTTTTGTACCATTGTACAGATTGTTAATTGCCAAAAGTATTTACACAAAGGTGACCCCAATTTGACCTTACTTCCTGTCCAAACCGGAAGTCAAAGTTTAATATTAAAATAATTTCTAAATTCAGTATTGTATTGTATTCAAATAAACTTCTCGCGAGAACTTCAACAGACGTTAACATTTGACTTCTCCAACACTTCGAATTGATGACGTAACCATTTTAACTTCAACCGAACACCTTGTTTTTGTTGTGACAAAAACTTATATCTAGTTCTTCTTTTTGTTTTTTCTTTTTTTTGTTTTTTACGCAATGAAACAGAGAATTAGGTGTTGCAAACTGCTTACTAACCTAAAGGACCCGTAGTATAAATGCAAGATTATTGTTATGGGCCTTACGTTTCGAACCTAGCACTGGTTCTTTCTCACAGCCATTTTGTCTTTGAGAAAAACCTGCTACGTTCGAAACGTAAGCTCTTAAAACAAAATTGTGATAGGCCTATTGCTATTTGTGGATGAAGTATTGTACTGGTTTACCTTTATGTTAAATTTTCAATCGCTGATGGCCATTCCAATGATGAATACCTGATTGACTTTGACATAAAGCGTAACGTGGGCATTAGTTGTTCGGCAATGCGATCTGACGTTTTTAATTTCCCAAAGCGTAACTTGTAATTTGTAAATTGCGTAGACCTTTTAAGGTATAATCAATTTATTTTTGTACTTATTTCTGATCATCCTCGTAGTGGATGGTATAATTGCCACGACACAGACTCCCTCCCCATAACCCCTCATCAGTGTGCCCACTATTATACGTCTGATTTTATTTCAATAACGCTTCAATTTACATCACAAATAAAATATCTTCATGAATGGATATATAATTCAGGCAGTTGTTCATTTTCTTTTTATTTATTAACCTTTAATTTATTTTTAAATACCTTTACACTCCAACAATTTTGTTCGTTGTCAAAAAATTATCCCTAACTTTTTTTAAATTAATATCACCCTTTAGTTGTAAATTTCTAAATTGTACTCGGTTTACCCGTGCCAATACTGATGACCAACGGATGATAAGATGCACATGTGGAAAATGACCCCCCAAAAATACAAACACAATGAGCTTATAGCACGTTAACGGTGACCCGCTAGAATTTTGTAAGGTCGATATTCAAGTGAGCATCTGCCCCATGAAAATTGAATGAAGATCAGATACCATTATGGATGATGCATCATGTGCACCTGGATCCAGAGAACGGGGGCAAACAGGATTAACATTACAAGAAACAAACAAGAGACGTATTCATTTTCAGAACAATTTCAAATCCCAAATTATGCGTTGGGAGAAGGGAGAATAACAGGTGTTTTGCACATTGTAGTCCTCTAGCGGTGAAATTGACTTCGATGCCGAGTTCGGGCATTTCGCGACACCATTTTACGGTCCAATTATATACAAACGTATGGAGTGGTCGCCCAAGGTATTGCTACACTCATCATTGATTATGTGGAATGTTTGTACGTGAACAAAAACATTAGAATAAAATACAAATTTCCATCGGCCATTTTGTCATTTTTTTATTGATGTGTTTTATTTATATTTTTGTTCGTTTGTGCAAAACGCTTTCCTGGTAAGTAACCAGTAAAATTCTTGTCTGACACAAAGGGCGGTTGGAATAAACGAGGCCTTCAATAGGCCTTGACCTATCCAACAATTGGTCCAACAAGGAACAGAGTTTGTCCTCGGTATTCTTCTCTATTCGCGAACTGTGCCGCGATAATGCTCCTCCACATTGTAACAAAACAATGCACATTTGAAATAATCTTGAAAAACGATTATTCTTTGTTTCTACTTTTATCAGATATATCAAGCTCAATGATACTGGCTATCCTTGGCATCCTCTCCTAGAAAGGAACAATTCATTAAAAATGGATTTCCACGACATGGTTTCCATGACTGTGTTGTACAAAGGGATTTCTACAACACAGGCAAATTTATCGGGCACCCCGCCCCTCCAATCTCTCCCGTACTATAATTTGTTTAATTTGAAATAAGCCATAGATATTATAAACAAGTTGGAGCAGGCAGATTGATCATCAAAACCATCTCAAGGAAACCACTGCCAATGTGATATGCTGCCCTCACTTGACCAATATCAGACGCTTGTATAATATAATTTTGGTCTATGCCGAACACAGCACGTTTACTTGGATATACCGCCCTCTACTAAAAATGGCGAGCAAACAATTCATTGGTATTAAGATGGACTCACTGTACAGTGAGTCCATCTTTGGTAATTCATGAAAAGCAAATTGGCGAATTTAAGATCAAAACTTACTTGAGGTAAGCCAATGATGGTATCAATCTGCTCAATAAATTATTTTAGCGAGGAGATGTAACAAAATTGCCAGTTTGTAAGTTAATATGAAAATCATCATATAAAATTACAGGCTGAATAACACTGATCAACACACCTTGGAAAACATACTTTACTTTTAGACAAGTTATATGTGTCTGATGCATTATATCATGAGTTAACTGTTATTTATAATAGTTTGACCCAAAAAAAACTACTTAGTAAAACAACCCAGAAAAGATCAGAACACAATAGACCTATTTCATGTCCAGAAACATAAGGAACCGAGAAACGTTGAGCAAGAAATTGTACATGCATTCTGATCTTTCTTGAGCAGTCAAGATTTATTAATTTCTACTGATTTTGAAAAAGCTTTTGACTCAGTCTCACATGAGTTTATCCTTAACATTTTGGATAAATTTAACTTTGGTCCATCTATAAAAAGAATGGATCAACATTTTCTACAACCAGGCCTCTTCTTCGATCTTAGTTAACGGTTTCCTCTCAGAATCCTTTAAAATAGAGATGGTGACAGTCTAGCCCGTATTCATTTCTTTTGTGTGTAGAGGATATTGCTATGATGTTATGTTATGACAAAAAGTTCAAGGTATTAGTAGTTGGGAAAGAGTTTCGATTATCTCAATATGCTGATGATGCTGTTTTATTTCTTGATGGTTCTGAAAAATCTATGCAGGCTGCATTTAACATTCTTGACTTATTTGCCAATATGTCCGGACTTAAAGTTAATGTTGATAAAACGAATGTGGTTTGGATTGGTTCAAAGAAAGGTAGTGTGGACAAGGTATGTGAGGAGGTCAATGCCCACTGGGTGGGACCTTTGGAAACCTTTAAAATACTTGGTATTGAGTTTTTCACAGATCTACATTCCATGGTTTTACTTAATACAGTAAGATAACGTATTCATTACGTAATCTGATTACGAGATGGTCTAAACAGAATCTTACGGTTCTTGGCAGAATTACTGTTGTTAAATCTTTACTTCTGTCTAAACTTACTTTTCTTATTTCAACTATTCTTGATCCACCTATTAATACTGTCAATGATTTTCAAATTCATTTGGAGAGGTAATGACCGGGTAAGTAGAAATCAAATGGTTCAAGATTACAGCCAAGGAGGGCTCCGCAGACTCCTAGTTTCTGACAATAGTTGCAGTTGGGTTTTCCTATACCATAAGATCATGGATATTTCTGGAATGTTCCCTTTGGAAGAGGGATCTTTGAAATTGCTTTATACCCATAAGAATGTGAATTATTTTTGGAGGGATGTTTTTACATCCTGGTCTAAATTCACCATGGCAAACACTCTGTGGCACAACGATAAAATTAAGGTGTGTAAAAAATGCATCTATTATAAACATTGGGAATCTGCAGGATTCAAATATGTTTTTGACCATTTGAATGACAACGGTAAATTTCTGTCATTTGAGGATTTCAGGATTAAGTTCAATATTAGAAATAATTTCGTGGAAATACGGGGGTGTGGTCAGGGGTATCAAGTTTGCTTGTCCAAATATGTTGCCTTTAAACAAATGCGCTATTCAAAGTCCTTTTATTCCTTTTAATTTCAAGACTCTTTTGAGTGATAAGAAAGGTTCGAGTAGAATTTTTAACGTCCTGACCTCCTCCAGGAAAGTACCTCATACATTATTTTCTAAGTGGAACAGTAAATTGCAAACATACTACAGTTTTTCTAAATGGTCGTTAGTCTTTAATATTCCTTTCAATTGTACAACAGAAACTAGGATGCGATTGTTCCAGTATAGACTACCACAGGATTTTAGGCATGAATTATTTTCTTTTCAAAATTAACAAGTCAAACACGAATTTATGTACTTTTTGTAACAATGAAGAAGAGACTCTTATCCATCTGTTTTACTCATGTAACTCAACAATTTCCTTTTATACTTCAGCTGTTTCGTGGATCAAGGATAAAATTAATGTTACATCATTTTAGACAATAAATTATTTTTGTTTGGTAAAACTGACTTTGAGTGTAAAGCTATTAACCTGATCCTATTAATTTATTGTTTCCATATTTAGGAGCACACACTCCTCTCCGCCACTCCAAGGATCCCAGTTCCCGCCTGCACGCTACAGCGCACTAATCCTCCAGCATTCAGTCTTCGCGCAAATCCTCTTGCAGTCTACTTAAGCAGCAGCATCTCCCAGAGTCTGGTATTCTCCTGAAGACGGTCAGAGCATACTAATCGAAACGTCGAGTTGTAACGAGTTTTTTCAGAACTAGTTAAGCCTACTACTCAGTTGAGAATTTCACATGGTGTCACCGCAAACAGTCTTAACTTATCAAAGTAGTTCATCGTGTGCATTAGTGTAGAGTCCGCGCATGCGCAGAGGTACAGACACATAAACAGACCGAAGACAATTCAGATCGGTTCTTTTGTATGTTTGTCCTTTGTTTGATTTCGACTTTTGTTGTCATTAGAAAAGATCCTTCTCAATTTTATTGTTTGTGAGTTTGTCTTTCTTTTCTTTTTTAAATACAATTTTTAATGTTGAATGTATTTTTTGTTTTACTGATGTTGTTTTGTTTCTTTCGTTTGATTCTGACTTTATTTGTCTTTTCAAAGACCTGTTCTTGATTTGATTTGTGCGTTAATGAATACATTTAGTTTATACAATTTTTTGCCATTTTGGCCGCCCATAGCAAACTGCTTCCAAAAGTTCAATGGTCCAAACATCAAAAATTACAATTGCTTTGGGTGTGTTTGTGGGAAATGTATGAACCGTAACGCATTTATATGTACGAATATACCGTGTATTCAACCCCTGTACAACTAACGTTACATACATTGCAATGGCGATTTTGTTTAGTTTTACAAGAAGCCGCTCAGCGTTGTGCACATCGATTTAGAAAATCAGTTAGGCCTATAGGGTTGTATATGTACGAAATGCAGCTGTTATAGACAATGTTCTAAGGTATGTTTCTGGTTACTTTCTATAATATTGCTATTGTTTTTATTGTTCTTAAACTAATATGTCGTCGAACAACCAGGAAACATGAATGGTTGTGTGTAACAACCCGGAAATATAGACATGTTGGCCGAGACGATAAAGCAATCGTCACGATACTACATTCAATTATTATCTGCTAAATATCGAACTACCTGTTTGTGAGGTCTTGGGATTTTCGAGAATCTATTTGGAAAAAAAAAATATCAGTTTAGAAAATTCAGAACTTAAAATTCTATCTTTTCCAAAAGTCACAGTAGGGCCTACACCGTAATGTACATACACTGTATGGCCATAGTA
This sequence comes from Zoroaster sp. YZ-2022, assembly GCA_029582265.1. Taxonomy (NCBI): domain Eukaryota; kingdom Metazoa; phylum Echinodermata; class Asteroidea; order Forcipulatida; family Zoroasteridae; genus Zoroaster; species Zoroaster sp. YZ-2022. The sequence continues at coordinate 53,718,833 of CM055816.1, read as the reverse complement.
TTAAATGTTTATGCAGTGTATTACATGCGTGTGGGGAATTCCCTTTGGACTTTGGAGACATTTTGTAAATTCCTTGTTTACGACAGAATATTTCTTTGAATATCACATTGCTAGCATATTTAAACATTATGCAATTATGGCCCAGTGGAATAAAATGTGTTTTCACCGGCGGCTCTGGTTTAGCTGGTATTTTGGCTAGCGTAGCACCAATTAGGTTGAACCCTTACTGACCGGCAAACTTATTTTATTATTTTGACCACTTCTAAGTTTTTGCTATAAAAAATAACTTCATATTTCGGTGTCCAAGCACGTTAAATATAACCTATAATTATTAATTTATTTTCGGCATTTTTTATGGTGTATAATATTGTATATTGACGATATCATGGCCGACAATTATTGGCCGAATTATTGGCCGAATTATTGGCCGAATTATTAACAAATTCGATATCGGCAAACTCTTTTCTTTTTTTTCTTTTCGACGACCGTGCCCTCATTTTAGGCTTTAAAATATGTGGTATACATAGTGTCGTTAAATTTATTTATATATTTATTTATTTTTTAATTTATTCCAATATGGATATATTATTCCTCAAACAATTATGAAGCGTGGCGGACAAGGGCGGGGCCAGGGAGGGAGGCAAGTGGGACCATGGCACCAAAACATTTTTTCCAGAGCCGCTACTCCCTCAATATCGTCGTTGGTTGGGTTGGGAAATTGAAAAGTTACTCACAACTGCATCATTATCAAGAATACTTCACAAACTTGGTACTTAAATTACTCTTTTGGTGTAGATCCGGTCTTGGTGGCGGATGTTTGGATGAAGAAGGCTCATAGTGTGTGTTTGAGAATGGTTTTTTGTAAATTATTTTTATTTTATTTATTTGTATTTATTTATTTATTTTTTATTTTTTTTTGGTTTAGTTTTTTGTATACTACAAGAAAAACAATCAAACATTATCAAGCAAATAATTTTTTTTTAAATGCAAAATATTGTTTTTTTGTTTAAAATATATATGGAACGGAATGAACGTATGTCATTAAGTAATAACAAGCACTCTGACAATATTATTTAGCAGATATCAGCTTTATTTGAATAGTGAAAGAGCCTAGAGTCAGGACGTAAACTCAGTTGTGAAACAAATGTACTATTTTGTTTTTAACTGATAGCACTGCAGACAGATATATATATATATCACTGGGTGTTTGATACGATCATCAACATTACTCTTTATTTATTTTTTATTTTTTTAGTTGCCTTTTTCAGCTACACAAGAACCAAGCGGGCTAATGTGGACTTCAGTTTTTATTGGCCAACTCGATATACGCGTCTGTCTTAGTTGATGCCAAAACAACAACTCCTGCATTATGGTTATTCTATTAAACTAATTCTGTTGAATGGAATTCTAGCGCTTGCGTGTGCAAAACATTAACACGCACACTTCACCAACAGAGGGCGCAGGCGCAACTAAACTGGGCGCAGTGTACAAACATCGCGCACAACAGGTACATAGTCATCGCTGATGTTGCAGGTGCTTCGCGATGCACGCGCACGCAAGCAGATCATTGCATAACGTAATGTACAAATCATTCACTGATAATCAATAAACCCATAATCAATAACCAATTATATAATTTCGCAACAGTATCAAACATCTGAAATATTTCTGTCTCGGGTTCCAATAACTTCCCATATGAATTAATGTAAATCAATTTCTGTCAACCAAAAAAAAAACAGAAATTCCATGTTGGAATGGATACGAACAAATTGAATACGGTACATTTTCACTATTTTCTCGTTAAACACACTATAAAATAAACTGAAACTTGTACAGGTTGATTTTTATACATATTTTTGAGTTCTTAATAAGTATGTATTTCGGTATATTTCAGAGGACATAGAGAGCAGCCCAATGACAGGGATAATAATCATGTAAAACACCTTGGAGTTGGAGCTATATAAAAAGGAATAAAAAAATCACTATTTTTATTAAAATTCATTTACATACATTTTATTATGTTAGTGTATGCTTTCATTGGATGTGGCCCACCCCTTTCCGCCGTCTAGTCTAACAAGACTTAAATAACCGTATTTTTCCCACCAGAAGCTGTCGTAGACCTTAAGTTATGGCCAGATATGTCGAATCCCTTTCGACGGTATTGGGCAAGATCGGCCGAGATCATCTAGAGTGTAGTATCTGCCACGATCGATATGACAAGCCCAAGATTCTACAGTGTCTCCACAGCTTCTGTGAGAAATGTCTCCTGAAGTACGCAGACAAGGGGTCAGATGAGGAATCTTTGCCAATCAAATGCCCCGTGTGCCGGATTGAAACTAACCTCGATCCAGATGGTATCGCTGGCCTCAGGACCAACTTTCATCTCATGGGAATGGTGGAAGATTTCGCCCTACAAGAAAAGCTGGCGCAGACAACGAGTGGAGCAAAGTTGATTTGTGAAGTGTGCAAGGACAAACAGGAGGCGCAGTCTAGATGTATGGATTGTTCGTTCTTCCTGTGTGCCCAATGCCTTGCTTTCCACCAGCGCTTTACTTCCAATCATACAATCTTAGGGCTAGATGCACTACGATCCGGCGAGGCGATTGTGCAAAACAAGGTGAAAGACGAACCGCCGTGTGAATTACATCGAGGGGAAAAGAAGAGGTTCTACTGCGAGACGTGCGATAAGATGATCTGCAGAGATTGCACTGTCGTGGAGCACTGTGCGCCACAGCACAAATACACCACCGTGGAAAATGCCGCCTCCTCCCGTAGGCAAAGCATGAAGAAGCTGATAGACCAACTGAAAGAAAGATTGCCTGCATACCAGGAAGCGAAGACGGTTCTGGCAAAGATGGTTGCTTATGCAGATCAAATGGCATCAGTAGCTGAACAACAAGTTACCAAGCGGGCCACCGAGCAGGAAAGAAAAATCTCGGTAAATTTACAGAACATTTTAGTGGATATTTCAAGACAGGAAGTTGCTCGACAAAACGTATTTCAGAACAATGGGGTCGAAATCAGAAAGGAAACACGTGGATCCAGGTGCATCAAATCGCAGAGAGCACCAGGAAAGTATTCCCGAGAGATTGAAAGTGCTTTTTCGACCCTTGAAAGTGAAATTGCCGTCCTCGACAAAACTGTTCAGACGTTAAATAAAACAGACGAGCACATACATGCTGTTATGAGTAGCCTGAAAGCGAAGGCTGAAGCGGAAGCACTTACAGATAAATCCACAGTAGCAAAGAGAAGGAAACATCTGATGTCACAGATCCATGGACGGAAGCATACAGTGAAGACACACGAAAAAATTACAAATGAGTATGTAATGCGCCTGAATCACGCCTTTGAGGTCGCCAGCGATGCCGTGAAATCTGCTTCCAATGTTGACTTTCTAAGTCTATATTGTGTGATTGACAGTGACCTGCGTTCTGTTCTTCAGAAAACGCCACCTAAACTTCAACCAAAATATCACAATATTTGTTTCGAGAGTGGTGGTGATACTTGGATAGGTGATGTAGTACTTGGTGCAAAATTGGTGGCAAGGGAGTTTGGGCCCTTGCGCGGTGTTCAAGAGAGTTATGGCAAGTGGCAGATACCACCGCCGTCTCGTCAAGATACCCCTGTCACCATAACCAGCATTGACATGTTGCCAAACAATGACGTATTTGTTGGATTCAAAGATGTCCATAGTGTTGCTGTGTTTAATACAGATCAAATGGTTTGGAGGTCTGTGTGTACAAATACAGGTAAGAGCAAAGCACATTACGTTTTTTAGGTGTTTGAGCGACAGCGCGAACACCTCTTGTTATTGTTCGTGTTTTTCTGTGTTTTTTGTTTGTTTTTTGCAGAGTTCACAGAGCCTTAAAACTTAACACATAGTTAGACCTTAACATGTTGTGGCAGAAAATGCGAAGGCGGGGGTCGGGTTGACTCCCTCACGGTTCGTCGTCGATAGCGCTGCCACCTGGCGGAAAATTTAAAGGCCTAAACCACCGGAGTTCCACCTCACCGGTTTAGTATCTCTAGTTGGTAGACTAGGGTCCGCTGTCAAAATATATGACCGGGTGAAAGGAGATCCTACACTAAGAATAAATCACAGCTACTCCAAGTTAATCTACAGCTCCCCAATGATTAATCTAACTCCAAAACTCATCTGAGTCGCAATATAGCTCCCCAATGATTAATCTAGCTCCGGAGCTCCTCTTAAGTTGCTGTACAGCTCCCCAATAATTTTCTGGCTCCACCGCTCCTCCAATTTAATCTCTCATAAAATGCCAAATAAATTCGGTGAATAATTAGTATAATTATTCACAAAAATCCACAATGTTTCTCTTCTCAAAGTTTAGAAACAGAACTCCACATACTTATTTATCTCACTCTGGCTAGGCGATCCAACAATAATTAAATTGTAGTAGATTTCTATTTAGATTCAGAGATCAGCAATACGAATATTAAGTCAAGCTCGATGAATGATTTGGGTCAGGGTGATCTCACTCTGAAATTTGTCTTATTTATATCATTTGAACTGCGCGCCATACGCACAGAAAGTTCTCAAACATAGTAATTAAGCCACGCCCCTAAATTTCGGCGAGAGCAAAATTAGTTTACATATAACTACTACGAAACAGCTCAGAATCATATATTTATACAGTTTGATTCCGAATAAAAGAGCTGAAATATCCTCTGTTCCAAAATGAACGTAAACAAATGAACGTGACAAATAGTAAATGACATCATCTCATGAATATTTATGAGCCTTTCTCAACACTGAGCAGACGATAATCTCTATCATTTTTCTACTTAATTTTACCATCCAAAAAGTTTCATTCCAATAAACATCAAAAGAACAAAACCTTAAGAGTATACAATAATATAAGTTTCCAGTGCTAAAGATTTAAGTTTTTCTGCTCGAAAATAATTCGATAATAATTTACAAACATTTCACCAATCACAGTACTTTCTTTTTATATGAGACGCCATCTTGGATTAGTACGGTTGTGTTTACATGCATGACATGTGTGTGTATGTGACAGAATTCACACGTGAATAAAAATAACGGCTACACAAGAGTGGATTTATACATCATAAAAAGTGGAAATAAAGACTCTAAAGTTACTGGAAATGTCACCGGAAATAATTGCAGTTACCAGGAATTAATTAACCGGAAGTTTAAGTGAACAACTATTCAGAATCACTATTCTGCGAATGTATTTGTACAGCCAAAACATAGTTGCGGAGTTCAAAGAACCTTAAAAACTTAACACATAGTTAGACCTTTACATATAGTTCCAGGTAACGTTGTGACGTCATGGTGAGGTCATCTAATGAATTATTACGTAATTAATTATAATTAAAATATATTATATATATATATATATATATGTATATCTCGTGAACCACAATAGATAATTTCTTGATTCCTTCATAATCATACAGAACATGGAGGACTCAACATTTGATACACAAACTTGACCCTTACTTCCGGTCCAAACTGGAAGTTCAAGTTTAAATACTCTTTATAAATTGAAGCAAATCTGAAAGTGTATTCGAAAAAAACATTCTGGGTTTATGTGTTTTTATGTGTTAAGTGGGATCTGCACTTTTCAAAAATATATTTGGTGACGTCCTCGCTCTTAACAGCGCCCTCTAGCGGCAGGTGTTAAAAAAGTTACATTTATGCTATCTTGAGAAAACGTTAGACAGAATTTTACCAAATTTGGCACAATTGAACCGGAACTGACGGTTGGAAGAATTTAACGTTATATGGGATGACTGAACCGGAAGTTAACCCTTTAGTCACTGTTCCGCCCGAAACCGCCCGGTCTATTACTCACTAAACCGCCCGAGAATATTGCTGGGTTTTCAATGCAACGACACAGCGATTCTATGAACAGCGCCACCTAGTGTCAGATATTGACACGAAGGGTGGTACTTCCCCTTTCGGATGCAATAAAAATAATAAGCTGTTGCTATTGAAATGACATAATCCGCTGTCAAAGGTCAAGGATATAGTTCTTGTCGCACCGCGACCGGCCGGCTGCACACAAGCTTCCATCATGGCGTCCGCTTCGCGGATGACGTTACAAGAAGCATTGCGTGAGCTACAACATGAGAGTTCCGACACCGACGATGGTAGTTTGGATCTACAAGGCAGTGCAAGTGACATCGATGTTTCACAGGTATTTATTTTGCCATCTTTGACTCCATTTTGTGAAGTTAGATGTCTCAAAATATGAAAAATACAAGCCAAAAAAAACCCCATCCGACATGTCCGATAATGGCGATACAATGATATAGCTAGGAATGATAGGCCTAACATTACGCACTTTGACAACGTTTTCCCATGACAGGCCCTCGTCATGCTCGTATTACTAAAAGTGCTACCGATTTTGCAATTCACAAAACCTGCTTGTGTAAATGAAATGTTACCTACATATTGTCATCGATGACATGGATAATAGATGATATCCTAAATGATCACAAAAAGAAAAAAAATGAAGTCGTTCCGATGTTGAGTAATGAATTTACTTTTAGTTTTAGCATGGAGCTATAGCTCCATGGTTTTAGGCACTCGGAAATTTGGGCACTGAACGAAATAGTTTTTTACATGTTCAAAAAAGTAAATAGGCCTTACGACTACCAAACTGAATGGCCTTTACATTTTTTCTACTTTGTTTACCCTGTCTAGTTCTAGATAATAAATGTTGGTGTGGTAAACTAATGGCTGTACAGAGTAACACTAACAGGGTCAGATATAAAAATTAAAACACTTTCATGGTAATATACGTCATCTTGTTCAAGGGGCAAAATTGTTTGTTTTGAGCACTTATTGCCGTCTGCGACTTGGCGCTTGAACATCCAGTTGTGGTGCATGGGGTTCGAATGCCAAAAATTAAAAACATTTCCACTTGAACAAGATGGAACATTATAATGTGGAAGGGTTACTATTGTTGGTCAAAACACTACATAATGATAATCTAAACATACTTCCATATTATGTTTTTTGCTTGTTTTTCCTTTATTTTTCTAGATTAGTTCAAGTAGTGATGAAGACAGCATTGACGGTGACGTTGATGATAATGATGATAGTGACGAGGATACCCCTGGTCCAAGTCAGCGTGTTGGCAGAGGTCGCGGTGGCAGAGGTCGTGGTGGCAGAGGTCGTGGTGCCAGAGGTCAAGGTGGCAGAGGTCGAGGTATTAGGGGAAGAGGCCGACATCAAAGACGCGCCGGAAACGGAGATGGTGGCACAGCCCCTCCAGCTGGATGGTCCAATATTTTGTCTGCTCCCGCCATTCATCCATACACAATAACCCCGGGGCCCCAGTGTAAGCTTCCATTTGACGCCAAAGAGATAGAATTTTTGCTCTGCCTTGTTGGTAACGATTTGTTTGACATCTTGGGACACAATACCAACATAAATGCTGTCTGCAAAAAGCCTCCAGTCATAGCAGATCCCAACGATGAATATGCATCATCAGACAAATACTGGAGACCGACAAATGCTGATGAAATAAAAGCCTTTGTGGGCATCAATATTCTCATGGGATTGAAACAAATGCCAGAGTACAATGACTACTGGAGCAATGATCCAATGTTGAATGACAGCTACATGTACATGTACATAGCCTCATGCATGTCTAAAAACAGATATGAGAAATTGTCACAGTTCTTTCCAGCTGACCCCATCGACCCCAATGATCGAATCCACAAAGTGCGTAACTTTGTCAATATTCTTGATGAAAACTTTCAACAAATGCTAATCCCAGGTACAAATCTATCCATAGATGAAGCTATGATCAAGTACAATGGGAGACTGCTATGGAAACAGTATATGCCGAAAAAAACCACAAAATGGGGCATAAAATTGTGGTTCTTATGTGACTCAATCTCCGGCTACTGCTTGACATTTCATGTGTACACAGGACGCGCCACCAACACGACCTGATACGTGAATTTGGGTTAGCATATACAGTCATGATGGAGCTGATGCAGCACTACCTTATGAGACATCACCACCTTTATGCCGATAACTTTTTCTCGTCTCTGGCTCTTGTGGAAGATCTCTATGCAGCTGACACATACTACTGTGGTACATTGCGGAAAGACAGGGTCGGAATACCGAGGCAACTACAGAATGTGCCTCTACAGAAATACGAAAGTGTCAAATGGCAGAAAGATAACTCACAAGTGATAGTCACAAACTGGAAAGACAAGAGAAATGTCTATGTTATTGCTACAAACAATGATGGTGCAGATGTCTTGAGGGCCCGCACAAAATTTCGTCAGGAAGAAATGATCACAATTCCTTCCGTCATCACCAGCTACAATAAGTATATGGGTGGAGTCGATCACTGTGACCAGTATCGAGCATACTATAAAGTAGGGCGCACAGGGAGACGCTGGTGGAAATACTTGTTTTGGGGATTGTTCAACCAGGCACTTGTGAATGCCTATATCCTATGGGAATTATCGACAAGACCACATAAAATACAAAAGCGGAGCTAGTCACTGAAGGCCTTCAAGACAGCAATAGTTCACCAGTTGGTGGATGGCTTCACATCGCGCAAGAGGACGTCAGGGGGACTTGTCAAACGGCCAATAACACATACACTGTCAAACGATGCTTACCCTGGCCACTCTCGTTCAGTTTGGAGATCGAAAGCGAGTCTGTGTGTGCTGCAAACAATATGGCAGGATGACACAAAGCAATCTATCAGTCCAGACAACATTTGGCTGCTCTTCATGTTCAGTGAACTTGTGCAGAATACGTTGCTTTACTGAGTGGCATGCTGAACAGTGAATCCAATATTGCTTGTAAATATTATTCCATGTACTGTAGCCCTATTCCATATCAATTGTAATCAATGTGGATAAATCCCTTTTCACACGACGAAAAAAAAAACAGTCCTTGCATCTCATTGAACGTTGGTCGAATATACATCGTGTCGTGTAAAAGGTTGCAAAAGCAGTCAAGCGTGAGATAATAAGATAAACAATACACGCTCGTAAAATTTGTCTCAAGGAATCTAGGTTTGTTTTTTGGTCGTGTGAATAGAGCTAAATGCACCTAAAAATTTATACTTTCATGGGTATTACAATATACATGTATGTGCGCTTCAAATACTTCTAATATTTCAAGAGAAATAAATGTGTGGAGTCTTCATGTAGCTAATTTGTAGCCTAAACCCATAATTTGCAGTATTTTTGTTAGGTCAAAGGTCGACTCAAGGGGTGAAAATATGGAATTATTTTGTGTATTTCTTCCATATAAAGTTATTCTTCATAAAGTACATGTACATGTATACAATGTTCATACATGTAACTGCTAACAATTAGCAAATCACACCAACATGCCCATTTTAGACATGTAAAGAGTTATTATTTACCTTTTACAATTTCAAAAGGTCACAGGTCAATTATGAGAGGTCATAGTGAACAAGTCTGATGACGAAATGTTTTATTGCCTACATGTAACAAATAAGAGTACACCACAATAGTATGTACAAAAGTGTTTAGTGAGTCACATGGTATTGCTTGTACATGTAAATACAAATGTTTCATGTATGCTTTCATAACTGTTTTCATCATTTCAAAAAGGTCAAAGTTCACCAACTGGATGCCATATTTGTATAAACATTTATTCCTTTTGAATAAGCAGAACACTTGGCTACACATTTATGTGTACATGTACATGTATATGAATGTTTCAAATACAAGTAAGAATTCGTAGGCGATTTTTATAAAAAACAAGCAAAATTTGAACAATGTCCGTACAATTCCATTTATTTCCAGGTCAAAGGTCAACTTTATAAATTGCAACCGAGCCTAATGAATTATATTATTTATTACAATTATTGTTTTTGATGAGAGACACTGAGACACATGATAAATTATGCAAGAAATGTTTTTATGCCAAATCAGGCATATTTTTAGCGAGAAATTGTGGTTTTCAGTATTTGTCACCTTTTCGAGGTCAAAGGTCAACCCTAAGAAGTAAAAATAATTGATTATTTTTTCAGGATAAAGTTGTTCATCATAAATACACACATAACTGCTGAATAAATAGTAAATTGCACCAGCATGCAGATTTTGGGGCATTTCTACTGTTATTTTATACATTGTTGCAAATTCAAGAGGTCAAAGGTCAATTATGAGAGGTCATATTGAAAAAAAAATTGCTCAGTTCGAAAAAGTGTTGTATTGCCTACGAAATAAACAACATGTAACAAGAATATTTACAGAAAAACCAGTGTACAGAGTTGTTTGTTGAGAGTGGTTTTCAATGTGTTTTTTTTAATTTGCTTCAGTGAGTATACATGTATGACCGTAGTACAATATACATGTACATGTACATGCAGTTGCTAATGGGTTAATGTATTCAGTGTAGCACATTATATGTTATTTTAATTATATATTATGAAAACTCATATATCCTAAAGTAACTCTTGTCTTTTAAGAACTTTAGGTGATGACGTCATCACATATGATGCACACTCGAACACCCTGGGTTTGTTTTCTACAAACTCAGTACCTCTAGTTTTTACTTTTTCTTCTCAGTGAGACATATCCAGAGCTAGAGACAAAAACATGGTTGTAGAGTTCACAGAACATTAAAACTTATCACATAGTTATATTATATCTCATGAACCACAAAAGATATTTTCACAATCTTTGCATCATCTGAAAGACCTTGAAATATGTCACATTTCGTACACATACATGACCCTAATATGACCTCTCCTTCCGGTCGAAACCGTTTAAGTGAACAAATATTCTGAATAACTATTTTGTAAATGTATTTGTACAGCCAAAACATAGTTGTGGAGTTCAAAGAACCTTAAAACTTAACACATAGTTAGACCTTAACATATAGTTCCAGGTAACATTGTGACGTCATGGTGAGGTCATCTAATGAATTATTACGTAATTGATTATAACTAGAGGTATTGAGTTTGTAGAAAACAAATTCAGGGTGTTCGAGTGTGCATCATATGTGATGACGTCATCACCTAAAGTTGTTAAAAGACAAGAGTTACTTCAAGAGATATGAGTTTTCATAATATATAATCAAAATAAAATATGTGCTATACTGAATACATGAACTTCCGGTTCAGTCATCCCATATAAATTTAAATTCTTCCAACCGTAAGTTCCAGTTCAATCATGTGACGTCATTCATACAAAATTTGTCCTCATAATATGGGTGTCAGTTGTGCCAAATTTGGTAAAATTCTGTCTAACGTTTTCTCGAGATAGCAAAAAGTGACTATTTTTAAACCTGCCGCTAGAGGGCGTTTTAAGAGCGATGACGTCACCAAATATATTTTTGAAAAGAGCAGATCCCACTTAATATATAAACCCAAAATGTTTTTTTTCTAATACCCTTTCAGATTTGCGTCAATTTATAAAGAACTTGAACTTCCAGTTTGGACCGGAAGTAATGGTCAATAAGGTCATATCTTTGTATCAAATGTCGAGTCCTCCATGTTCTGTATGATTATTAAGGAATCAAAAAATTATCTATTGTGATTCGAGATATAAAATATATTGTTTTAATCATAAGTAATTACGTTACCTGGAACTATATGTTAAGGTCTAACTATTAATTTGTTAAGATTTAAGGTTCTTTGAACTCCGCAACTATGTTTTGACTGTACAAATTCATTTACATATTATTATACATCGTAGCGTAGTTTACAGAGCGCCTACGTTCGTACAGACAAGGTATAACAATGAAATGTAACATGCTGAACATATATTCATGAGCAATCGAATATAAATTTGTTATGATGGAAATCTATCCAATCAAGATGCGCAGAAAGAGGCACGTGATCCTCAAACACTTCCTGGGCACATTGCCCACAGCCATCACCAGCACCACTCGGTCTCACAGCTGTGAATAGAAAGTATAAAAGTATAACAATAATAAACTTTGACTGGTGTAAAAATAGATCAATAAGGATTGTACACTATGGGCTAGTATTAATTATCTGGAAACATCAATATTAAACTATCAATAACGATCCATAATGACACAATTATTCTTCTTCATGATCATGACAAAATAACATTAATCGTTTGGTTCAATTTCTGAGATGGGGGCGTTGTGATCTGCAATGATGTCATGAAACATTTTTGGAAAAGTCACTAGTCACTTTATGAATGACGAAAAACCTTACTTTTACAAACACCACAATAATGCATAAATGTTTAGGCCTTAAACGTTGTATTTATTTATTTATTTTTGCTGTTTTTAGATATATATCAAAAACTAAAAATATAAAGAAACATATCATTTGGTTTATGCATAAATTACAATGAAAAAACCCTGCACTAACCATTTAGAAATTTGCTAACTGGCTAACCAAAACCAATATTTTAAAATAAACACCTAACAATTTTGGAAAAAGTTAATAATCATTTTGTTGTTCTAAAACAAACATTGTGGGAAGTGGTTGATGTTTTTCGTTTAAAAACTATACACATTATTCCATTTGCAAAATTAAATTTAATTCAGTTGATAAAATAATAAAAAGAAAAGAAATAAAATACATAAGTTAAAAGAAGATCTGGATCTCTTGTCTCTAAATAAAAATTAATTGATTTTGTATTTAAATTAACTCCAGTGCCTGAAAAACTTTCGTCAAGGGCGCATTGGAAAATTCTTACCATGAAATTGATTGCCCATAAACGAAAGCAAAAATAAATGTTAATGACTGTTAATTTGACTGCATCAATCGCGAAAAGACGCGAAACATCATTATTTCACGATGAGATAATTATTGAAGTCATGAATGCCACAAAAAAAAGATCTGTTAGAAATCGCTCTTAGAATTAGAACAAGCGTTAACAATTCCAAAACTGTGTACAAAAATGACAGCTCGAAATAAAGGACAACGAAAGTGAAATTACCGTAAACTGTGTGGACACGAAGGTGCCGGTGACAACGAAACGTAATGTATTATATTCTAATTAGAGAAGAACTCAGCCATGAGGTGAATGAAACTAAGGAAGAGTACGTTACGTAATATAGACGTAGATATGACGTAGATATATACGTATAATTTCAACAGGCTAGCTATCAACAGGGCTACCCTGGGTAACAAGAAAATATTATATTGGTTTGGGCTAGGCTCCCGAGCACCAACAGTGACCTGAACGTCACTGATCATGAATCACCACAGGGGTGCTCTAATTGTACCCGCTCGAGATGCAAAACCTGTTTGTATCTCAAACCTGCTCAGAAGGTGAAAAGCCACAGTACTGGTCTCACCTACACAATCAGAACTAAATCCCTGTGTGACACACCCAATGTTATATGTGTAATCTCATGTAAAAGATGTGGTGTACAATATGTAGGGGAGACAAAGACCAAATTGTGTCTCCGCTTTGCCAACCATGTTTCCTCTGTGAAAACTTTAAAAAAAAAACTACCCTGTGGCAATCCATTTTAACAACCCTAATCATAGCATTAATGATGTTGAACTCATTGTAATTGAAGCTGGCACTAGCAATGATACACATCGCAAACTTAGGGAGTCACACTGGATACATCAACTCAAAACACTTGAACCATAATGGCCTCAACATCAACACAGGTATCAAATAACCCAGCTACCTTTACCTATATCATTACTATTCACCTGTATCACTGCTTTTATTTTTTTATTTTAGTCATCTTTAATGAGGGTAAACTCCGATCAGTGCACAGCACTGCTTTCCATGGAGGCCCTCAGTACAAATACAGTAATAATAAAAACAAAACGTACATCATACAAGCTAAAAACATCAAAAGCACAAATACAAAAATTATCAAAAAATATAAATTACAAATTATTTGAACTTAAAATGTGCTCCTTGACATGCTTTTTAAAAGTCAAGATAGTTGGCAAGCTTTTAATGGCAAGTGGAAGATTATTCCATGACCTGGCTCCAGAGAACTTGAAGGAACGTTTACCAATTTCAGTTCTTATAGCTGAGTGAGAAATGTTATTACTGGTATTGAATCTAGTATTATAAGAATGAGTATTCATTTGAGATTGTATACTAATTGACAAATACTCTGGAGCCAGGCCATGGACACACTTGTACATAAGAATATTTTTAAAATACTCAGCCCGCTCACGAACCTGCATCCAATTTAATTCAGTATATATGTCAATCACATGTACATCTCTAACCTTGTAGCCTAATGTTAATCTTGCTGCCCGGTTTTGTAAAATCTGAATTCTGTTAACATATTTATCAGCACCATGAGTCCAAACTGTGCAACAATAATCAATGTGAGGCAAAATGAGAGCATTATACAATATATTACGAGTATATTTGTCAACATACCAACTCAACCGTTTCATTACTCCAATTCTTTGAGAAATTTTGGCAGCAGTTTTATCAATATGCGTGTCCCATCTGAGATATTGATCAAACCATACACCAAGATATTTAAATTCGGTCACATTCTCCAATATATCATCTTTAAATTTAACAGTCAGATTATTACCTTTTTTTATTTTTTGAGATGTGCCAAAAGTCATAACTTTAGTTTTCGAAGCATTGAGAGTTAATTTATTATTGTACATCCATTCAGAGACAATTTGCAATTCTTCATTCAAAACACAATTGATGTCATTTTTATTTTTAGAGCTGTACATTATGGCAGTATCGTCTGCATACAAAACTATCTTACTCCTGCTAATATTGTCTGGCAGATCATTGATAAAAAGAATAAAAAGAAGTGGGCCTAAAATTGAGCCCTGAGGTACACCAACTGTTACTTGTCTGGGATCTGAACAAACACCGTTAATGATTGTTATTTGCTCTCTGTTGGTAAGATAATTTGAAAACCATGCCAGCTCCTTGCCACAAATACCATAGTAAGATAGTTTGCGCAGAAGAACCTTATAGTTTACCGTATCAAAGGCCTTTTTCAGGTCTAAAAAACAGCACCAGTTATTTCGCCTTTGTCCATATTATTATAAAGATAATCAGTGACATCAGTTATTGCAGTAAGAGTTGAGTGTTGAGGCCTAAACCCAGATTGTACAGTAGATAAAAGCCCATTTCTTCGCAAATGTTCATAGACCTGGATATGGATGGCTCTCTCAAGAATTTTAGAAATCACAGGTAAGACGGATATAGGTCTATAATTGCTACAATTTGTTTTCCCACCATCTTTAAAAATAGGTGAAACAACAGCCTTCTTCCATTCAAGTGGGATAACGGCAGTGTGGATAGTGAGATTTAGAATGTATGTAAGGGGTGATACGATCTGATAGGCCCCAGCTCTTAATAATCTAGCACCAATGCCGTCAATACCTGTAGCCTTATCCACCCGAAGGGTAGAAAGCTGTTTAATAACATAATCCTCATCAATTTCAATGAAATTTAGACTTTCATTTGTACAATTCAAATTTTTGCACACACTCTCAATGTCATCATTGTTAAAATTTTGAGCCAGTCTATTTCCGATCTCTGTAAAAAAGTTGTTGAAAGCATTAGCAATTTCTTTGGGCTCTTTAATATCAGTACCATTTACTACAACTTTCTCAACACACTCTCGGCCTTTTGTTGGAAGAATAGATTTAATTGTTTTCCATAACTTGTTACCATCGTTCTTATTTTGCTTAATAGTATCTGAATAATACGACTTCTTAGCATATTTGATCGCATTAGTAGTGTGGTTTCTTTTGGTACGGTATATATCCCAGTCTCTAGATTTACCACTCTTCTGAGCAACACGTTTGTAGAAGTCACGATCATTAGATAATGACAAAATTTCCTGGTTAAACCATGGAGGTAAATTGCCCTTAATACGAATTTCTACCTGTGGTGCATGTTGATCTGCAATTTCAATAAACTTGTTTTTAAAGGCCGTCCATACCATATCAGGATCATTCATTCGACACACAGTTACCCAGTTTACATTACTAAGATCTTGGTTGAACAGATCAATATCAAATTTACGGAAAGTCCTTGTTTTAATAAATTTTGGTTTAGCTCTAATTTTACGGGCTTTGAAAGCCATATACACAAGATTATGATCACTAAACCCGACTGAGATGCTGCCTGATGAAAACACTTTGCTCTGGTTAGATACCATAATCAAATCAATACATGTAGAACTTTTCTCAGTAATACGTGTAGGTGTATAAATAACGTTGTGCCACTGAAATCGTTGACATAATTGGGTAATGACTTTAGCTGACTTCGGTTTAAGCAAATCTAAATTAAAGTCACCTGTGAGAACCATATCACTGTTATCAGCCAGATTCACAACATGAGATAAGTGGCTTTCCAAGGTAACCATAAAACTTGCCTTAGATGACGGTGGTCTATAAATGGACCCAACAATAATTGATTTTGTATTTGGCAAATTAACTTCAGTCCATACACTTTCAACATCACTACTTTCATAATCACACCTGTGGGTACTTTGAAGATCTTTAGATACATATATCGCCACGCCACCTCCTTTACGACTTCTGTCATGTCGGTACACTGTATACCCATCAATGGCAATTTCATCAGAATTAATTTTATCTGAGAGTCTTGTTTCATTTAAACACAGAATATCTATAGGTTTGTTAATCAACGCCATTCTCAGCATCTCAATTTTGCAGTTCCCCTCTGCCAGAAGTGAAACAATGTTAAGATGTGCAATCCTTAATCCCTTCAGATTGGATATGGTTTCAAAACATTTGGTTGTGTCATCCAAATCAAGTCGAGACTCAGACTGATTGTTAACAAAGTCTGGGAGGATATATGTAGTCCGTACATTAGGTAGTACAACAGATGGCAAACATCGCTGTGAATGGAGCTTCCGGGTGTTAATCAAGACTGACCAGTCAATTTGACGAAAATTTGAAGATCTAACTCGTTTACAAGATTGCACAACAGGAATTATATTATGCAAATTATTTACGGAGTTTACTGCATTTGACGATGTATTACGGCGACCTGCTCTTTTTCCCCTAAATCGAAGAATTCCATTCAATTTAAGTACGTTAAGTTTCTCTTGTGATATCGAACTTCGAGCAGATCTGCTAGATTTTATCAACTGCCTTGATATATATATATATTTATTTTTTTTACCTTTATGTTATCTTATCTTGTATATTATTACATTTTTTCCAACTGTCTCTTATATGACAATTTTAATTTAGCTATTTACACCCACACACCAACTCCTCAATTTGTATGGTGTAAACGCCCCCCTTTTGTTGTCGTATCCCTTTGTGTATTGTCCGATTTTTACCCTAGCTTTACTACAAGCTGCCACCTCTACCTATTGTGTGGCTCAATAATCCCTCCTTTACCCTAGCTTTACCACAAGCCGCCACATCTACTTATTGTGTGGCTCAATAATCCCTCATTTGTTCACTTCTGATACTCCTATTGGCTTTTCTAGACTGATGCTTATCTTTAATTGACTACTATTTTCTCGCCTTTTTTGGATCCAGGCAACGCTGTGACGTCATGGCAGGTCATCTAATGAATTATTACATAATTAATTATAATTTAAAAAATATAATTTATATCTCGTGAACCTATCTATCTATCTATCTATCGGCCACAGCCGAGATACAATTCACCATGCCACGCCAGTGTTCTCTGTCCGATTCGATGTTGTGTGTCCCTGCCAATCATATCAATGTAGTTGAGTGGTCTTCGTCCTTTGTTTGGGCATGGAAGTCCCTTAGCCTTTTATTTTCATAAACCAGTCTGCAAGGCAGCAGCTCATTTTCTGTCTGCGTGTTGTCCCGTAGGCTTTGATCTTCCAGGATCTTCCTGCAAGGCAGTAGTTGTTTCTATTTAACCCATAGATGGGACTGTTCGCGTATTGCCAGGGCGTGTCCACACGCCGGTGGGCCTGCACAACACGTTCTAATTCTGGGGCCAACTGCTGCTCCGAGATCCCATGTAGTTTAGCCTTGGTTTTCGGCCCAGTTACCGTGTCTTACCGCGTGGAGGTACTACAGGAGTCTTGGTATAGGAGGGGAAGGCAGGGGAAGGCTGACATATTTTGCTTCCGTTTTCGCTATCGGTAGCCAGCGGGCAACAGCATATAAGAAATAACTACTCTAAAACTACACTACTACAACACTGCGCTAGACGCATCACACATCATACTACCAGCACTACGTCAATATTAATAATCCTCTTGCTAAAAATAGGGTGTTAACTCTGTGTAGTGATCTTGATCTTATTGACCCATGGCGTATTCATAATCCAGATGGTCGCAGGTATACTTGGAGGCAACACGCTACTTCTAAGCAATCTAGACTGGATTTTGTTTTAATTTCTTCGGAACTAAATTCTAAATTTGTTTCATGTGACATAAAGCCGGGATATCGTACTGACCATTCTCTTGTAGATATTAAGTTTGATTTTAACCAAATGGATAGGGGGGTAGGGTATTGGAAATTTAATAATTCCCTGCTTACTGACAAAGTGTTTGTCGACCAGGTTAAAAATATTATTGAGGAAACTGTGAAAACATATGCGGCCTCCCCTTATTTATCTTCCAGTCTGAAGGAGATACATCCCAGGGACATCCAGTTTACAATGAACGATCAGCTTTTTTTTTAGATGCTTTTAATGAAGATTAGGTCTAAAACTATTTCCTATTCAGCTTGGAAAAAGAAATATGCCAGTAAGGTGGAGTCCAGTCTTGAAAATGAGATTAAAGATTTAACTGATAAGGTATCTCAGGGAGACTTCACCTCAGTAGATTTGTTAAATTCCAAGCAGGCGGAGTTGGTAGATATCCGCAAAAATAAAATGGATGGTGTTTTAATAAGATCTAAAACTCGTTGGATAGAGCATGGCGAAAAACCTTCCAAGTATTTTTTGAATATGGAGAAGCGTAATTGTGTTAACAAGACCATGAGTTGTGTTATTAAAGATGATAGTACTGAATTGAAGTCATCTAAGGATATTCTCCTTGAGGCTAGACATTTTTATAAAAAATTATACTCCGTGTCTGACACTAATAACAATATTGATTTGCAGTCTATTTTTAAAAATTCAGACTCTCCAGTTTTATCTAACACAACACGTGATAACCTGGAAGGTCCCTTGTCGCATCAGGAAATTTTAAATGTTTTGAAGAAGACTAAAAACGGGAAGTCTCCAGGGTCTGACGGTTTCAGTTTTGAATTTTATAAATTGTTTTTCACTGATCTATCATGGTATTTATTGCGTTCCTTAAATGCTGCCTATGAAACGGGGACACTTTCAGTTACTCAACAATATGGAATTATCACATTATTGCCTAAAGGGGATAAACCACGTCAATTTTTAAAAAACTGGCGGCCTATTTCGTTACTGAATACCTCTTACAAATTGGCTTCTGCTTGTATTGCAGAGAGACTTAAAACTTGTCTCTCATCTATTATTCATGAGCAGCAGAAAGGATTTTTAAGCGGACGCTATATTGGGGAAAATATCCGGTTAATGTATGATTTAATTAATTTCACGGAAACTAAAAACATTCCCGGTATGTTTTTGTTAATTGATTTTGAGAAAGCCTTTGATTCTGTCTCCCATAAATTTATTATGAATATTCTTGATAAGTTTAATTTTGGTCCTTCAATTCAAAAATGGTTTCAGACTTTTTATAGTGGGGCTAAAGCCTCCGTTTTGATCAATGGATTTCTGTCGGAGTCGTTCAAAATTGAGCGGGGCTGTAGACAAGGCGACGGCCTCAGCCCGTATTTGTTCCTTTTGTGCTGAGATTCTGGGCAAGATGGTTCGCAATGACAGAATTTTGAAAGGGATCATAGTTGAGGATGTGGAATATAGGCTTTCTCAATATGCAGACGACACCGTGTTATTTTTAAATGGTTCAGAAATTTCATTGGGACGAGCTTTTAAGTTACTTGATGATTTTGCTAAAATGTCCGGCTTAAAAGTCAATGTAGATAAAACAAATGCGGTCTGGATTGGTGGTAATAAGGGCCATCAAAAACGGCTTTGTGCTAACATTAATATTAACTGGATTGGTGTCCAAGATACGTTTAGAGCACTTGGTATTGATTTTTCCACTAATCTTAATACCATGGTGAGGGTTAACTATGATAAGGTTATTATTACCGTTAAATGTTTAATTGAACAATGGTCTAAAAGAAACCTCACTGTTCTTGGAAGGGTTACAATAGTTAAATCACTTCTACTATCAAAACTTACATTTCTTATTTTGACACTCCCTGACCCGCCTGGCTATATGATTAAAGCATTAGATAGTATGTTTTACAAATTCATTTGGAAAGGTGTCGATAGAATATCCAGGAATCAGATGATTCAAGACTATAGTCAAGGAGGTTTGAAAATGGTCGATATGCGTTCTTACATTAATGCACTTAAAATTACTTGGATTCGTAGATACTTAAATGTTGTTGACTCTGGGTGGGTCAACCTTTTTTCCAAGATTACAACAATTCAAAACTCCCTTGTTCTGGAGGGAGGACATAATAATAATAATAATAATGTATAGATTTATATAGCGCACGTATCCACCAACTAAGTGGCGCTCAAGGCGCATTATATTATTATCCCTGCTCATAAGGCTCATAAGGCTCATAAATCATTCCTGAAACCATCTCAGCTCCCTGGGGAGTATACAGCTCAATTGCTGCCATTTCTAGCGCATAGAGAGCAAACCATCTCTGCCTTCACAGGTACCCATTTAACCCCTGGGTGGAGAGAAGCAATTATGGTTAAGTGTCTTGCTCAAGGACACAGGTGTCACGGCTGGGGCTCGAACCCACACTCTGCTGCTGGCAACACCAGAACTTGAGTTCAGTGCGCTAGACCGCTCGGCCACGACAATCCACTTTACGTGCATTATACAACACATGCCAGTATTGTCCAACCATTAAAACTGGCCCAATGCCCCAATTACTTTTGGATTGATGTTCTCAATGCCTGGTGCTCCTTTGTGTCAATCCATGAACCAGACACATTGAACGATGTTTTAACGAATACTTTGTGGTATAATCACAGGATTAGAGTTGGCAAGAAAACAGTGTATTATAAACACTGGGCCAACAAAGGTGTAAATTTTGTGTGCGATCTTCTTGATGAAAAGGGGGACTTTTTAACGTTGGAAAATTTTATGGTTCGATCTAACATTAGAACGAATTTCCTTGAGTATGGGGGCATGGTTAAAGCGGTTAAACATTCTTTTCGTAATTGCTTTACTGGAATAAAATGTAACATTGTTTTCCTTTTATCCCTTTTAACCTGGAGTTGCTTTTGCAGGATAAAAAAGGCTCGATACGTATTTACAATATTTTTACCGCGACTAAAACGGTTCAGTTTAAATTTATCAGTAAGTGGGATACAAAGTTGAATGTTGACATTCCCATATCAAAATGGTTGGTCTTTTGTCGTCTTCCCTTTTGGTGTACTTTAGATACTAAATTACGTTGGTTTCAATATAGGCTGGTCCATAGAATCTTGGGAGTTAATTCCTTTCTGGCTAAAATTAAGATCAAGAATAGTGATTTGTGTACCTTTTGCCAAGTCGAAAGTGAGACCCTAGTTCATTTGTTCTGTACATGTAAGATTACCCGTTCCTTTTGGGATCGAGTTAATATATGGGTGACAGAGACAGTGAACATTAATGTCGATTTCGACAATATGTGTATTCTCTTTGGGGTGCTGAATAGAAATTGGAGTGCCCTTAATTTGATTCTTCTTATGTGTCGTTTTCATATCTATAAAATGAAGATGAATGAAAGTAAACCATCCTTTGAGCAGATAAAGAAGGATATTAAACGATATTATGTATTGGAGAAATTCATTTTCATGACAAATGGTAATAGTGTTAAATTTTATCAAAAATGGGACACATTTTCAAGGCTTTGTGAAGAGTAGCTCTTTATTTTTTGGATATGTATTATTTATATTTCTGTACTGAACGATTGTGAAATTGAGATGAGAAAATAAATATTTTTCCTCCGGAAAAAAAAAAAAAAAAGTAAAAAAAGCACTACCCTGTGGCATGGCCACTAAGACATGAACCACAATAGATATAATTTCTTGATTCCTTCATAATCATACAGAACATGGAGGACTCGACATTTGATACAAAGACATGACACTATTGACCATTACTTCCGGTCCAAACTGGAAGTTCAAGTTTAAAAAGCTCTTTATAAATTGACGCAAATCTAAAAGGGTATTCGAAAAGGCATTCTGAGTTTATATGTTAAGTGGGATCAGCTCTTTTCAAAAATATATTTGGTGACGTCAGTGCTCTTAACAGCGCCCTCTAGCGGCAGGTTTTAAAAAGTAACTTTTTGCTATCTTAAGAAAACAGACAGAATTTTACCAAATTTGGCACAATTGACAGCCATATTATGAGGAAAATTTTGTAAAGTATGAGTGACGTCACATGATTAAACCAGAACTTATGGTTGGAAGAATTTAAAATTATATAGGATGACTGAACCGGAAGTTAATGTATTCATTTATAGGACATTATATGTTATTTTTATTTTATTTTATTTTATTTTATTCAAGGTTTAAAACATATAGGCTACATCACAAAAGTAGCACTTGGCTGAAATATTGCAATTTACAATAAAAAAATGAATTTTCCTTATAATTTTCCTTTATCCTCTACGTCCTCGGGCTCTATTTTTAAAAGTCTGATGATTACTGATTCCATTATTCAAATAGGCAGCATACTCACAGTTGAAGGCTACAACTTCAGGGGAGAACGAAATTTGTTTACAAACTGCAGGGCAGCAAGTTCCGTTCTGGTATACCGGAAGTGGCAAACCATACTGAGCAACAAGCAGCTCATCAGCAAGAAACCGTACAT
Source organism: Zoroaster sp. YZ-2022 (assembly GCA_029582265.1). NCBI lineage: Eukaryota > Metazoa > Echinodermata > Asteroidea > Forcipulatida > Zoroasteridae > Zoroaster > Zoroaster sp. YZ-2022. Next base: position 53,695,996 of record CM055816.1, on the reverse strand, counting down.
TTCAGTAACATTAAGTTTATAAAAAGCACCACAGTTCCATCAAAATAGGGAGTAGACATCCAGGAACAGTTAACAATACAACACAGCATTTAATAAGGAATTAAAATTACGAAATCAAAAACAAATCAATTCAAAAACAATAATTTTCAAGAGGTCTGCAGCTAAAACAGCACCCTCAAGAGATATTATTTTATATATTATGAAAACTCATATTTCCTGAAGTAACTCTTGTCTTTTAACAGCTTTAGATGATGACGTCAACATATATGATGCACACTCGAACACCCTGAGTTTGCTTTCTACAAAATCAATACCTCTAGGTTTTAGGTGTTCGAGCGACAGCGCGAACACCTCTTGATATTGTTGTTTTTAGGTGTTTGGGTTTGTGCCCAAATACCTCTTGATATTGTTCGGTTTTTATTTTATTTTATTTTGTTTTGTCAATGCTGAAATTCGCAATATTTTAGCTTAAATGGTTTGATTAACCACCATATGTGAATAAAGACAGAATGAGTCCCTTCGAGAAAATACTTTGAAAAGTTTCCCTCATATCGTGCGTGCAAAACCAGAATATACGGGGTACCAGTTTCTACACTTGCTCGAGACACAAATTCCGAATGGTTTAGCTCACACATTGTCAGGGAAAACTTCCCGTGAGCTGGTTTTTCGTTTCAAGAAAAGAAAATTTTGAGTTATTCAACCCTATTAGGCCTGGGGAAAAAAAATTCGTTCTCAGCCCCCCTGTATTTTTGGTATTCTTTAGCTGATTTACATCAAACTTCATAGGTATTTTTAGTTCGACTCGATCTCTCGAATGAGGCCATGGATACCTCCATAGATCACATTGAAGATATATCCCCAGTGTTTGAGCCGATTTGACGGTAACAGAAAAAAAAATATTCAATTGTTATTATGGTGGTTATAAGCTTTCATTTGATACAGTGAAAGAAAACAAATCCTCAAGGATTTGTACCCATAAATTAACAACTTCAATTAATAAAATGCTGGCCCAGTGTTTTAATTCTCAGGTTGCACGTGACCACACAATTTATTGTATGGTCTTCTGATTGGCCAGCGCGGATGTCAGTCAGAATCAAGCGCGTTTGAAATATCGGTTTTATTTACAGTTCTCGACATTTAAATTTTTTGGCAATACATCTGTTATGGTAATTTGTCCACGTTTTGGGTAAGAAAATTATATTTCCCCCATATTTTCCTTAATTTATAATTATTTGTTGGTCATTAAATTTGGCACAGGTGGTGTCCTTGATACAAGCAACACTGTGACGTCTCTTAGAGCGCCCTATAGTCAATGTGCACAACCACGAAGAGAGCAACAAGCTTGGTGTAAGTATTTCCATAACAGTATGAAAGTATTATGTGATACTGAATTGAACTGATATAAGTTGAACTGGACTGAATTGCATTGATATGTTATTGAATACTTTAATACAATCTTTGCTCTATATTTATCCTCAGCTGGTAAAGGTTTCACAAGTCCTAGTAGAAATAATGATATCCTTGCAATAACAAAAGTCGACCAAATCGTTACCATGTGGAATGGTGGGGTTATGGACGACAAGTGGGGCATTGCAAGTCACTATCAACTTGATGGTCCTCTCAGCGTTGCACACTACAAGGACAATCAGGTCATCGTTGGATACAAAGACCAACTGAAACAGGAGACCTATCGTTCCATAAAAAAAATTAAAAAAATTAGGACAGTTGAGGGAAGCGCGACGAGTACCCAACACCTTGACAAAGAGAACAATGATCGCCCTGTGGTCGCGGTCTATGATTCACATTTAGCCTACAAGAATCGCCAACTGGTGGTCAATATAAAGCCCGATTTCCTGGCTTCTACGTGTGAAGGGAAGATTCTGGTTGGTGCAATGAGCCCAGCTAAAATCCAATGCATCAACATCAATGGGAAAACCTGTATCACCATTAAACCCACCATAGATGGGTGTCCCGATGATGTGCAAGTAAGCCTCAATGGCATGTACTGTAATAACAGAGATATCATTCATGTGGCACTTTCAGTAAACGGTAGCTCAAAGCTACATGTTAATCAGTACAATCTGCAAGGTCATTGTACTGAGAGTTTTAAATGTGATATCACTTTTCCCATCACTGGTTTTATTCTCACTGAGGATGATAAGCTGGTAGTTGCCGAACAGCACAAATTGAAGCTGTTCAAAATACCAGCGTAAATCTAAAGAGAAATAGGTTTGGACAAACATAAACAAATAATGTTATCTCAAAGCATATACTTGTTGGTGGTGATGATATCACATATCAGAGTTGTGTAGTCGAGTAATTTTCATGTAAACGAGTATTTCAAACAAACATTCCTTTGAATGAGTACGACTAGTATAATACTAGTAGGAGTACAAGTCCTTTGTCATGAGTACAATCACGAATTCTTGTACATGTATAGGCCTGATTCAAAATGCATCACGAATACCACATTAATGATTTATTGATTTCACACTAATGATTTCCCATGTAACGACAGACTGCTTTCACGCTTTCATGCGTACACGGTTGTCATGCATGCCAGGGAACATCCTTTAACACAGTCGTGGGTCTGATTCTCATACATGTAACTACGGTGGTCCAGTGGTCCCAAGTTCCTTCCAGCCTCGGTTCCAACATGAAGATGGGGATACTTGCTGTGTTTATTACTAGAGCCGAAACTCAGAGGTGTACATTTGTTGTAAAAGGTTGGGGTTGGGACGGGTGAGATGTAAGATTAATACTTCAAATGTCCACCCCTGAATTGTTCTCGTTATCGACAGCACGATAGTTAACTCAAACTAGCACAGGTTTGGTTTTTTGGTGTTTAATGTGTTTATTGATTCAGAGAAAATAAGGATACTTGTTGCGGTATTTGTTCCCTTGTAAAGTTGTATAAATAATTGTAACAAATATTTACAATTCTTTGATAAGAATTACCGGTTAAACAAAGACCGGCATGTCAACATACTCTTCAGTTTGTCTTAGGTTGTAACAAAAATAGTATTAGTTGAACTATAACATACCTATTTAAGGCATTTTATAATCCTGTAATTATTTTTGGAGCGGTAACAGGTAGCAGTATTTGATTATTAGTCTATGCATGGCTTAGTGTTAGTTACAAGTTTAAACTCTTACGGTTTTCAAAACAATGAAAGTAAACATTACTGAAATAATTTAAATAAAAACACATACAGTGATTGGAAAACTACCAATGTGTGTCTCGGTGTCCACGGTGTCTCAACCGTTGTTATTAACAACTGCACACACACTCACATCAAATTTACTAATATTAAAATTATGATAACAATTTTTATGCTAAGTGTCTTGAAACTATACACATTATATACAACCATAAGTCTATTATCAACATGAAATGTGCCACTCGTGTACTAACCTAGTCCACGGCATAGTACTCCAATGGATTTGGCCCATTCGTGACGTTTTGTTCAACAAAAGTTACGCGCAAGGTCGCAAAAAGAAGCAGTGCAGTTGTGTGAGAGAACTGTATCTTGCGCGCCCCTTAGCGTTTATTGCATTCTCCCCACAGGTGGCTGCACTGATGATTCGCCTACGTCTAGTTTAAGATTGCATCTAATTCCCTAGGAACTAGCTTCGCGTGGAAACGCCAATCCCATGATGCCCCACGGCAGGTCGGCTGGGGGAGCAAACCCCGTAACCAAACTTGCTGTGCGGGCGCGCATTTGGAGTACAATGACGTGGTGTTTAAATTATGTAGGCCTCATATGGTAATAACAATGAAGAATACTTTAAATTTAAACAAATGTAATGTTGTTGTTTTAAGGTCAAACAAAAAAAGATTACCGACAAAGAAATTGTTGAGTTACCCCACCGATTTTGAAGCCAACCTATGACCTAAGGAGTGAACGGGTTTACATTGGCAATTGATTACCCAACGGCCCAACTGATTACAAAATTACCGAGTTAATATCCGAAAGATAACTTGATGTTGGTAAAGTTACCAATCATCCAGACAAATGGTTCTGTCTGAAATTCTCTTAAAACCAAAACAAACTGTTGTACCTTCCCTTAAACTTATTAGATAACAAACTGTGTTATACTGTAAAATGAATCAATATTTTAAACAAGCAAGTTTCTCATTACCAGTTTGTATAGCATTGTTGGTTGTTAAAGTGTATGTTACAGTAATTATGAAGAGCAACATGAACAATTAATGATTAAAACACTGCGAGATAAAATAATATGATTACTATGCTCTGATGTTTGCAAAATAGATCAGTTATGTTAATTCCGGTTAATTTAAGTAAGAATAATTCTCTATCATTTGAATTTGTTCGCCTGCTGAACTGGATGTTTTACAAAAGCGTTGTATATGTTTGTTATGATGTTTGCATAATTTAGCGTCTTCTTATCAAATAAATAGTCCAAAAAAGTGAGGTCCACCAACATAGTATACGAGCCAGACTTCTAATCATATATCCACCCCCATAGTAGAACGAACTGTTAAAACATAGCTCATCATTCTATGAGATATTCGTCTGTTGTAGTTCACACAAGTCTGTGATATCTTCCCTAATGTTTTCTAAGAAGTTAACTATACTGAGACGCAATAGAAACTTACCACTTTTTCGACCTTAAATTATCAGTAATCACAATGCACAAATGTAATATGTGCACTCGCGGTGAAGTGGATACAGATGGGATCGAGTACAGTGGACAAAACGTGGACATTTCCTCAATAAAATGCCAACATTTCTAATCCAAATTGTTGTGTTGTCTTATTTTGAACCATTACAATTTTATGCTATTCCAAAACAAGTGGTAAGTTTCTATTGCGTCTCAGTATATATAAAAGTGATTTTATGTTTGTTGTTTCTTAAACAATGTTAACGTGTAACAGCTGTTCAGTAATTGTGTAAGCGAGATATCGCATCTAATTCATGTGGGATTTAGCAAATTGCAAAAGCTGGCAAATTGTAAATTAACACCCTGAATATATTATTGGCAAAGTTACTTTGATTTTGTTCATCCCAAAAATGAACCTGAAATGCTTGATTGACATAATGTCGGATTACAACAGTTGACATGAACACGTGGTTACCATAATTACTCTGAAAGTGTTCATTCACTTTGGTGTGCTTTGGCGAATACGACCAGGAGCTTCTTTCTGACGTCACCAAGTCCTTCAACAAGTTCACCGAGCTACGCGAAACTGTTTCTGATGTGACGTGGCAATCCTCTTAAACGTGAACACATTTCAAAATATACAGTGTTAGTTTAATGTTGGCCAAATTAAACTCAATCGCGTGAGCAATAAGCTTTTTGAACAAATAAGGAACAAAACCATCATTACATTTTCCAATCTTAAAATTTTACCATCTTGAAACCAAACGTAACTGAGCCAAATATCGGTTCAAGTACTCTCGCAAATGCTCAACCGATGACCGAAACATGTTTACCGGTCACGGTGGTGAAAACACACCCCATGTCTTATCTGTGTATTCATATAAAATTGTTGTAATGTGTGTTGACAAAGAAAACTAGTTGTCAACCGTTTATTTTAGTTTTCTTTATATATGTTTTTGAATTCATTTGGCTGTAAATAGTGCAATAATTATGTTTAGCTGTGCGGTCCATCAACACATTTAAACATTTTCATCAGAACATACAAAGCGTATTGTGAGAGGAGGAAAATATATGCAGATGTTCATAAAACATTTTTGCTATACACCTTTAGAAGGGAAGCTTAGAGTCTTCATAAACAAGCTTGATTTGAATTTAACATTTACAAATTAAATATTGAAATTGTTGAATAGACCATTGTTCCGTTGACCAATGACGTGAAATAAACCGAGTGATACGAAGCAATGTAAAACTGATAAGTCTTGTGATTTATTGAGTGTGTGATGAAGTGATTTCATAGAAGCAGTCGTACACTTAATGAAACTAATACTTTTCGTCTATAACAAACATCGATAGGATAGGATGAGTGAGACAATTATACCCTAAATAATTGTTATAGGTTCACTCAAGCATTTGTACTTCATTGTTTATCTTTATCTTTACACAGTTAAAGGTTATAATATTAAGAGTTGCACATGACTGTAAAGGATCTAGAGCCAAAGTATAAAACTGTCATCTAAAATATGTGTTTATGCAGTCCCCTGCCAAAGATTAAATATTAAAATATTTACTTTAAAAAATACACACAACTTAGAAATCACAATGCTTGAATGATTAAATGAAGTAATTTATTTACAAACCAGAAATTCACAATTTTTTTGTTTTAGGACAAGTTATCATCAAGTATGAGGAGTTTTCTACTTAAAAGGGGGAACAGAGTTTTTTTTTTAAGAACTGGTAATTGGTAACCGTTAACGCTTGAATGCATTGGAGCCAATCGCGCTCGTTATTTACCAGTGATATTCTGGCCAAATGAAAACAGTGGTTTGAATAAATGACGCCCTTATGCGGTTGTGACCTGTCCGAATTGCAACATGCACATAGGTTTCCATTGCGGTCCGAGATCACGACATGTATTTCCAATTTGGCGCCTTTTCAAAATAAGGACAGTGTACTGGGATTGTACTGACCGGCATAAATCTTACCACTGAACTTGTCTGTGTCATTTAAAGGGACAATATCTGAAGCAGCCACAGCTATATTTGTGTTAAAGGGACAATATCGTCATGATCAACAGTGAAAGGAATCGGAATACTAGTTTTAGATTAACTCTGTGACTGAGCATAATACCCCACATGATAAGGTCATATTACCGTAGCTGTTGCATAAATAAGCCAGTCAATGTGTTCATCTTAATCTAGGACACCGATTCAATGCCCTGTTGAAAGACTGCTCTGATTGTGACAATATTGTGCCTTTAAAGCAGTATCTCTTTGATTACTTGTCTTAATACGTTTTAAAGGCCTATGCAATATGAAATATTTAACTGGGAAACAATGCAAAAATATGATGTCATCACCTATGTGCCAATGTCCAATTGCAAATTGTTGTGTAAGGTGATTTTGTATTTATTATAATTTTCTTCTTACTATAAGCTAAATATTCATGAGCACATAATGTGATGTCATAGCAGGATCAGATGGTTGGTGTGCATGTATGGTTGGTTTGCATTTAACTATTGTTAAATTAAACAGTACACTCAATGTTCCATTAAATGGACTTCCAATTTTATTTAAACTGCCCAAAAGCATGGATGTATCTGCAAACATAATGTCATAATCTACATCAAATATATTTCCACAGACCTGTTTTAATTAAAAACAAAATAAAATGGAGTGTATTTGATATAGGTCATAATGAGTAAAGGGAATCTATTGACTGATAATTTCTCAGTAGACACTGGCTCGCGCTGTGATATTACACACAATGCTTGTTTGTTATGGCGTATTACTCACAGTGCAGACGGAGGGGTCGATCACCATAGAGTATGAGGTTGCTCTTTGCTGATTTTGATAAGCAAACACGCCCATATATATGTAAGAAGCTTTGACCAATCAAATCATCCCACCTGATATGTCGAGATAGAGAAAGATAATTGATATACGTTATGGCATCGTATAATTATATTCATTCGTAACCAACTCATTGTGAGTAATTTACATGTTTATGTACAAGCATTAAGTATCGACCAATCGGATCACACGTGTGCAGTGACATCTTGAGGTGACTTCAATCATCATGACCAATCAGTACTTTACACACAGTGTTGATGTTTGCAACAAATTGCCGCACTCATCGTGCGACGGCAGGCTTCATTTCTACGTTGAATTGTTTGCTGTATAGTCCTGTTTTCACCCGACAGTAATTTGTTGATGTTACGACAGTGATTGGGCGAAAACCGGTAAATGTTATTATTCGATTTGATTTGCCTCGCAAAATTGTACTCTTCATAATCTGAACTCAACCATTAGAACTACCACAGTTAAAATGACGCAGCAAATATTCGTGATGTGTGGTCTCCATTTTAAACTGATTTTAGTGGCATTGGTTCCAATTATAACTCAAGTGGTAAGCTATGGAAGTACATGCAATAGATTGGACCACAAATTACTCCCAGCGGAAAACAGAGTCCTTAAGAATTTCACATACCAGACGAAAACTGTACCGCATTATGTCATCTGCGGACGAGAATGTAACATTGATAAGGACTGTAAGTCAATCAACTTCTTTACAGGTAATAAACTGTGTGAGTTGAACAATGCCACGAGGGCTGAGTATCCTGAATCCTTCGTTGAAGATCAAGAGAGTGTGTACTTCGATGCAAATGAAGACACACCTCTCTTCGCATTGCCTGATATGTCCTTAGATCGCTACAGAAGTTGTAAGAAGCTTTTGGAGGCAGGTTACCGCACTAGTGGCGTCTACAAGATATACCCAGAGGGACTTAATGATGGTATCCAAGTCTGTTGCGACATGGACATTGATGGCGGGGGATGGATTGTATTTCAGCGGAGAGAGAATGGCAGCGTGGACTTCTACCGCAATTGGAGTCAGTACAAGTCTGGCTTCGGTGATCTAAGCGGGGAGCATTGGCTAGGCAATGACAACTTGGTGAGTCTAACCTCTGATATATCACACGGGACATGGAATCTCCGAATAGATCTCACTGATTGGAATGGAGATGTAGCATTCGCGAAATACTCGGATTTCAAAATCAGTGGCGAAACATACAAACTGAATATCGGCGAATACGATGTGAGCAGCACTGCTGGTGACTCTCTTGGGTAGCTCAAGGGAATGCACTTCTCAACAAAGGATAATGACAATGATAATTGCTCAGATGAGCCGGAGGGTAATTGTGCACAACACTATGAAGGTGCCTGGTGGTTTAAAAATGGAATTGAATCGCACTTAAATGGCCATTATTACGAAAATAGGGATGCTCAGAATAACAAAGGCATTGTTTGGTATAACTGGAGAAAAAGCTTCAATCCTCTTAAACAATCGAACATGAGAATGCGTGAAACAGACATGTAAGTACGTAATTTTTTGTTATGGAATGTAATGTTACACAAAAATAAACAAAGAGTAACTGTAATATTTAAACTTTTTACTGTGATGTATTCGAAAATATCGAAACCTAAGCATGACTTTAGATATCAAGCCTACGTTTACATTAAAATATTTAATTTCCCAGAAAATACAATCGGATGATTTTTTTCTGAATAATAATATAAATTTGCCTAAACGACGCTTTAATTATAAAATAAATTAAAGTATGGCATTACAAATTATTCACTTAAAACGATTAACTGAAATATAATTATTACTGCTAATAATAATTTCGTCTAAATTGTCATAATTTTACCGAAGACCAGAATAGCCCATTATAAAGTTGGTAATGGCGTGCCGATGTACTGGAATCAGCCTAAGATTAGGCCCACCTCGTCGATACATTTTCATATTTGCATATGAGAATAACCGTTTGAAGCCGTTATACACTATATGGAAATGTTTGCTATTGGAATTTACCTTAATGTAGTCATCAAGAGAATACGGGAAATGTATTCACGTTTTTCATATCCATTCTAACTAAGTTTACTAAAATGATTAGCACTGATAGCACTGATTAACAATGATATTTCAAGTGTAAATTGCCTTTAACTACATGCATGACTTCAATATGGACCACAGAGTCAAGTTTAAAACAATGATCGAATTCATCTTTATATCAGTAAATTATGTTAACAATTTATTTTGGATATTTTTTCTTCAGTGCAGCCTTTTACTACATCATTGGTATTGTTCTTTTAATACCAGTAATTATTGTAGTGGTCCACATGTTTTTGCCGAAGTACCTACATTTGTTGGGTGCGACACTCGTTATTAGCCGTTGTGGACTAAGATAATTAATGTACCATTATTCATAGAGTGTTTGTAATAATAAACTTTATGGAATAGTTTTTAGGCTACATGTTTTTTTCAAGGAAAGCACGAAGTTAACCCTGTTTGCTTTTTCCGAGCCATGTAAACATTGTGCTTTCAACAACAACAACAACAACAACAACAAAAAGACTGTAAAAAAAAATTGTATTTTTGTTTGATTTTGAATGTTTATTTCGCATTCTTTAACCTGTATCAGTCTCAAAGGAGATATTAAATAATGGACAATATCATTATCAATTAATGACAGTTATATTATTTATTGTTTTAAAATTTAGAAAAATAAGAGTTGATCGTCTAAATATTTTGAGTGTTCCGAAAAATAAAAAATATATGATATTACTAGAAATTTACGAAAAAGGAGCTTAATTATTCACAATATAATTATTAAGATAGTCATTAATAACATAATCATTAATAAACTTGTATTGCCGTCATCAGCAAGTTGTGAAGAAAAAAATCTTCAATTTTCTGAACAGGAAATTTAAACTTCGCAGCCAAAGATTTGTAGTATGTAGATGAATATGTATATAGGTCACGAAAAACATAAATGTAGCCTAATAAAAACTAATTTGTATTTGAAGAAACAACATCATGAAAAAAAATTATTTTAGAGTTTGGTCATAAATATTAACATTTCCTTTGTACAGTGTTTCGCAGTTAAAATATCAAAATGTACATAATAATAGTGGTATAATAAAATAGTCTTTTGATTTTGAATTTAAATTTCTGTACGCAGAGAAGAGGCAATATTTGACATTTGAAATCATGAAAACTTAGCAAGATAATTTATATCAACGTGCGTGCCCTAAACACCGCAAAAACTATAATATAAAAAGTATTTTCAAACAGTAATTATACGTAGAGTGAATTTCATAACATTTGTTTAGAGAGCAGATGGTAAACCACACTATTTGAAAAGGTGTTATTTTAATACCGGCAGATTTTTCTCCAGTTTAAAACATTTTCCCATTGTCCCAGTTATTAGACTATTTGACATATTATTCGGTAACCTGAGTAAGGTTTATTAGCATATTGATGTTAAATTGATGTTAAATTATGAATATTTTGATGAGTGTTTTATATACGTACAGTGTTTTCTTCAAAATGGAAGGTACAACATTGGTTATGTTAACAAAACTGTTTATATATGGTTTATGCTTACTTTCTTTGAATCAAGATATACGGTACATAGAACAATCAATGTGAAAGTTTATGCTCAATGTGGAGTCTCAGTTACAAGAAAAATGTGAAAAGGCATTCACTTCAGATAAAAACCTTTTTCCAGGGTGATTGGTAGCTAAAACAGCGTCAAATTAAGTTAATTAGTTTTTGTAAAATAATGTTTTACTTTTGTAATCAGCCAATAACCTAATGCTGTACCTTCCCTTTAAGACATGGCTTATTGTGAATGATTACGTTAATTCGCCTGTATATAAAGCAGCATTGTTGTATTAGATGTGAGGGGCCGTCAAAAACTGTCGACATTTTCACAGGAGCAGAAAAAAATGAGGACCGGACAAATGTAATTTCTCTTTTAATCCATGCAGTTAAAACTGATATAAGGTATAATTGACAATATAATATACTGGTGGTGTTAACGTGAGGTATATGAGGTGGTTCATATATGAATTATAAATAATTAAATACTCTGCATTTCAACTTCACATTAGTACCCACTGGTCTTTGAGTCAGCATCATTCCCTGTTTTCTTTCTGGCGTTCCTGGGAATATACACCTTGAACACCTTGGAGGATTAAAGTTAACACCACCGGTGTTATTTAAACACCCCAATATGTAAACATACTCCTTGTGGAGGGAAGGGTTCCTCACTATTGAATTACTCGTGAAAGTGTCGACATTTTGAGAAAGTGTCGACATTTTGAGTTGTAAACATACTCATCGAAAAGGGAAGGGATCCTCACTATCGAATTACATAGTGAAAGTGTCGACATTTTGAGATGAAACATGACATGTGTTTGTATATAAAAAGCGATTGCTACATTGAAAAGTGACGTTGAATAAAACTGAATGACTATGAAGTGATCAAAAAAGCTAAATGTATTCTGTTATGTTTTTATTTATGAGTGTCAAGGTACCGTTAATCTAAAAACAAAACAAAAAATTAAAAAATGCCAACGAATTGAACTTGAACGTCGACCGTGTTTGTAATTATGTTACATTTTCAATTTTAATTTAAATTCAATTTCAATTTCATTTTATTGGTACTTCAAAAGATATTTGCCTACTATACATGAAACACAAATAAGAAACAATAATGAATACATAATTAAATTACATATATTTAATAAATAAATCAATTAGTTAGGCAAAATAATAGAAGCAATACTTAAAAAATATCACAAAAACCTTTTAGTGTGGCTATAAACAATTACCAGAAAAACATTGGGCGAAATGAACTCATATTATGCATCTTAATAAATATTTATGAAAATATGGCAACTAGAGAAAAAAATAGGTTCGCTACTGAGGACTACTGGCATGTCTATGCCAAGGACTATTTGCATGCAATACAAAACAGCTTTAAAATATCTACGGTGAGAAATGGCTCGGAGAACAAAATCACCGTGAAATTGTGTAATGGCCTTAACCACTTAACCGACTTTGCTCTGGGAGGATAAGTCGTCTATTGAAGGTTTGATAAAAACTGATATTGGAGAACCTTGGCTTCACTAAGCTGCTTTTGATTTTCATGGAAAAGTGTACCTTAATTAAAAAGGGATTTAAATAATCACAAAAATCCGTTTACAATTTGAATGCTGCCTTGCTTTCGTTTAGAGAAGAACTGTATTTAAATATACCCCCAGTGCATGTAAAACACTGCTTGCGAGATCGTGCATTGATCATAAGCGTAAATCAGTCAAAATATTAAAAATATTTAGCTTACTGGTTTATTCTAAATTGTTTTGTACATTAATACATTTGACACCCAAATTCGGAAGTAGTTACACAAACTTATGTCTGGTGACCAAGCGAAACGGACGGGAAATGTATCTTTTGGGGAAAAAATACATTATTATGAAGAGATGCCTCCCCACACACACACTCTCTCTCCATTTACTACGCGAGATTTGAAATTTGAATTTTAGTTGAAAAGACTCCCCCTCCTGTAACCTCCCCCCCCCCCCAGAGAGGTTCTATTTCGGGGAAATGCAACTTGGATAGCATTTAAGTCAGCCCCTCCCCCCCATCCAATTTGACTTCTGGATCCGCCCAATCAGGGAATGGTTGCTGGCAATACGAAACAGCTTAAAAATATCGACGATGCGAAATGGCTCGTGTTGTTGAAAGCTATATCACCGTGAAATTGTGTATTGTAGTCTTGATGCTTCTATTAAATCGACTTCGCTTTGGTAGGGACAAAGTTGTCGGTGGAACGTTTGATTGTGTTTTATGTGTGTTTTGCAGAAACCTTGGCTTGACTAAGTGGTTCTTAATTTCCCCCAGAAACGTGTGCTTTAATTATAAAAGCATTTTCAAAATCTCCAGATAGCTGTTGTAATGAAGATCATGAGAGCCCGTCGTTGTTGTACCAAACTGACCTCGTATCCTAGTGAATAATTGTATTTTATGGGTCTTTTTTCGGAAAACAGTTAGGGCAAAAAAAGGTCTCCGATTTCTGGTCATATGTCGGCTTCAAAATTGTTGCGGTGACGCATTTTTTATTTTTTTTAAATTTATTTATTTATTATATTTATTTTTATAATTTTTTTTTGTGATACATGTATACGCGGTTATTGGAACCAGACTAAATTTCCCATACACAAAGTATGGTGGCTCAAAGAGGCCTCATAAATCAGGCAAACGTTCGTACCTCTATGCGAAAAAGTCGTTTAAAGCACAGCACGGCAGAATTCCAATCGATCCAGCTATTTGGCTGCAATTGGACATTGTTTCATAGCCAGAAAAATAATAAAAATAAAAAGAGACCGGAGACTTTTTTGTTGCATTATTGGAACCAAAAAAATGCCGATGCGCGGGTCTGAGGCGAGGCGTGCGGAGACAAGAAACCGTAGACTAACAATAAGGTTTGAGCCACCGTGGGAAATGTGACTAATGGAATGTGTTTTTATGAAACTAAAGCGAATAACAGTAATCCTAATGCGCATATAACGTCCATCCTTGAAATCGTTCTCTTGGGCGATGAACTATACCAGCAAATAATAATTCAGACGTAAATATCAAAGCAAAACCTAACATAGTTAAAATGCTTAATAACTTCCTAATCCTTCCTAAATAGATAAGTCTTAAGACCTGACTTAAAACTATAAACACTGTTTGCTTCCCTAAGTTGATTATAACAAGCTGGTTTCACAGAAGAGTACCAACTACAGAGAATATCCTATCACCTGCGGAGACCAGCCTTGATCTTGCTCTAGTTATATGCCAGGAAGAACGAGTGACTCAGATAAATAGACTAGACTGAAAACGATGGAGACTGCATGTCGAAAACAAACTTCGTTTTCCATTACATCTATTTAAATGGAGTATACTTCTTTGTTAAATACCCGATACAAAAGCTATTAAATTACAGTAAAAAGTATTACAAATGTGAATTACATATTAAATTGCATGCAAACAAATCTAACTGCATTTTGTCTATTCCCCCAAGAAATAAAATAAATAAATAAATAAATAAATAAATAAATAAATAAATAAATAAATAAATAAATAAATAAATAAATAAATAAATAAATAAATAAATAAATAAATAAATAAATAAATAAATACTTTTTTACTTTTTTCAAGGAAAACTTTATTTCAAAATCCTTGAGGAATACAGTATATACAGAATTAAAAGAATAATAATTAAATCAGAACTTGACAGTCAATTTATGAGATCAATATACATGAATTATAATTAAATCAATCAGTATAATAATTGAAACAAAAAATAGCGATCAGCAAGAATCAGTAATAATTAAGCGGGGAAGGTGAGGACTTAGGGAAGGGAGGAAGGGAAGAGGAGTGGGGCCCACTGGCGTCTGGATGTGGCACCTCGTGCCCACTGTCAGTAGGCCCCTGTTGGGAAAAAGTCAGGCCACCGGGGTGGGCGGTGAAAAGACACCACGTCCCGCCGAGGAGGGGCGGCGACTACCCACGCCTCGGTGACCTGGGGAGGGAGGGAATAAATAAAAAAATAATAAATACTTTATACTTTTTCAAGGAAACATTTTATTCAAAAACTCCTTGAAAGACAGTATTTACAAGTATATATATTTTTTATAATCATTAGAAAGAATTTATGTTGTAATTAAATTAACCATGTCAGTTTACCGATAGTTTAGACAAAAAGGGTGTTATTGATTGACCACTTGTCAAGGAAAGATGAGATAGAATTGATAAGTGTGTAGTAATTAAGTTCAAGGATAATTTTATTTTTGAGGCGGTATTGCCAGACAGTGAGAGGGTCAGATTTACTGCACGTACGGTATAACCAATATATTATGTTTTTCAAGCTAATAATGAGAAAGTTTGCCAGGCGGACGGCCATTTTGTCTCGACTCTGAGCATAGGGAATGAGAGTCCAATAGGTGTCGAAACTGATAGCGAGGTTGGGTAGGAGGCGGTCGATGAGCCGATGGAGAAGACGAAGAGCAGGTTGAATGGATGGGCAAGTGATGAACAGGTGGACAATAGTGCCTCTCTCGCCGCACCATCCACAGGTGGAGGAGATGCTGGGGTTTAGATGATGGAGGACCGGTAGTGAGGTAAGACGTTATGTAGAAGTTTGTATTGGACGTCCCTTCTTTCTTGGATGTGGGAAACTGATAAATTGCCTTCCAAGGAACGTGGTGGGAAGGCGGAAAATAGCCAAGTCCGTGCCAGGGAGTAAGTGGAGCTGAAGGTAAGTCGTTCATTTGGTTGTAGAAACTGTACAAAGTCTTAGAGGTTGAAGAAAGGGCGTCTTTGTCGACATCGAAGAGAACCTGGCCGGGTGAAGTAGGGCGAGAGGGACATCGCGAAGTTGAGCAGGGAGATGAAGGAATCCAGTCAAGTTGAAAAGCGTTGGGAAAGACGAAGTCAAGGACTGGTGCAGGCGAGAGGTCTTTACTCAGAAGACGAGATGACAAAGAACGAGAAGATGCAGAAGACAATTGGGTTCCTGAGCTTGAAAGCCACTTTCCAGTATTGATGTTGAGTAGGTTCTTGATGAGATAGATGTTGTTGTCCCAGAGTCGAGAGGCGAAAGCCGTGCCGCCCGGCAAGGGATCGATTAAAGGTGGGTAAATTACCGGTAAATTTAGGACATGGTTGATAGAGTCCGGAGGTGTTTCAATACGAGCTTCGAGGGTCAACCAGGCACGCAAGACCTCACTGTAAAAAACTGGCAAGCTGGTGAAAAATTTGGGTTCTAAGTTAAGTAGGAAAAGTTGGTAATTTAAATCTAAACGTTTATATTGACGTAAGTATACGTCCATCATCAAAAAGCAAGGGTGGGTATTAAATTGAAGGTAACGTTGTAGATGTTTGAACTTGAAAGTGAGACTGCGTGCCTGGAGACAAGCCAGACCAAGTCCACCTTTATTACAAGACTGTGAAGAATTTGTTTTTTAAGGAGATGGCGTTTGTGGGAGCAGACGAAGTCGACAAGCATCTTTTGGAGTTCACCTAGGATGTTTTCGGGACAAGACAAAACGGCGAGAGAGTGAAAGACTTTGGTGGCAGCAATTTGATTGGCGATTAATACTTTGCCTTTGAAAGAAAATATGGGAGAGAGAGGTTTCCAGCTGGTCAGGGTTTTGGAGAGTTTTGCTTTACAATTTTCCCAATTTTGTTTGTTGTAATTGTTGTTATTTCCCAGGTGAACTCCAAGAAAACGAGCCCTGATTATTCCAGTGAAAGTTCAGGGGCTTGTCGCTTCGTCCGGTCCATGAGCCGACCCATAGACCCTTGGATTTTTCATAGTTTAAACTCGCAGCAGAAGATTCGCTGAAAAGATTGTACACTCTTTGAATTGTTTCAAAGCCCGAGTCGGAAGTGACGAAAATTGTGACGTCGTCAGCATAGGCCGAGACCGAGCAGTAATTGTTTGTATTAGGTAAAAGAAAACTTTGACCCTGCATTTCATTTCTAAGTTTGTTAAGAAAGGGTTCAATTGCAATCGAGTACAGCAGCCCCGAGAGCGGGCAGCCTTGTCGAATTCCTTTCAAAAAGGGAAACGGCGCGGTCAAGGAGCCACAAACTTTGATGTGGCTCTCGGCGCTGCTATTACAAGAAGATTGAGGTGTGAAATAAATTTGTCCCCGAACCCCATGGCTCTCATTGTACTGAAAAGGTAGACGTGGTCAACGTTGTCAAACGCTTTGCGCTGATCAAGGTTGACCACGCCAAGAGGAAGATCATTAAAATTACAATAATTAATCACATCACGTAAAAGGTTCAGGTTATTATAGATTGTGCGCCCAGGGACGCAGTAGGATTGATCATCTTGTACAACATTACCAATAAATTGTTTTAGTCTATTCGCAAGCAGCTTGGCAAAAATTTTGTAATCCGTATTAAGGAGCGAGATAGGCCGCCAATTTGAAATTTCGCAGAGGTCACCCTTTTTAGGGATTAGGGAGATAATGACTTTGTTGAAAGAGCGTGGAAGGAAGCCAGAAAAAACGGCAAAATTTAGAACATCGAAGAAATCATTTTTTAGAAGAGGCCAGAAGAAAGTGTAGAATTCAGAAGTAAGGCCATCAAAACCCGGCGTTTTGTTTTTGCCAAGCTGCTTGACGGCATAGTCTTAATTCGTCGAGACGCATAGGAGTATCAAGGTCCTCGGCGTCTCGAGGATCCAAATTTGTTAAATTACATAAAAGGGATCCGAGGGCGCCCTCGTCAGTTGGGACATGGCTGTAAAGCTGTTCATAGAAGTTTCGACAGTGTTTTCTAATTTCTTCGGGGTTTTCGGTAATTGTTCCATTGGGGAGGCGAATGCTAGACAAGGTTTTAGACTGAGAGTGATGTTTTTCAAGGTTAAAGAAATAGGATGAGCTCGTGTCCACTTCATTTAAATGTTGAACACGAGATCTGACGAGGCGCCCTGGGCTTGGTTTTAAAGGAGAATATTTAATTCGTTACGTTGTTGTTCTAAGATGTGCTGCGTCTCGGGTGTGATGTTTGGCGCAGATTGAAGTTCTTGGATGTAGGAGTTTATGCGGGAGAAAGACGAGCGCTTTTCTTTAGCAATTTTAGAACTATATTTTTGGGTTATGGTTTTGATTTGGGCCTTGCCCAAATCCCACCACATGCCTATACTGTTAAAAGAGGATTTTTCATTTTGCCATTGGGACCAGAAGAGGTGTATAATTTCACGGTAATTTTTATCATCAAGGAGAATTATTAAATTGCCAGTAGGCGCTCCCTCTATGCTGAGGGGAAGGAAGCTTTAGGCGGAGGCGAACTGCAGAGTGGTCAGACAAAGAGCAAGATAGAATTTCACATGTACGTGTTGAGGGTAAGAGATTGGCGGAGGTGTAGACACGGTCAAGCCTAGCTTTAGAAAATTGATCAGGAGCAAAGGTTTTTTTTCGCATCCAAGTGAATTTTTTTTTAGTAGGGTTCAATCTGCGCCAAACATCACACAGGTTTAAATTATTCATACTATTTTTGAGAGCCACTGAGATTCGGGGACGATGCTCGGTCGGCCTATCCGCTCGATCCATAAGAGGATCAAGCGTGGAGTTAAAGTCACCTCCGACGAGAATGGCGCCCTCAGCCTGCTGGCCACAGTGAGAATCAAATTTGTCAAAAAAGGACAAAGCGATGCTGTCTTTCTGGGGGACGAGAAAGTTGTAGATATTAAAAACAGAATTGTTATGTTTAACTTCGGCAAAGAGGATGTGGCCAGCAACAATAACACTGGAGGCTACAAGGTTGATATTATTCCGGGTTAAAATGGTCACCCCTGAACCAGGTGTGGTACCAGGAGCACAACTGGGGGTGTAATTGTGCCAGTTTCTCCAGCACAGACTTTTTCCGTTAATGTGTAAGTTTCTTGCAGTAATATGATGTCAGGTCTTGGGGTTAAGTTAGACATGTAATGATAAAAGGTGACGTTACGAGTAGTATCAAGACAGCCTCCAGTGTTAAGGGTAACTACCGAGAGCGCCATAAGCAAGGAAATGAGAGTGTACAGTCTATCCATCATGAATTTGAGGAAATTAGGATTCGAGTTTCTTAACCAGTTTGCGAATCCTATGCTGCATGTTGTAGGGCACCAGGGAACTATTGTTTAAGGGCCTCAGTTGTTGTATGAGGCCCTGAATGTCCTTGGTGAAGGTCTGGGCGATGGACATGGGGTTTCTTTGTGACTTTACTTTTGACAGGAATTTAACGATTTGTGACTCGTTTGGGGACCGGGCATAATTGGAAGCACTATCTGGGATGATTCATCATCAGTGGATGGTTGTGAACCATCCCAGGTAGAGGAGTCGGTGTCCGATGCTGCAACTACGGAGTTCGGAAAGGGGGTAGACGTGGAGGTGGGGGGGTTGGGGGTAGGTTTAGGGACGGATCTTGGGGCAGGGATGGGGGCAGGGATGGGGACAGGGGTGGGGGCGGGTCTTGGGCTAGGAGTGGGAGTGGAGCTAGCTGTAGGGGCGGGGCTATGGGCAGGAGTGGGGACAGGGACGGACTGAGGGGAGGGGGAAGGGGTGGGGGTGGGAGCGGGGCTAGTGACAGGGGTAGAGTAGGGGGTAGCGGAGTGATGAGGACTAGAGGGGGAGGGCTGAGTGTCAAAATCCATGTGTGTCGTGTCATCAGGTGTGTCGTGGTTGAGGATCTGCGAGAGGGTCGGGGTCTGGGGTTCGGGGGCTTGGGCCTTTTTCCTTAGTTTACGTTGGGGCTGCGGGGATTTCAGGGATACCAGGTGAGGTGTGTCATCTTCAAGTTTCTGGGGCGAAAGCTTGCGCTTGGGTGACAGCCTCAGTGAAGAGCCTAGTGAGGGCAGGGGGAGTGCCAAAAAAAAAGAATTGGGTTGTCACGAGCAGGTGACTTAAGGGCTGTTTTCACCCGTGAGTACCCGGACGAGGTCCCGGCGGCAGACTCCACCCCAGCAGGACCACTAGCCCCACCGGCCGCAGTCGCAGCCGAAGCTGCGACCGGCTTGTCGGATGAGGCCGAGGGCCCCGCAGAGGAGGCGCCCGCCCCCGAGGACCCCGCCGCAGGTGCCCCCAGGTGTGAAAGGGGGCGGGGCTTAGGGACGGGGGCAATTCTGTGTTTGAAAACCTCCTGCGACGGAGTCGGGTACAAAAAGGCGGCCTTGGAGGGTCCGGCTAGTGGGGTGGTATTATAGGGTTCTGTGGTGGGCGGGCGGTGGTGGGCGGGCGGTGGAGGGGTTGGACTTCTTAGGGAGGTGTTTGGGGTCAGATTTCTTATTCTTACCGTGAACGAAAGTTGGTGGGGGGTTGAGGGGGTGGGTCGGTTCTTGTGGTTCGTCGTCGTTGTCGGGTGGGGGGCGGGGCTTCTTGCAGGAGCGACTGATGTGGCCAAACTCACCGCAGTTGAAGCCTCGCACCGACTCCGTAGATAAAAACACGATAGTTAGCACCAGAAAAGGAGAAATTAATGTGACTGGGGAGAGTGACGTTGGGTTTGACTAGGACCTGGACGTGGCGGCGAAATGACATTATGTGGGACAGCTGTTTGTTCTTAAAACCAAGGGGTATGGGCCGGATAGGGGATACAACTTTACAAAAGCTCGATATGTTGTGAAGAAGGACAGAATTAGGGATTTCGGGATATACATTAGACAAGGTTAGGCGGGTGGTTGGTTGAACAAGGGGGCTGAGTTCCAGAAAGGAGTCGCCGTGGGTAAGACCCAGCGAAATAGCTTCGGTTGCCTCCTCTCTAGAACCCAGGTACACGGCAATACGGTTATTAGAAATTCTACTTGCAGAGACAACATGAATGTGTGCTGGCATACAATTGTTAAATTCCTGCATATAGGATTCAATGGACACATTGTCTATGACTCTGAAAGACGCCCCATTCTTCCTGGTGACGCCCGCGAACGGTTCGTCACCAGGAACAATGGGCTTGGGGCCAGCCACGCTTGGCTGACCCACGTCTGAGGTTCCCGCCTGACTGGCCATGGCGGCCAGCCCAGAAAAAAAGACTACACAAACTAAACAAAAAATACACATAAAATACACGAAAATAACAGATATTTACACGGTGGGCTTGGTCTATGGGTATCTATATACAATAAATTACACTATAATATAAATACAAGGACCTTACCAGGTCAGAAAGAGCTAAGATTTAGGCCTTACACGGGAGCTCGAGAGAAACACGTCCGCTCACACGATAAATAAATAAATAAATAAATAAATAAATAAATAAATAAATAAATAAATAAATAAATAAATAAATAAATAAATAAATAAATAAATAAAATAATTAATTAATTATGTTAAATAAATAAATAAATATACATACATTTTAATTCTGATAAAGTGCAGATGCATATTTTACAGAAATTTTACAAATGTTATACAACACTTTAATACTAATAAAACGGGAAGATGCTTTCTCTTTTTTCAAATCAATTAACACACCTAAAACTGCTTAACGATTGAGGTTGGGGTAGGCGTGAAAAAACCTACACTTCAGGGCGCAAATACCACAAGCCTGGTTCGATGGTCTTGCACCCATACCCCTTGCCTACGGCATTTGATGCTGATGCAACAGGTAAACTACCGGGTCTATATCAGGATTTGATTGCTCTTAATATTTTCATTAAGAAATACAAAAGAGCTTAAATCTAGTTCAGGCTGAGACCAATTCCCCGTTAAATTGTGTATTGAAATCCAGAGGCCTCTTAACGTAATTTGCCCTGGTAGGATAATTGTCATCAGTTGAACGTTATAGATGCACAACAGGAGAACCTTGGCTTGATAAGGATGCTCTTAATTTCTCTGAAAACGTGTGTGATATTTAATATAATATAATTTTGTTTTCTTTTTTCGGCCGTCTTGACTTGGCATAGAGAACAGCTTTTATATTAGGTTTTGGGGATACAAATTATAAATGATTTATAATAAGAAAAAGCGCAACCAAACTTCTGAAAACTGCATGTTGATAAAAAAGTCGTTTGCAATTAATATTTTCATATTTAATACCAATACAATGTTTGTTGGATTGGGGCTGAGGAACAAAATACTGGCGTGTCTTAATCAATTAATATGGTTCCAGTTACAATCATTTATGAACAGATACTACCATTATACGCCTACCTGAAATCTAACATCCTAAAATTGTTGCATACCCCAAATACAACATAAATAATATACAATCATTATATGTATTTATTTATTTATTTATTTATTTATTTATTTATTTTATTTACTTTGTATTTATTTTGTTTTAGATATAGTTGTATAGACTGAATGACTTCACGAGAGAACTTACCCTGGCCTGTAATTATTTGTTTATTATTATTATATTTCTTTTTCATCACTATTTGTTAAATTTGTAAACTCCTCCGTCACTCGTGGATCAGTATTGAGCTTAAATTATATGTATAAATGTTTCAATTATATTTTTAAATTTCTTTATCATTGTCGGCTTTCAAATTAATAACCAAATTCATTTTATTTATGTTAATTGTCCTCAATACTCAAATTTTGCTTTTAGAAATGTCTTCGATTCACTTTGATCATTAAGGTCCGCAGTTAGCAATAATCTGAACAGCTGTGTTCATTGTAACGAACATCAACGTATGTTTACATTGAAATGCATTGCATCCATTTACATTTTTGTTTCGCGAACTTATGTCTTCAAGGAGGTGTTGATAGATATTGTGGATAACAATTATTATAAAGTTATGTATTGATCTGTATAATGAAAAACAAAGAAATAAACCAGCAATTGCTTATACATAAAACAGCCGTTTGTAATGAATCTTGACTTTAAATGCAATACAATGGTTGTTGGCTGTGTGCTGAGACAACAGGAGACGGGTCTGTATCAGGATTTAATTGCTCGTGATATTTTCATAAAGAAAAACAAAAACAGCTTAAAATATCCATACAATGGGTCGTGAAATTGTGTATTGAAATACAGAGGCCTCTTAACTGACATCGATTTAGAAAGATAAGAGTCTTTGGCTAAACGTATAGTAGAAACATATAGTGGAACCTTGGCCTGAAAACGTTACTCTTACATCCCTGGAAAAAAGGTACTTTAATTAAAAAGGGATTTAAGCAAAATCAAGAATCCGTTTACATCATTTTTATCATCTTATTTATTGTTGTTTCTTTGGCCACCGCGCTTCGGTAAAGAGAACAACTTCTATATAGGGTAAACTAAGGGAATAGGAATCCTTCTTTCTAATTGCAAATTGTATTTGTATTATTATTTTTTTATGTTTCGATGTGAGGACCCCAATGGAAATAAGCCTATGTATGTTATTGGCTTTTTGGGTTATCCTTGGATAAATTTGGTATGTTTTTCTCGTATCTTTGTAATGTGTTTTGTATTTTTGTCATCTTTTTATCCGAATAAATTCAATCAATCAATCAATCAATCATGGAAGATAGACGCCCTTGTACGTATTGTGTCCTCATTTATGCGGTCTCTATGTTAAAGTAAAAATGTCATCCTGGGGTGTCGTGGCCGAGCGGTCTAGATTACCGGATTCAAGTTCTGGTGTTAGCAACAGAATGTGGGTTCGAATCACGGCCGTGACACTTGTGTCCTTGAGCAAGACACTTAATCATAATTGCTTCTCTCCACCCAGGGGTTAAATGGGTACCTGTGAAGGCAGAGTTGGTTTGCTCTATATGCGCTAGAAATGGCAGCAATTGAGCTATATACTCCCCAGGGAGCTGAGATGGTTTCAGGAATGATTTATGAGCCTTATGTCTTTTATGAGCAGGGATAATAATATAATGCGCCTTGAGCACCACTTAGTTGGTGGATACGTGCGCTATATAAATCCACACATTATTATTATTATTATTATCATAGCGTTGTTCTGATAACAAAGGGTACGTACAGAACAACAGATTGCAAAATGTACCAAGGGATCCATCTAACCTTAACGATCTGTATTTGCTCAGTTTACTTTAAATATATCCATGTCAACATTTGCTGTGCTCAATAGGATTCGGTTATAAATGTATGAGGTTGCACAAAGATCATGGAGATGGTTCAAGGTTAAACAATTTCTGAACCAAGATTACCATGGTGAAAAACATCCAGAATATGTGTTATTCACCATTCTTACTTTTATGGAAGGAACAACATTGGTAATTGCCAAATGATGAAAGTATTGAATTGCTACACTGTCAAATATTTCTGTATTTTTACACAGATTTTTTGTCTGTTTTTTCCAATTACATATTTGTTGATGTAAATAAACCTGTATCTGTCAATATTATTGTATTTATTTTCACATATTTTTTCATTTTAACCATACTTTCATAAAAATACAGTCGAATTATGCGAATTCTTTGTTTTTTACAGCAGTTGTGTAGTAAATGTGCATGTGTTTGGCTTTCTATAGCAAAATAATAACAGATCTGTAATTATATTTTACAAAATTAACGGTTAAATAAAATATCAGGCAAAGTGCCGGCAACTCTGTTGACAGCACTTTCTGTCAATTTACAAAACAATTTTTAGAGTGTATAATAAAAACTTACATAGATCACAGTGTGTACATGTATCAGTCACCCAGATAAACTATTTAATTTTAAGTTATTTCATTTAAGAGAAAAGGGTGATTGTAAAAAGTAAACGTTACATAATTTTACTTGTTGTGAAACATAACAACATTTAAAACCTGCAAAATGTTCTATTTTTAGTGTTGTTTTTCTCAAAACAATTAGCACCTATATTGTGATTAAACACAGGGAACAGCTGTGTTTACGTTTGTCCTAACGAGCATCAAAGTAAATTTTACATTGAACTGCATTGGACCAATGAACATTATTGATTTATAATATTATAAGAAAACAACACATATAGTCTGAAAACAGCGATTGCAGGTCAATAAAACAGTCGTTTGCGATGAATATTTGCGTTAAATACAAGTACAATGGTTGTTGGCTTGGTGCTGAGACAACAGGAGAAACTACTGGCGTGTCTGTATCGGGAATTGATTGCTCATTATATCTTCATAAAGAAATATAAACCAGCTTAAATCTCGACACAATAGGTCGTACTGAAACCAATATCACCGTGAAATTGTGTTTTCAAATCTAGAGGCCTCCTAGCCGTCTTCGAGCTGGTAGGATTAGAGTCGTTGCCTGAACGTTTGAGCGGAAAAATATTTGAGAACAGTTACTTCACTAAGAAGCTCTTTATTTCCCAGGAAATGTGTACCTTAATAGACAAGAAAGGATTTGAACAATTTCAAGGCTGCCTTGTTGGTTTGAGTATGGTGGCTTGGGGTGGATACAACAGAAGAAACTACTGCTTGTTATATTTTCATGAATACATCCAAACCAGCTTAAATCTTCGGCAGAAGCGTAAAAAATTGTGTATTGAAATCTAGAGGCCTCTTATCTGACTTCGCTCTGGTAGGATAAGAGTCGTCGCCTGAACGTTCGAGAATTTGCTTTTGGAGAACCTTGGCTTCACTAAGACGCTCTGTATTTCCCGGGAAACGTCTACCTTAATAGACAAAAGAGGAATTGAAAATTATCAAAATCCGTTTACAATTTCAAGGCTGCCTTGCATTGGTTTTTTTAAGTACTGTATTTAAATATGGAGTTGTTGGCTTGGGGCTGAGACTAACAGAAGAAACTACTCATGTTTATATTGCATGTTATATTTTTGTAAATATATCCAAACCGGCTGAAATTTTCAGTAGAATGGTTCGTGTTGAGTCAATATCACCGTAAAATTGTGTATTGAAAAATTGTTTCTCTTAACCGACTTCGTTTTGGCAGGATAAGAGTTGTCTGCTGAATGTTCGAGAATTTGTTTTTGGAGAACCTTGGCTTCATTAAGATGCTCTTTATTTCTCAGGTGTAATTACAAAACAGGATTTAAACAATTACCAAAATCCGTTGACAATTTGAAGGCCGCCTTGCTAGCGATAACCAATTATCATAAGCGCGCCAAAACTGACAGTAAATATTGCGTTTAAGGCTCAATTCAATATGGCGCCACTTAGCAGCATGGTTTTTGATTACCCATGTTTATTGTTTTTATTCTTTATTTATTTCTTCATTTATTATTATTTTTAAATATTTGTTTAAACTATTGCTGTTCTCATTTATTATACCATGAAGCAAATACAAATTAAGACACACTTCTCAGCCTGTATCGTCTTGTTCAAAGGCAGGCATTTACTGTGTAGTGTTACTATACAGATTTTGTGTAAGTAGCCTTTATTGGGAACTGTTAAACCGATGGGTAGCGTTCCTTGCAGTGGTGGGCCACAGCACAATGATCGCCGCACTCGTTGGACTGGTCCAGGAGTAGCGGACCAGTTTAGATCGTTGGATCAATGGACAATCGGACCGGCCTGGGATGGGCAATGGAACCAGATGCGATGGCAAAAAGTAATCGGATCCAATGGAAATATAGAATAATACCTTAATGGGAATACAGAATCAGATTCAATGGGAGTATGGATTGGAGGGTCTGGATATCCAGTGGGGTCTGTCGGGTTTGTCGGGTCAGTCGGTCTTAGCATGAGGTTCTTTAATTAACCTCAGGGTCCGTAGGTACATTAACCCACGGACGAAAGGTACATTGAAGTTGTTCAGAGAAAGTGGTGTTCGCTTTTCAGTTTAAGTAATTAGTTTCCAATCACAACATAATTAACACTCTTCAAGTTAGTTAGCAATCATGATAAATAAGATGAATTATCTTATTTAAACCTTACCCCCTTAGTTCTCTATCATACTTCTGATGATCAATTGTATCACCCCGGGTGGCCATTTTTGCCCAACTAATATTCCATTGACACAACACAGTATCGTGTCCGTCCATAAGTGCACATAACTCACTGCTTTCCGAGTACGAGTGTCTGTTGGAAAAAAATCCACAGGCCACTCTTCATATAATTCATTGACCAATCAAGGAATAAGAGGATTGCCTAATGTGCAATAGCTCAGTAATTTTTAAAAAACTTTTTTTTACTTTATTTTTTACTACTAATTGCAACATCAGCACGAAACAAACACTTCGTGTCACAAGAGTACAGTTTTGAACATGTACTTGGTGAAAACGATATAGTCCTTATATAATATTTCAATAATAAAACCGCAATATATTTTATTAGTATTATTATACTGGGCAAGTGGTCTTTTATATACTGGTGTATTTTACCGTGTCAACCAAATCGCACTTAACTGTTGCTTTGAATAAGCTGTGTCCTACAACCTTGAGATGGAATTGTGCAAAAGAAGCTTATGATAAACGTACCTATTGGTGTAGCTTTCACGCGTACAAAAGAAGCTTATAAAATACGTGTCCTGATGACGTGTTTCTGACGTGCGAAAGCATATTATAAATATACATGTATTGGTGGCAAGTTTTCAGAATGGACAACACTCGTGCATTGTCTGATAGTTCGTTGATAAAACACTTGTGCGCATTGCATCATAGGTCGTTGATATAACAGCACAATATGTTAGCAGCTAGCACGATTTGCCAGTAAAGTTCAAGATTTAAAGCATTATACTGTCGAGTACTGTGGGTCATATCAGCTCGTCATTGACCTTGTCCTATACTGGATATTGGCTGGTTTATTTGGAGAACCCAACTCAGTGCTACGGTAATTTTAGACGAAGCTGTATTCTCGCTTCTACAGACATCAACGAAGGTGAGTTTCAGCCGAGCAGGCAACATTTTATGTTAACGTTCGAAATAAATGTCCATGAGGTTTTATTCAAGATCTGTCCATTTCAGTTCATCTATAAAATACTTCTACAATATTTTCACGAATATAATGCTTCATGATGACCACACACATTCACATCTTTATAAAAATTGCGTCGAAACCATCAAGTGGTTGTCTGTATTGTGACGAAGAATTTAATAAATAGTTTCATGAAAGCCAGATATAACTGTTGGCCAGAAAACAGTCTCCGGTTTCTAGTACTCGAAAATAATTTGGACTCGGCCCGGACTCAACTCTTTGTACTCGGTACTCAACTCCTGCACCCGTGAGTACACGTATCAAGTACTAGACTGGTCCCCTATCTTTATCCTCCCTAATAAAGACAGGCCCCTGGTGCACCATTCAAGGGATTTCATTGGATACGTTGTGCTGAAGATCTGACGTCACGCTTCGAGGTTCGCTTGATAGCTAGTAATTAGAGTTAATGTTTAATTTTCCCAAAAACGTTGAGGCCAGTATCTGGCGTTATTCGCGAGCCTCAAAGTGTGACGTCAGAGCTTTAGGCTAATCGATTACGTGCATTTTATCGATCTCACTGTGACGAAACCGGGAGCAGTATTTTCATTCGTACTTTGCTGGTGCCCCTACGTTAATGCTGTATGGTAAAGATGGCAGGATATCATTGAGTACAGCAATCATATACATGTACTTCAGCTTGAGAGATGAGCAAGTGGGATCGAGGAATCCCAATACCGCTGCGACCGGATAAGTATAAAACCCTGCTGGGGACGAATGTATGCTGCTTGTGCTTCCATGCGCCTGCAGCAGCATCATCATCACGATGTGCCATTGTCGAGCGGTGTAGTGCATCAGATTTGTGTTCTGATGGCTGAGTCGTCAGAATCATGGTTCGAATCCCAACCGTGACCGGGGTACCTGTGTCCTTGAGCAAGACACTTTACCACAATTGCTTCTCTCCACCCAGGGGTGAATGGGTACCTGCGAGGGCAGAGTTGGTTGTTGTGTTTGATAAGCCCATATGCGCTGAAATGGCAGCAATTGAGCTGTATACTCTGAGAGCTGAGATTATTATTATTATTATTATTATTATTATTATTATTATTATTATTATTATTATTATTATTATTATTATTATTATTATTATTATTATTATTATTATTATTATTATTATTATTATTATTATTATTATTATTATTATTATTATTATTATTATTATTATTATTATTATTATTATTATTATTATTATTAACGTTAGTTACTGGTTTAACGTGTTGTTGTGCTATCAAGTAAGTATTAAATGACCCTAATCTAACCTCTCCTTCCAGTCGAAACCGGAAGTTTAAGTGAAAAAATATTCTAAAGCACTATTCGTACATGTATTATGTACAACCCATTTCGCGCGCACGGCGTTTTCACACACACAATTTGTGTACATACACAGAGCACGAGGCATAAATAGTCTCAAGTCAAGTTGCACACTGAACTGAAGATGTACAGCCCTATAGCCTCCTGTCCAGTCCTTCACAAATACTTTTACGTTGACATGAACGTAAATATGTTTAATGTCATAATTTAGTTGTGACATCATGATGACTTCAACATATATGAAATTAGAATGCAGCGCTATAACAATTCCTTTGTCCCAACTGCAATTCGTTCTTACAATTGTATGAATTTTAGATAAATGAATCTTTTTTTATCATTTGTATATATTGCTTCTCTCCACCCAGGGGTTAAATGGGTACCTGTGAGGGCAGAGTTGGTTGATTAGCCCTATATGCGCTGTAATGGCAGCAATTGAGCTGTATACTCCCCAGGGAGCTCAGATGGTTTCAGGAATGATTTTTGAGCCTTATGAGCAGGGATAATAATAAAATGCGCCTTGAGCACCACTCAGTTGGTGGATACGTGCGCTATATAAGTCCACACATTATTATTATTATTATTATTATTATTATTATTATTATTATTATTATTATTATTATTATTATTATTATTATTATTATTATTATTATTATTATTATTATTATTATTATTATTATTATTATTATTATTATTATTATTATTATTATTATTATTATTATTATTATTATTATTATTATTATTATTATTATTATTATTATTATTATTATTATTATTATTATTGTTACTATTATTATTTACATGTTTCTCCTCTAAAATGGTTTGGATTGTAAAGTGGTTTTCATCTGACTGTGTGATGGCTGTGGTACCGTACCACTGCATTGTTGCAGAGACCCACGTCTGGTGCATCACGCTCATTTGGCGAGCGGGCAACCGTAAGGAAATCCTTCAGAGCGCGGTGAGAAAAGAAAATGATTGCCTGGACCTTGGTCATTTCGACGGTGCGTGTGCTGCACCGGTGCGGAAGGCCCACCCCCCCCCCCCCAAAAGGTTGTCATTCAATCAATGCAAAAATTACAATGACGACATTTTGTATGCGTTATTAGTTGGCCTTATGACTTGCTTTTTGTTATAGACTTATAGCCTCTCAGTCGCATAGCCATTATTATATATACCTGATCTGAACAGTGAAGGGCGAAAATACACGCTATATGGAACATGGCGCTGTGTTATTTTTTTCAATCATGCAATATAAATATTTTATTGACCTTATGTTTCGAACCTAACAGGTTCTTTCTCAAACGCAAAATGGGCAATATACAAACATGTACACCCATCCAAAAGCATTTTTCAATAATAGATATTCCGTGCGGACTATTCAAACAAACACTGCTATTATAGACAAAATTATAAACACAGTGATATGTTCTGGTTCAGACTTTTGCTTATGAATGTTTGCTAGCATTCTAAATTAAGCATGTGTGGGCATATAAATCTCAAAATCATGGCGTGACATTTGTAAGAATTTGTAAGAATTATTATTATTATATACATCTATGATAGTCTTTTTATTTATTTTTTTATTTATTGTTATTTATTTATTTATTTATTTATTTTCAATTTTTTTTTAAATCTTTGTTTTGTTTGAAACCATACTATATTATCTGTATCCGATACAATAATTTTAATACAACTTAAAAGACAATTTTTTACTAAACATTTTTATAAACCACCAGATTCTCTTGTGTCTGATCTTCCTATTGAATTAAAAAACAATTTAACCCAGGTAAAATAAAAGTATAATCCTTACCAAGCCATGTTTCGCTTAAACATATGATATAATATTTTTTATATTAAATCAATAAATTCTGAATCTTTCAGTTTATTAGAAATTAAGTCCATGAACTTTCTCTGAAGCAATATTTATGCAGTGTTGACTATGATCTTCCAGTTGTAGACTTGCTACGAGTCGGTGGTCCTCTATCCCTCTTCTATTTTTACCACACACAAATAATGAAGTAGTGATACATTCACCTCGATGCATATTATAATTATGAGCTTATATGCTTATAACGATCATCAACGTTGAAAAAAGTTTGACTTGTTTATTGAAACTTAATATTTCATTTTATTTTTAATCCGATGAAACCATCCCAACTGATATTGTTCAATGCTTCCCAAACTTCTATTCAACTTTCGTCAAATCATTTCCCTTTGTCTTAATATTTAAAAGTTTGACTTGTTAAATGACTTTAGGTAAAACTTGTAGCTTTGCATGGTGAGGATGATAAGTAAGACTAATTGTAAGACTAATTGATCGTCCTGAGGACGATCAGAGCATACTGATCGAAACGTCGAGTTGTACCCCCAGTTCTTTTCAGAACTAATTACTACTCAATTGAGATTCCACATGGTGTCACCGCAATCAGTCTTACTTATCATCCTCACCATGCAAAGCTACAAGTTTTACCTGTAAGACTAATTGTAAGACTAAAAAGTAAGACTAATGACTTTAAGCTTTCGTTTTCTTATTAATCCGATTAAACTACCCCATCTGACATGACCGAACACCTCTCCGTTTGTATTTTATTCAAACTCGGAACTCTAGTTTTGTTTTCCTTCTTGCAGTCAGCACAATGAATAACGTTACCTGCGCTCTCATCCTGATAGCAACGGCCATCTTAACATCCATTGCTTCTGATGTCATTCGTGAGAGCTGTCCATCAATGACGCGTGAGCAACAAATGCGTATGGGTGTCAATCATCAATTTCATCCAGGCCCCATACAAGATCACGTGCTCATAGGAAAGGTCTACCGCAACCAAACGGCCCGTGCATACGTAACGTGTGCAATATTTTGTCTACAAGAAGATGCTTGCAAGTCATTCAACTACTGCAAGGATAGCAAGCTCTGTCAGCTCAACTCGGCGGTGTATTCAGAGAATAAGACCGCATTACAACCATCCATCGGCTGTATCTACTTCGACGAGGAGGTTCATGAACAGCTTCATGAAGGTAAGAAGATACATGTATGTCATGCAGCTACAGACTGCATTACAGATATCTAGCGGCTGTATGTACTTTGAGGATACAGATAGTTACAAAGGTAAGAATATGCATGTAAGTCGCTAAATTACTGCAAATAAAACAAGGTGTATGAGTTCAATTCGTGCTAGTTATTCCGGATACAAATCATTCTCCTCCGGTTTTCTTTCCTTCACTAAGAATTTCAAAAGGTAATAAATAGAAAACCCTATCTGAGTTAACGCTCCTGTGTACTGGTATGAGTTGTAAAAACTGTGCTCTAAACTAAACTATTAATTACTAGTGTCTTAGTGTTAAGATGAACTCAGACACAAACAATAATACAGCAAGAGCGCATTGACCTAGATGAGATAAGGCTGGATAAGATGAGTGTTTGTATAGTAATGATATTTATGCAGCAGTCACGGTTAATTATCTTATCTAGGCCAGCGTGCGCTAGTGGCGTATTATTTTCAGATACTGAGTTCATCTTAAAACTAGAACACCAATTCCATGCCCTTTCGAAATTCTGCTGTGATCGTAACGATGTTGTCCCTTTAAATGAATTCATTTTCACAAACAACTATTTGTGTATTTTGGGTACCAACAGTACAACACTGCGTGACTACCAACACACCGTGTGATAAATTACAATCAGATAAAAACAACGACATCGAAATACCAAGAGGTGCACTTGTGGACATAGACACAATACGACTTGATTTCACTATCCAGACGAATGATCATAAAGTTGAAATAGAGTTTTTAGATTCACAAAACCATGAATTATACGAAATCGGTAAGTATCCTATACTCCTTTTGGTAAGGATTAAACGTCATGGAGTAGAATTGGTCACTACCCAATAACAACATTTTCGAATTGTAATGTCAAACTTTGTATAAAGCTAATGATGGCATCAACCTTTCTACAAATTGTTTTTATCTGAGGTGCTGTCACATTTATGAAATGGGAAACAAATTTCGTTCCAAATTTAGGAAAGACTACTCTTGCCTTATCCAACATAAAAATGAATACCAAAAATATTAACACATTTTCAATATTTCTCATTAATGACACAACGTAATAAGTTGAAACTTTCACAGCAACGATTACACTATCGTCGGAGATCCATATTTGCATTTATATCCTTATCCTTCTTAAAGATCGATTAAGCGAAACGTTTATTTGTGGAGTGTGGGTTTAATTAGTGCATCCCTGAAAACAAAGTCAAATCTGATACAATTTCATCACGTAACGATTCCTTAATCACGCATTGTAGGTCTTTTAGGTTTTTAGATGTCGCAGACATTTGTAGCCTGTGTTTTACCGTGGCTGATGCATAAATAATGGTGGCCAGTGGCTGCATAATAATTGTATTTATGCATCAACCACGGCAATAAGATCTTATCGCGCCCTGTTATCTAGGCCAGCGCGCGCTCGTGTAGTATTATTTTCAGTCGCTGAGTTCATCTAATACTAAACAAGATTTGGAAAAAATATAAGAAATATGCTATATAAATCAGATATTTAAACTATTTAATGCATGTCAAAACTTTCATAGCAACGATTACACTATCGTCGGACATCCATATTTGTATTAATATCCTTATCCTTCAGATCGATTAAGCATTTCAAACTGGATGACGCGTATGTTAACTGCTTTATTCATACGTGCACCAGCTGTTATTATAGGAGCATGGGTTTGGACCAATCAGAGTGTATAGAATGTTGTGCATTGTACTCGTGTCACGCAGACTAAAATGGAGTTTTATCCGTCAACAAAATGTGGATTTGTCAGTTTCTTTCAAATCATAATGGACTGAATATGTACTTTTGAAATTTTGAGAACGAAATCGAATTGGCATTTATGAATGTGAATAAAAGTTCGACGCTTGATCCTTTTGGCAAGAGCTCATGGTCACAGACTATAAAGATAGATAGAGCAATTGGAACAACTCAAAGCTGGACAAAAATCACATAAAGCAATTAAAATAATTTGTTTTTTCATACAGAATTGCTTGTCAATCAACAGTCTACATTGCAAAAAAATGATACTGTCTCAGTGAACGTCAAATTTGATGCATTTGACGCATGGTCTCGCTGCTTCTGGATAACGTACGGCAACGGTAAGATTACCGTAGGCATCGACGGAGAAACCCAGCCACTCATGGAGTATAGCAATTCTGATATCAATGCTGGGAATGTTGTGGAGGTAGAGCTGCAATCCGATGAGTTGGCAGTGTGGCAGTTCTACGGAACTTGCTTTACTCCTGAGTAGTAATATGTCCAACCATGTATTCAAACAAATTTAGAAATGGAGTTTGAACAATGATGTAGAAATATTTTGTCAAATGCTTGTTATATAATTGGAAGTCAGTGTTAAGTGTGAAAGTATTTTGGGTTATCAGTAAGAGTACGCAAGCTACGTTAATTGAGTTAATTAAATGAGTTAGTTGGTAAAACAAAAAGAAAAACAACAAAACAACCAAAACTAAAACGTCTGCTGTAATCAAGCATCGCATTGATGTTTTAAAATTTCGGAAAATAATATTTCATCGTTTAAAGATTTCCAGAATTAAATAGCCGTGTTCCTATTAAGAATTAAATTGACGAAAATTGCCAGGAAATAAAGGAAAAACACGGTCGATAAAAATATCTAAAGGGATTCTACATTATTGGTAAAATGCATCTATACGAATCAAGAGAGATGTACACAAAGCAACCTGTGTTAGCTTATTGCATTATATCATTAACGAGAAAGTATTGAAATGTATTTGTAATTAACTGGAAATTCGAACGTCGCGGATTCGTGGCATTTAAATCAAGCTGTGTGGCTTACAAAACATTTTTTCTTTCTTATTTGTTAAATTTTTTTTGAAAATAATATTTAATATTATCAAAATTATTCAGAAAATATCACACATAGAGTTAAGTAATAAATATTCACAATTCATATTCAAAGTTTTTCGCAGATAAAATATCGAAATAAAATATCGAACATGAATTTGAACACGTCATTTTGTGTAGAGTACAACAATTGACTTTTTTCTCATGTTCTCATATAAATTATAGATTTTTATTTAAATAATTATTAAACACGGCAATATTTATTTTGCCCTATCAGCACACTCGGTAACTAGTCCCAACGGCAAAAATACCCTATTTAGTGAACAATTATGGGTTTACTTACTTCCTTACTTCGCTCGCTTGCTTGCTTGCTTGCTTGCTTGCTTCCTTCATCGCTGCCTCCATTTCTTCCTCCCTTCCTCGCTTCCTCCCTCTCTCCCTCCCTTCCTTCCTTCCTCCCTCCCTCACTTACTTACTTACTTACTTATTTACTTGTTTATTTATTTGTTTGTTTATTTATTTATTTACTTGTTTATTTGTTTATTTATTTGCTTGCTTACATATTTATTTACTTATTTACTTGTTTATTTATTTTTTTGTGGATGACTTAAATATCGCGCTGAAGCTTTCACAAGTTGCTGTTTGAATGATTATCCTGATTCTAAGACGGTTATCAATAAATACATTTATGTCACAAAATGTTGTATCTTCATTCC
This sequence comes from Zoroaster sp. YZ-2022, assembly GCA_029582265.1. Classification (NCBI taxonomy): domain Eukaryota; kingdom Metazoa; phylum Echinodermata; class Asteroidea; order Forcipulatida; family Zoroasteridae; genus Zoroaster; species Zoroaster sp. YZ-2022. The sequence continues at coordinate 53,660,301 of CM055816.1, read as the reverse complement.
ATTTGTATGGCTTATCTTTGGTGTAGCTTAAATTTGTCTTTAAAATGGAAATTAAAAATTAACGTTGCCTGTAAATATTGCAGCATTGATGCATTAGTTGTGAGGGACCGTCTTAAACATTCGACATTTGCACAGCAGCAGACACATCAAAATCTGTGAACCGGACCAATGCCAGTTCTCCATCAATCCATTCAACTAAACAGTGTTTTCTTGTATATTAGACAAGAAAATATACACAGCAAAAACTGGAGTGTTCAAAACTACATCAGTGGTGTTCATTATTGGTAAACTCACCCAATGTAAACACCTTGGAAGAATAAAGTTAACATCATTGGTGTTAACAATGCTGTTTTTACAGAAGGGAAGGGGTCCTCACAAACGATAACATAGTGAAGATGTCGCATGTTTTAGATGAACCATAACATGTGTATGTTTATATTTTGTTTTCAATAAAGTTGTCTAAGCGAAATTGAGAATTAACAATTAATTTTGCCTGTAAATATTGCAGCTGTGAGGGTCCGTCAAACTAGTTGGCATTTTCACAGGAGCAGACACATCAAAATCTGTGAACTTGACCATTGCCAGTTCTCTATCAATCCAAGCAACTAAACAGTGTTTTCTATTATATTGACAACACAATGTACACGGCAAAAGCTAGGGTGTTCAAATCTACATCAATGGTGTTCATTATTGGAAAACTCTTCCAATGTGAACACCTTGGAATAATAAAGTTATTAAACATCATTGGTGTTAATAGGGCCTATCCTTGTTTGTGAAGAAGGGAAGTGGTCCTCACAAACGAAAAAGGTAGTGAAAATGTCGATTGGTTTTAGATGAACCATAAAAAATGTGTCTGTATATAAAATGATTGTTACATTGACAAGTGACGTTGAATAAAACTGAGTGCCTTATGAAGCAATCAAAAAGCAAGATGTACTCTGCCATTTTGTTTTAATGTGTGTCAAGGTAATCTGAAGTTGGCCTACAAAATGAACTTAGTAAAAATGCATCGCCTGTGTTTCTCACTTTCATTTAATGCAAATTGATGTTTTACTTGAAGATTAGGGGGAAAGTTATAAGCATTAAATGATTCGATGACTTAATGTTTAGTGCAATAAGAAATGTTTGAAGATATTTATTTCTACAGGGATAATATCAGATTTAAAACAAAATGCCGTAAATTGCTGTCTAATTGTAACACACACGGGTAATTCATATTTAAGTATAATGATGACAACCATGATGGAGGACTTACAGGTGCCACCCCCCCCCCCCCTTGATCTACCAAATATGTAACGCGTTCTACCGAAATCAGACACAACTGGGCAGAGCTCAGAACTGAGAAATAGTTTTAAAAAATTAATAAATAAATAAATACAAAATGAATGTATCTAAAACCCTTAATAAGGCAATATTATTATTCTGTAATGCCTGTTACTAGGGAAAATGAAGTACCTTTGTAAGAAGTTAATTACATAAATTATACCAAATGAAACTTTAAAGAACAATAACTCCGTTTTGAGTTTTCGTAAAAACTAAAAAATTACGTAATTCCGCTTTTACACTTCCAATTAATATAAGAAAGATATCATTGTAAAGCTGAAGATCTCTACTTTCATTATCAATAACCAACTTGATCTTGATTTCTTGCCCAAATGTGTCTGAGTTCGGTAGAACGCATCACATATTTGTTTTCGGTATTTATCCTAATGAAAATTAAATCTTTGATTTTTTCTCTCTTAAGGATCTTTATTGTCTTTATATATATTAACAAAATCAGTATTTATTTCAATCAAATCAAAGTTGACAAAGAAAAGGCACGGGCAGGGGGCGCTTTATTTAACAACCTTTCCTGCTGTAGGTTTCCCCGTCCGATTTGAAAACCTTTTCCTTCATTTTCGTTAAAGAACATTCAAATTACCACACACCGTTTTTACTGATCCGATCAAATTAGGGTTTCTTGTTTTAGATTGTTGTCTTCAAATTAATTTCTAGTCATTATTTCTTTCCTGTCATTCACAATTGCGATTGCGTTTATTTAGTTCTATTTCGTTTTTGTTTGTTTGTTTGTTTGTTTGTTTGTTGGGGTTGTTGGGGTGTTTGTTTGTTTGTTTGTTTGTTTTCTTTTTTATTTAAAACGCAATTAAACAGAGAATTAGCTGTTGCAAACTGCTTACTAACCTAAAGGACCTGTAGTATAAATGCAAAATTATTGTTATGGGCCTTACGCTTCGAACCTAGCAGGTTCTTTCTCAAAGCCATTTTATCTTTGAGAAAAACCTGCTACGTTCAAAACGTAAGCTCTTAAAACAAAATTGTGATAGGCCTATTGCTATTTGTGGATGAAGTATTGTACTGGTTTTCCTTTATGTTTAATTTTCAATCATTGATGGCCATTCCAATGATGAATACCTGATTGACTTTGACATAAAGCGTAACGTGGGCATTAGTTGTTCGGCAATGCGATCTGACGTTATTAATTTCCTTAAGCGTAACTTGTAATTTGTAAATTGCGTAGACCTTTTAAAGGTATAATCAATTTATTTTTGTACTTATTTCTGATCATCCTCGTAGTGGATGGTATAATTGCCACGACACAGGCAGTTGTTCATTTTCATTTTATTTATTAACCTTTAATTTATTTTTAAATACCTTTACACTCCAACAATTTTGTTCGTTGTCAGAAAATGATCCCTAACTTTTTTAATATCACCCTTTAGTTGCAAATTTCTAAATTTTACTCAGTATACCCGTGCCAATACTGATGACCAACAGATGATAAGATACACATGTGGAAAATGACCAAAACAATACAAACACAATGAGCTTATAGCACGTTAACGGTGACCCGCTAGAATGTTGTAAGGTCGATATTCAAGTGAGCATCTGCCCCATGAAAATTGAATGAAGATCAGATACCATTATGGATGATGCATCATGTGCACCTGGATCCAGAGAACGGGGAAAAACAGGGTTAACATTACAAGAAACAAACAAGAGACGTATTCATTTTCAGAACAATTTCAAATCCCAAATTATGCGTTGGGAGAAGGGGCGTGCCAGAATAACAGGTGTTTTGCACATTGTAGCCCTCTAGCGGTGAAATTGACTTCGATGGCGAGTTCGGGCATTTCGCGACACCATTTTACGGTCCAATTATATACAAACGTACGGAGTGGTCGCCCAAGTTATTGCTACACTTATCATTGATTATGTGGAATGTTTGTACCTGAACAAAAACATTAGAATAAAATACAAATTTTCATCGGCCATTTTGTCATTTTTGTATTGATGTGTTTTATTTATATTTTTGTTCGTTCGTGCAAAACTCTTTCCTGGTAAGTAACCAGTAAAATTCTTGCCTGACACAAAGGGCGGTTGGAATAAACGAGGCCTTCAATAGGCCTTGACCTGTCCAACAGTTGGTGCAACAAGGAAAAGAGTTTGTCCTCGGTATTCTTCTCTTTTCGCGAACTGTGCCACGGCAATGCTCCACATTGTAACAAAACAATGCACATTTGAAATAATCTTGAAAAACGATTATTCTTTGTTTCTACTTTTATCAGATATCAAGCTCAATGATACTGGCTATCATTGGCCTCCTCTCCTAGAAAGGAACAATTCATTAAAAATGGATTTCCACGACATTGTTTCCATGACTGTGTTGTACAAAGGGATTTCTACAACACAGGCAAATTTATCGGGCACCCCGCCCCTCCAATCTCTCCCGTACTATAATTTGTTTAATTTGAAATAAGCCATAGATATTATAAACAAGTTGGAGCAGGCAGATTGATCATCAAAACCATCTCAGGGAAACCACTGCCAATGTGATATGCTGCCCTCACTTGACCAATATCAGACGCTTGTATAATAATGTTGGTCTATGCCGAACACAGCACGTTTACTTGGATATACCGCCCTCTACTAAAAATGGCGAGCAAACAAATCATTGGTATTAAAGATGAACTCACTGTATACAGTGAGTCCATCTTTGGTAATTCATGAAAAGCAAATTGGCGAATTTAAGATCAAAACTTACTTGAGGTAAGCCAATGATGGTATCAATCTGCCCAATAAATTATTTTAGCGAGGAGATGTAACAAAATTGCCAGTTTGTAAGTTAATATGAAAATCATCATATAAAATTACAGGCTGAATAACACTGATCAACACACCTTGGAAAAAATACTTTACTTTTAGAAAAGTTATATGTGTCTGATGCATTATATCATGAGTTAACTGTTATTTATACTACTCAAAACTATTTAAGGAACACCGGAATAATCTCACTTAAAACCCTCTCAATACCGAATTGTTTTGACACAAATAACCGCTGGTGACCGCATTGTTTGACCACTCAAGCGTGAAGCACACATTCTTACACAACAGAAAGCTTGTGTTCAAAGGCCAATTTTACAAACTCTATTATCACCTTGAAGATATCGTTTTACAGCAAAATAAATAATAAAAAATATCTTGCTTATTGAATTCCATTTCATAAAATCCAAAAAACATTAAGATCGGTCAATAAATGTCCAAGTTCTCGGTCTTTTGTTTCCTCAGTGTGATCTGTAAACTCAAACAGTTTTTTGTACACAAACACATGGCGCTCCGTAGGTGTTTGGCATTTCGGATCTTTCCACTCCAGTTTGAAGGGATTGCATAATAGCAACCTTATTTTATTTCACCATCAATGGAAAGATCCGATCTTGCTCTTTCCAACCATTGTAAGCTTGGGTATGGAGGGTGAACATGGACAAAACTACAGCTTTATAACAAATGGCCTTTGTGCTCAGGCTTGAGTGCTTTTTTGTGTGAAAGCTTGGTCGACTAAAGTCGCCTATGGTAAGGAAGAGCGGGTATGAGTGCAGTCGACTAAAGTCGCCTATAGTAAGGATCAGGGTTAAAGCAAGATCATTTATTTCAGATAAACACAATGTTTCACAGAATTGATGAGAAACAACTGCACAATGAAACAGATGATAAAGGATGCATGTAGTGATTACACATTTCATGACATGACTACTGAAAGAGAAACGGGGTTGCAAATGAAAATCCCGGTTCATGGAACATTTCAAACCTATTTGATGTTAAAAATCCGGTGTTCCCTAAATTGTTTTGAGTAGTGCAACAGAAAACCTACTTAGTAAAACAACCCAGAAAAGATCAGAACACAATAGACCTATTTCATGTCCAGAAACATAAGGTACCGAGAAACGTTGAGCAAGAAATTGTACATGCATTCATATCTTTCTGAACAGTCAAGGTCTATTAATTTCTATTGATTTTGAAAAAGCTTTTGACTCAGTCTCACATGAGTTTATCCTTAGCATTTTGGATAAATTTTACTTTGGTCCATCTATAAAAAGAATGGATCAACATTTTCTACAACCAGGCCTCTTCTTCGATCTTAGTTAACGGTTTCCTCTCAGAATCCTTTAAAATAGAGAGGGGTTGTAGACATGGTGACGGTCTAGCCCGTATTCATTTATTTTGTGTGTAGAGGATATTGCTATGATATGTTATGACAAAAAAGGTATTAGTAGTTGGGAAAGAGTTTCGATTATCTCAATATGCTGATGATGCTGTTTTATTTCTTGATGGTTCTGAAAAATATATGCAGGCTGCATTTAACATTCTTGACTTATTTGCCAATATGTCCGGACTTAAAGTTAATGTGGTTTGGATTGGTTCAAAGAAGGGTAGTGTGGACAAGGTATGTGAGGAGATCAATGCCCACTGGGTGGGACCTTTGGAAACCTTTAAAATACTTGGTATTGAGTTTTCCACAGATCTACATTCCATGGTTTTACTTAATACAGTAAGATAACGTATTCGTTACGTAATCAGATTACGAGACGGTCTAAACAGAATCTTAGAGTTCTTGGCAGAATTACTGTTGTCAAATCTTTACTTCTGTCTAAACTTACTTTTCTTATTTCAACTATTCTTGATCCACCTATTGATACTGTCAATGATTTTCAAATTCATTTGAAGGGGTAATGACCCGGTTAGTAGAAATCAAATGGTTCAAGATTACAGCCAAGGAGGGCTCCGCAGACTCCTAGTTTCTGACAATAGTTGCAGTTGGGTTTTCCTATACCATAAGATCATGGATATTTCTGGAATGTTCCCTTTGGAAGGGGGATCTTTGAAATTGCTTTATACCCATAAGAATGGGAATTTGTTTTGGAGAGATGTTTTACATCCTGGTCTAAATTCACCAAGCCAAACACTCTGTGGCACAACGATAAAATTAAGGTGTGTAAAAAATGCATCTATTATAAACATTGGGAATCTGCAGGATTCAAATATGTTTTTGACCATTTGAATGACAACGGTAAATTTCTGTCATTTGAGGATTTCAGGATTAAGTTCAATATTAGAAATAATTTCGTGGAAATACGGGGGTGTGGTCAGGGCTATCAAGTTTGCTTGTCCAAATATGTTGCCTTTAAACAAATGCGCTATTCAAAGTCCTTCTATTCCTTTTAATTTCAAGACTCTTTTGAGGGATAAGAAAGGTTCGAGCAGAATCTTTAACGTCCTGACCTCCTCCAGGAAAGTACCTCATACATTCATTTCTAAGTGGAACAATAAGTTGCAAACATACTACAGTTTTTCTAAATGGTCGTTAGTCTTTAATATTCCTTTCAATTGTACAACATAAACTAGGTTGCGATGGTTACAGTATAGACTACCATAGGATTTTAGGCATGAATTATTTTCTTTTCAAAATTAACAAGTCGAACACGAATTTATGTACTTTTTGTAACAATGAAGAAGAGACTCTTATCCATCTGTTTTACTCATGTGACTCAACAATTTCCTTTTATACTTCAGCTGTTTCGTGGATCAAGGATAAAACTAATGTTACATCATTTTAGACAATAAATTATTTTTGTTTGGTAAACTGACTTTGATTGTAAAGTTATTAACCTGATCCTATTAATTTATCGTTTGCATATTTAGGAGCACACACTCCTCTCCGCCACTCCAAGGATCCCAGTTCCCGCCTGCACGCTACAGCACACTAATCCTCCAGCATTCAGTCTTCGCGCAAATCCTCTTGCAGTCTACTTAAGCAGCAGCATCTCCCAGAGTCCGGTATTCTCCTGAAGACGGTCAGAGCATACTAATCGAAACGTCGAGTTGTAACGAGTTTTTTTCAGAACTAGTTACGCCTACTACTCAGTTGAGAATTTCAAATGGTGTCACCGCAGACAGTCTTAACTTATCAATGGAGTTCATCGCGTGCATTAGTGTAGAGTCTGCGCATGCGCAGAGGTACAGACACGTAAAAAAATCGAAGACAATTCAGATCGGTTCTTTTGTATGTTTGTCCTTTGTTTGATTTCGACTTTTGTTGTCATTAGAAAAGATCCTTCTCAATTTTATTGTTTGTGAGTTTGTCTTTCTTTTTAAAAAAAAATACAATTTTTAATGTTGAATGTATTCTTTGTTTTACTGATGTTGTTTTGTTTCTTTCGTTTGATTCTGAATTTATTTGTCTTTTCAAAGATCTGTTCTTGATTTGATTTGTGCGTTAATGAATGCATTTAGTTTATACAATTTTTTGCCATTTTGGCCGCTCATAGCAAACTGCTTCCAAAAGTTCAATGGTTCAAACGTCAAAAATTACAATACAGTCAGCGCGCAGCCTGTTGAAAAGCCGTTCCGTTTATTTTCTACATATGCATGGTCGTTTGGTTTCTGCATACGTAATGAGCTTAGACGTCCCATTTTAAAAAATTATTTAAAATATGAAGATGCATTTATAAAACCAATAAAAGTGAATAACAATAGAAATAAAGATACAAATTTACATTCTAATTTATCTAATGTTTTTTTTTGTATATTTTTTCGAGAGATTTTTGAACGAAAACAATGACGTTGATGTGAAGAAAAAAGGGTCAATGAAAAAGGCGTTTTTTTTTACTATTAACGATAGCCGGCAGAAACCACTTACGTATAGATATGTAAGTTAAGTATTCATCTTCACTAGAAATGTGATAATATGTCTTGATACTTTGCGAAACAGTCAAGAGCACCTAAAAAATTCCGCAAGTCCAAGCCTCCAAAATCACGTTGAAATCTACACAATGGAGTCATATGCATGGATTAGAGCGTGAATCTCATTGGTCAATGCGTAGATTGAGGGCATGTATTGACCAATCACATTTCACGAACGGTGAACCGTCGTCTAGGGAAGCATGTAATGGTAGCTAACGTATACATGAGTAACACAATAAGACTGAAATCAGAAGAATTGTTACCAGACTATTTTCGTCAACATGATGACTTAAAGCGTTAAGCGCACGTCGTCGTGAATGAAATTAAAGGTTTCATAAAATATTAAGTTTTGGAAAACAGTCCATGAAGGAAGGAATGAACCAATTGGGGTTGTGGAAGTCGCACTTAAATTGGATTATGGGGAACATTTACAATCATTTAGCTGAAACTCTTACCCAAATAACTGTTTAAAATACATGTATGTCCTAGTTCTTATTTATTTTAAATTAGAGGAAATATTAACAACAATTAAAAAGGCAGTTAAACAGGCATTGTTCTCACTTTTTCACGTTTTTGTGAATGACATTTTATTGGTTCTTGTGATACATCCACAAACATATAGAAAACTAAACATATACATATATAACTTAGATGTTCTTCATTATAAATAAAGGCAGCTGCATTAACACAAAAAGTAACTATAAAAACTAATGTTCCTTCAAAATTAATTCATACAAACTCCAGTTTGTATGAAGTGTGTGCTTCATCTGCTATAATCATGTTTTTCACCAATGTTCATTTTATGGCCAGATAAGATTTTAAAAAAGATATATATTAACACACAGTTTAATACAATATTATTAAACGGATATTAAAAGGCAATAACAATACTTTGTGACATGTTCAAAAAGTTATCACGTTTATACCCCGAAGTAAATGTACCACACATGTTTATAGAATCACGTTTTTTAAAACATGTATACATTTATTGTTGTAATGGTTTCAAAAAAAAGTGATAATGTGGTTTGACGTTAACATTAAATATGGCATAAGTCATGTGTCACCACAGCACCGTAAGTCCAAAAAATGGCAAGTCAAAAATATAAACCGTAGTTATAAAATAAATTAAAATGATTGCACCAATGTGTGTTTAAACATGGCTGGAATGATCATTTTAGATTCAACAATGACTAAAATAAAACTAAGGCACGAGTTGAACACTAATAAATATTTGAAAACAAGTTACAATCTCAATATACTACAACATGAATAAGCCTTTATGAAGTATGGCTGATATAGACATTGTCAACAGAGGGCGCCATTCGGTTTGGGTAAAGTAAATCCATCATGGCTACCAAGTCATGAAAGTGTGCACTGTGCAGTGCCAGTGACAGTGTTAATCAGGATATGAAGTTAGCCTTCAATCAATAGGTATGTTTCCTAATAAATAATAAAATGTGTATTCTGTAGGAAGAAGAATACCTGTTTAAGTATATGGGCAACTTTTCATTAGTGTTTGTCTTCAAAATTGTGCTATTTTGCTTACAAAATGATAGGCCTAACCATGGCCTAACGAACATTTACTTAGCCTGGCCCTTGGCTTTAGGCCTTTATTGTAACTTAGAAGTTTTTGTTTTTACAGTCACCAAGGTTTATTTTATGCATTGAACTCAAATTTAGAATCATTTTGTTCACAAAAACGTTGAGAATTCTTCCTGAAATGTCATGTACAATAGTATATTAGTCAATATTTATTGGCTCTGGATACTTAATACTACTACTAACCTGAGTGAGAACACTTCACATGACTGGCGTGACTAACTGTTAATCACTCAGTGTCAACAAGACAACTCAAATCAAGTGAAGACAAATGCAATGGTTTAAAGAATGTAGTATCCCACTGCCACTTTTCAATCATTTTTACTCAAAATATCATCTTACCTTTACTTTAGTAATTAGTGACAGATAAGATTACATTATTAGCAATATGGGGTAGAATGTCGTATCTGGCCGCCACTATTTTTCATTAAACATAATAATGTAATCTTACCTACCTGGTAAGGTGGAGAACATATGGATGATGATGGACATATACTTCAAATTATTCCAGGATATTTATTTCATGAAAAATCAGGCATTTTTGGTATATGATGACTTCCTCAGTCATGTCAGTCTGATCTTGTAAACTCCACAATTAGTGACCAACACAGTCATTGTACATGTGTAGTGGCAACTATAATAGGATCCTTCTATTTTCTGAAGGGGAGGATTTTTTTAGAAGGGAAATCAAGTCCGAAAACCATCATAAAAGTGGATTTTAAAGATAGTTTTTGCTTTCTGTACCACCAAAAATCGATAGAATGATTTTTTTTACTGGTTAGTGGTTGCAAAAAAAATCCAAACAAGCCCTTAAAAAGTGGCGGCTGGATATGACATTCTTTCCGAAATATGGAAAAGTAGCGGTCTGATAGTGATACTGCACTATTTAGTGTCCCCCCCCCCAAAAAAAAAAAAAAAATTTTTAAATACAAAAATTTAAATAGGCCTAATGTTAGTTGTTCAATATTCAAGTACCATATCAAACAGTTTTTAATTGTAATTAATTAAGTTTTGTTTTGTTTGTTTGTTTGTTTTGTTTCAGGTATGCCTCACAGCTGCTGTGTACCTCTGTGTACTAAATCAGGCTACAGAACAATTAATGGAAGAAAAATCAGTTTTCACAAAATACCAGCTCAAAAATCTCTCAGGAGTCAGTGGTTGCATGTAATTAAGCGCGACCCAGGTAAACATTTCAAAATATCAGAGCACACAAAAGTATGCTCTCTTCATTTTAAAGAAACTGACTTTGTGAAAGACAAATGTAGAACAAAAAACACACTGCTACCATATGCTGTGCCCTCGATTTTTGCATGGACCAAGACACCAGCTTCAAAGGAATCAAAGCGGAGACCTCCTACTAGACACTGTCTTGACTTTGCTGATAGCACAACCATAGAGGAATCAAATGATGAAGAAACTGAAGAGGAAACAACAGAGACTGTTTTGCAGAAGGAAAATGATGAATTGAAAGAACAAATCTTGCAGTTAAATGGTGCACTTTCTGAAGCAAAAAAACAACTTGAACAGTTAGAAAATGTACAAGAAGAACTCAACCAGGCCAAAGAAAAAGCTGAAAGTAGTCTGAACTTTAGACTAAACACATTTAAAGATGAAGATGCATCAATGGAATTTTATACAGGATTCACATATGCAACGTTTAATATTATTTACAGCTTGCTTGACCCAGGACCAAATGGTGAGAACATTGATTTATATGCAAGAAGTAAATGTGCTGAGGTACACCCGTCAAACAATGACACAGGCCATAACTACTCTGATCTGTCACAGGCACCAAAAAAGGGACCATCTCCAGCTTTGCCTTTCCAAGAACAATTCTTTTTGACTCTTGTTCGCTTGAGGACAGGTTTTTCTGAGTTGCATTTAGCTCATCTGTTTGGAATTTCATGCAGCACTGTGTCACGTTACATCATCTCATGGGTGAATTTCATGTTTCTTAAGCTTGGGAGCCTGAACATATGGATAAATCGAGAAACTGTTGATAAAACAATGCCCCAGAGCTTTCAGAAAAAGGTTTCCAAACACCCGTGTCATCATAGACTGTACTGAAATCAAAACTGAAATCCCATCTACACTTGTCCTTAATAGTGAAATGTTTTCACAGTATAAAAATGCATGTACAGTGAAAGGACTTGTCAGAATATCCCCATCAGGAGCAGTGACTTTTACAAGTAAACTTTACACAGGCTCCATATCAGACCGAAAAATTACAGAAGAAAGTGGTCTTTTGAAAATGGAATTTAATGACAATGATGTTGTTATGGCCGACAAGGGATTTCTTATCGATGATCTCTTATCTGAAAAAGTGAATGCAAAAAATGTGAGACTGAACATTCCTCCATTTTTGGAAAAAAGGGGTCAATTTTCTGAAGAGGAAGTTTTGGCAACTCAAGAAATTGCTGCAGAAAGAATCCATGTGGAACGTGCCATCAACAAAATAAAGAACTTTCATATTTTTGATAGACCAATTCCTATAAACATGGCCGGCTCCATCAATCAAATTTGGTCTGTGTGTGCTTTACTTACAAACTTTCAAAACCCCCTCCTCTCTGACCACCCAGTGTTTATAATAGACAATGTAAATCAAGTGTTGTAAAACGTATGTCATGTATGTGAAGAGATTTGTTCAGGCACAATATTGATTTGAGATACAATCCTTCCAGTAATTACATTTTTTTACAACACTATCCCCATGTGTTTCCACTACAACCCCTTGATAATCCCCCAATATTGCAGTAGTTCAGTTATTTTATAATTATGTAATTCTTTCATCAGGAACAATGAACAATTATGCTAAATGTTGCCCATAACTGACATATAAGCACTGTAGGCCTATACACACAGTTTTCCAAGGTCTGGGGGAAAAAGAGAGTAGAGGGGTTTTTACACATAAACACATATGTTGTCAAAGTGATTTTTCTGTTTTGATAAAGGAACCAAATTTCCAGGTTGAAGTATTTTAAGAATCCTAGAATAATTCAATCGTCTTTATCAATGATTCCGTAGTCATGCTACTGTCCCTGTAATGTCACGCTACATGTAAATAAACTGAAATTGAAGAATGTATGGTGTTTGTAATACATACTCATTTTTATTACACTTTGTTACTGGCACAATAAATACTATGACAAATAAATTAGTATTCACAATAAATTACTGTAAAATTTTAATTGCACAGAAACCTATCCATTGCAAAAATGGCTTACTCCAGTTAGATTTGAATGATGTCTGGTACATTGCCTTTCTTGGTCACAATTGATTGCTCATCGATCAATTTGAATTTCTAAGACTAAATCCAGTGTTGCTATGTCACATGGTTCTGGCAAGCTTTTGCATAATAACACATACATAAGAGATGGGGGATATCCATACAGTTTCCAATGTAGTGTATGACAATGAAGTGAGGATTTGCCAATCTGGAGGTTGCTATGCAAAAGCTTGCCCCAAACCATGTGATATAGCAGCAGTAGTTTTAGTCTGAGTTTACATTGAGCATTCACCTGTGACCAAGCAAGTCACTGCACCAGACTTCATTCAAATTTAACTGGCAAATGGCTTATTGGTATCAGCAGGTGATAATAAATATATATATAGATTCACTATCCTCCAGCTTGAAAGTTCAATTGTTGTCTTTTAAGACATGGGTGGCAGCAATCTTAATCCTTTTCTAATTCTGAACATGTGCACAAAACTGCCAAAAATTGCAAAGGTCTGGTATAAAGTATGCTCCCATCCAGTATTTGCTACTTTTTATTCATCCAACCAAATTTTATGTTTGTATTCTCCCAAGTTTACTATTCCTCATTGAACCCAAGGACAGCTGGAACAAAATATTGAAAGTAAAACTCATGCAAATGTTTGACAGTTTGCATCCAGAAATGATGATCGTATTTGATGCGTTCTATTGACATTCCCCTTTCTGTGCAAACAACAAAATCACACCACTTGGCCCCAGTCAAAGCCATTTGTCCTTGTACTTGTTCATAGTACCCACGTTCATGCATGTGATTTAGCTGTGGGAAACCATCCATATTTGAAAGGTAGAAGGTTGGGGAATTACATGTTTCTAATGGGGTTACATATCTGTACTTGGGATGGGCTGGGGCCTTCATTTCTACTATTCCAAAGGGTGACTTCTCACATGGGTCCACAACTTTTTTGTCGGGTGTTGCTGCAAGCCATACATTATCCACGTTAACCACCAAGCCTGAATCCATCACGTGCACTGGACGACCTATGGAATGCATATATGCTGTATATCTATCAGCAATAATTGGTTCCATCCTAAGACCATGGTTAATTAAACATATTTTGCACATATTGAGATGGTTGTTTTGGATCAAGTTTGTCCCTGACAATATTCTCTTTACTTTTAGTCCCCCTTTTGCCCATTACTTGCTTAACTTTACCAAATGTGAATGCAGTCAGTCTGTGTTTGCGTGCAGACTTCCACAGGTCACTCTCTGACTGTTTTTGTGTAGCCTGTTCTAGTGCAGTTGCCTCCATAGATGTCAAAACAAGGCTGTGTAGGAAGTCGAGATACTCGTTGCTATCACTTGGAACCTGGAAGCTTGATGGAGAATATTGAGGGACTTTATGCAAAGGAAACTGGGGGTATTCAAGAGTTTGAGATGGACAACCGTGAGGCGGAGGAATGTTGCTGATCGTGGGAAACCTGATAGGATTTTCGATGTTATACTGGTATGACAGAAGTGAACCCTTCTCTACAGGTCCAAATATTGTTCTGGTGTATATGGTGGACTCTTGAGAAGGCTTTAACATATATGCTGCTGGAATCCTTGGGTTGATCCTTTGTAAGTTTTGCACTGATTGTCTAATTAATTGGGGATCATGAAGTAGTGGTACCCTTGCTGCTTTGTAGAGTGTTGAATGAATGCCACTGGTTTCTCGTGTAGACACTGACTCATCCTGCATTCGAATTTTCTTATGCACAACGTGGTCAACAGGTTCAGGGCAGATGTTCTTTCCTCGTGGTTTATGCCATTTTTGAAGCATCGAAGTACAAGTTATATCATCCGGCACCACAGTCAGTTTGTTTCTGTGAATGTAGAAAGAGAATATAACAATGCCACAACATGGTTGCAGTGACCACCATCTCCAGCACGGCAAGTGCATTCCCCATGCTGTACCTGACCATTGCTCAGTGCACATTTGACTACATGTGGCTTCTCATTTTTTTTATATGAGTGAAAACACCGACCAGTACAAAACACGGTATTCACTGACTGATATGTGAGAATATTTATGCAGTATCCTTCAGCAGCGAATTTAAACGCCTTCAATTTAACACTCGGTGCTGAAAGGTCTTCACGTTGAAATGTGCTGGTATTATGCTGTGCTATGAACTCATCAACCATCTTGAGTGTGACCTTTACATTAACAAGAGATTTTGTCCATCCTGTGCCAGCTGCAGGATATCTTACTTTACTGCATCCTGTAGATGACTTTGTGCCCCTCCTGGGAATAGGTGGCTTACATCCATCTGCAATAGCATCTTTCACTCTAAAAGATAAAAGTGTAAAACATTTGTTGAAATATTGTATATTTACACTTCTAAAAATGTTCATTCACTATCACGGCATAAAATTAACAAAACAGTCACACAATTCAACATTAAAGGGTGTGAGACGCACTCAGTGATAATGGTTTTATGTTACACCTTATAATTATTAAACAACAAAATCAATTTGAAGAAAACTTTTTTGTTATTTCCGGTATATTTTTAATTGATTTATTTTCTTTAAAAATAATAGTCTTCTGGAATGCCCACAACCGGCGTCATCATTGCGTAATTTATTTAGGAGCTATTTGATCATGGGGCATCCAGAGGACAATTATTTCAAACAGTTAAAGGGTTTGGCCCACGGAAAGAATGTCAAATACGTGTTCTTTCTTTCAAAAAAGTTACCACTGCGTATATTATAAAATACATGTGACATCGGCAGTGGAATCGAGCAAGTGGCCTATTTTTCGTGGGCATGCCAGAAGATTATTTCTGAAGAAAATAATCAATTAAAAATATACTGGAAGAAACAAAATGTTTTCTTCAAATTGATTTGTTTAATAATTATAAGGTTTGATATAAAACCGTTATTAATGAGTACGTCTCACATCCTTTAATGCGAACACTTTCGTCGTTACGCAAAAGTTGAAAATTATACAGATTGATTTGCATGTGGGAATTTGTTAAAACTAAAATAAGAACTGTCGTAATTGTCTGAACAGCCTAAATAAGTGATTTAAATTGTATGATTTTATAAAGGAACAGTAAAAACAGCTTTGAGGTTCCTACCTTTGTACAAATTGTAATTTCCTCCATGAGTGATGATATGGAACATTGTTGACATTTAACCAGTCTTTTAGCTCTGCCAGTTTCAGCTTCTCCGGACAAATCTATTGTTGGAGAGTTAAACATCAAGTTTTATTAAGTTTTCTTCACAAATACAACAAAACTAAAAACTTAATCCAACATTAACACTCACAGATTTATTCCAAAAACTATTACTAAAAATAGGCCTAGGACATAGACTATGTATGTCCTCTTCTTGTAAGTTGAATTGATTCTTGAATTGAAAGTTTTAATTGATAAATAAAATTTTATAAACCTCTAGATTCAATTAGGAATTTGTGTGCAAACATGAAAAAATATGGGACCATGGACAGCCTAACGGAATAACGTATAGGGAATTCAATGCATAGCCCTGCCCTGGCATGCCTGGCCGGTTGGCACACACTGCACTGCCACTGAGTACTGACACAGTCAAGCAGAAATGACAGAAGCTAATAAATCACGTCTTTTAAATATATGAACTGTTATTTTTCACCTTCAGTTTATGAACATTTTACTGCTTATACAAATAGTTTCAGAATTACTGTAATTTAACACAAAATAACAACAATGTAACTTAGTTAATTAAAACATAAAATGTTGCACATCACTCACCTCAACGCCAACGGTACCACTGGCACTGTTTACCACAGCAGCCATCTTGAATTAAGTTTACCCAAACCATAGGGCGCCCTCTATCAGGCATCCATATGTACATGTATGAATACACCATGTATTCAACCCCTGTTGTGTACATCGATTTAGAAAATCAGTTAGGCCTATAGGGTTGTATATGTACATGTACGAAATGCAGCTGTTATAGACAATGATCCAAGGTATGTTTCTGGTTACTTTCTATAATATTGCTATTGTTTTTATTGTTCTTAAACTAGTAATAATGTCGTCGAACAACCAGGAGACATGAATGGTTGTGTTGTAACAACCCGGAAATATAGACATGTTGGCCTAGACGATAACGCTATCGTCACGATACTACATTCAATTATTATCTGCTAAATATCGAACTACCTGTTTGTGAGGTCTTGGGATTTTCGAGAATCTATTTTGGAAAAAAAATATATCAGTTCAGAAAATTCAGAACTTCAAATTCCATCTTTTCCAAAAGTCACACTAGTACACCGTTAATGTACACTGTATGGCCATACATAAGTAGCAGTATTATAAATGTTTATGCAGTGTATTACATGCGTGTGGGGAATTCCCTTTGGATACATTTTGTAAATTCCTTGTTTACGAGAGAATATTTCTTTAAATATCACATTGCTAGCATATTTAAACATTATGCAATTATGGCCCATTGGAATAAAAATGTGTTTTCACCAGCGGCTCTGGTTTAACTGGTATTTTGGCTAGCGTAGCACAATTAGGTTTAACCCTTACTGACCGGCAAACTTATTTTATTATTTTGACCACTTCTCAGTAGTACTTTGCTGTAAAAAACTTCATATTTCGTTGTCCAAGCTCGTTAAATATAACCTATAATTATTACTTTTCGGCATTTTTATGGTGTTTTATATCGTATATTGACGGTATCATGGCCGACAATTATTGGCCAAATTATAAGCAAAATGATTAACAAATTCAATATCGGCAAACTCTTTTTCTTTTCTTTTTTCGACGACCGTGCCCTCATTAGGCTTTAAATATGTGGTTAAATTTATTTATATATTTTTATTTTATTTATTCCAAAGGATATATTATTTCCTCAAACAATTATGAAGCGTGGCGGACAAGGGCGGGGCCAGAGAGGGAGGCAAGTGGGACCATGTCACCAAAACATTTTTCCAGAGCCGTTACTCCCTCAATATCATCGTTGGTTACTCACAACTATCATTATCAAGAATACTTCACAAACTTGGTCCTTAAATTACTCTTTTGGTGGAGATCCGGTCTTGGTGGCGAATGTTTGGATGAAGAAGGCTCATAACCCTTTCCACCCCAAACCCTACAAAATTCTCCAAAGGGCACTTTTGGGGAAAAATTCAACACTGTTGGAAACTGGTATTTTCACTTCTTCAAATGGGGCAAAATTACTACCTGGCAAGAAGTACAGGCCATAAATGCTGAATATGAAAGATCAATAAAACTACATGGTGCATTTTGAAGATAAGGGCACGTTTCCAAAAGTGCACTGATGGATTTTGGAGGATTCAGGAAGGTTCTTATCCAGAATACCTAGGGGGTTAGGGAAAATGTGTGTTTGAAAAATTAATGGTTTTTTATTATTATTTTTATTTCATTTATTTTTATTTATTTATTTATTTATTTTTTTAGTTTAGTTTTTGTATACTACAAGAAAAACAATCAGTTTATCAATAATATTTTTAAAAATGCAAAATTGTTCTGTAATATTTCTGTCTGCGGTAATATCATTTAAAAACAAATATCTATTCAAATAAAGCTGATATCTGCTAAATGATATTGTCAGAGTACTTGTTATTACTTAATGACACTGACGTTCATCCCGTTCCATATATATTTTAAACAAAAGACAGAATCACGAGAACAATTTTGCATTTTTAAAAATATTATTGATAAACTGATTGTTTTTCTTGTAGTATACAAAAAACTAAATCATTGGGTGTTTGATACGATCATCAACATTACTCTTTGTTTATTTATTTATTTATTTGAGTTGCCTTTTTCAGCTAGACAAGAACCACGCGGGCTTATGTGGGCTTCGGTTTTATTGGCCAACTCGATATACGCGTCTGTCTTAGACGATGCCAAAACAACAACTCCTGCATTCTGGTTATTCTACTAAACTAATTCTATTGAATAGAATTCTAGCGCTTGCGTGTGCAAAACATTAACACGCACACTTCACCAACAGAGGGCGCAGGCGCAACTAAACTGGGCGCAATGTACAAACATCGCGCACAACAGGTACATAGTCATCGCTGATGTTGCAGGTGCTTCGTGGTGCACGCGCACGCAAGCAGATCATTGCATAACGTAATGTACAATTCATTCACTGATAATCAATAAACCCATAATCAATAACCAATTATGTAATTTCACAACAGTATCAATCATCTGAAATATTTGTGTCTTGGGTTCCAATAACTTTCCATATGAATTAATGTAAATCAATTTCTGTCAACCAAAAAAAAAAAAAAAAGCCCAGAAATTCCATATTGGAATGGATACGAACAAATTGAATACGGTACATTTTCACTATTTTCTCGTTAAACACACTATAAAATAAACTGAAACTTGTACAGGTTGATTTTTAAACATATTTTTGAATTCTTAATAAGTATGTATTTCTGTATACTTCAGAAGACGTAGAGAGCAACCCAATGGCAGGGATAATAATAGTGTAAAACACCTTGGGCATCACATCGTGATGAAGTTGGAGCTATATAAAAAGGAATTTAAAAAATCACTATTTTTTATTAAAATTCATTTACATACATTTTATTAATTTAGTGTATAATGGCTAGTACTAGTGTATGTTTCCATTGGATGTGTCCCACCCCTTTCCGCCGTCTAGTCTAACAAGATTTAAATAACCGTATTTTTCCACCAGAAGCTGTCGTAGACCTCAAGTTATGGCCGTATATCTCAAATCTGTTTGGACGGTATTTCGACAGGATGATCTAAAGTGTAGTATCTGCCACAATCTATATAACAAGCCCAAGATTCTGCAGTGTCTCCACAGCTTCTGTGAGAAATGTCTCCTGGAGTACGCAGACAAGGGGTCAGATGAGGAATCTTCTCCAATCAAATGCCCCGTGTGCCGGAAGGAAACTAACCTCGGTCCACATGGTATAGCTGATCTCATGACCAACTTTGATCTCGTGGAAGTAGTGGAACATGCTGCCCTAGTAGAACAGCTGGCGCAGACACCACGTGGAGGAAATTTGATTTGTGAAGTGTGCGAGGACAATCAGGAGGCGCAGTCTAGATGCATGGATTGTTCGTTCTTCATGTGTGCCCAATGTCTTGCTATGCACAAGCGCTTTACTTTCAATCATACAATCATATGGGTAGTTAATTAAGGCATGCAACTCTTCCGCGGTGAATCCGCGGTGAATCCGCGGTGAAAATGCCGCCTCCTCCCGTAGGCAAAGCATGAAGAAGCTGATAGATCAACTGAAAGAAAGATTGTCTGCATACCAGGAAGTGAAGACAGTTCTGGCAAAGATGGTTGCCGATGCAGATCAAACGGCATCAGTAGCTGAACAAGTTACCAATCGGGCCACCGAGCTGGAAAGAAAAATCTCGGTAAATTTACAGTTCATTTTAGTGGATATTTCAAGACAAATAGTTGCTCGACAAAATGTATTTCAGAACAATGGGGTCGAAATCAGAAAGGAAACACGTGGATCCAGGTGCATGAAATCGCAGAGAGCACCAGGAAAGTATTCCCGAGAGATCGAAAGTGCTTTTTCGACCCTTGAAAGTGAAATTGCCGTCCTCGACAAAACTGTTCAGACGTTAAATAAAACAGACGAGCACATACATGCTGTTATGAGTAGCCTGAAAGCGAAGGCTGAAGCGGAAGCAACTGCAGATAAATCCACATTAGAAAAGAGAAGGAAACATCTGATGTCACAGATCCATGGACGGACGCATAAAGTGAAGGCAGAAGAAAACATTACAAGGGAGCATGTAATGCGCCTAAATCACGCCTTTGAGGTCGCCAGCGATGCCGTGAAATCTGCTTCCAATGTTGACTTTCTAAGTCTATATTGTGTGATTGACAGTGACCTGCGTTCTGTTCTTCAGAAAACGCCACCTAAACTTCAACCAAAATATCACAATATTTGTTTCAAGAGTGGTGGTGATACTTGGCTAGGTGATGTAGTACTTGGTGCAAAATTGGTGGTAAGAGAGTTTGGGCCCATTTGCGGTATTCGAGAAGGTTATGGCATTTGGAAGATACCGTCGCCGTCTCGTCAAGGTACCCCTGTCACCATAACCAGTATTGACTTGTTGCCAAATAATGACGTAGTTGTTGGATGCAAATATGTCCATAGTGTTGCAGTGTTTAATACAGATCAAATGGTTTGGAGGTCTGTGGTTGTAAGTACAAATGCAGGTAAGAACATAGCACATACGTTTTATTGTGGTCATTGCTGAAATTCACAACATTTTAGCTTAAATGGTTTGATTAACCACCACGTATGAATTAAGACAGAATGTGTCCCTTCGAGAAAATGCTTTGAAATGTTTTCCCTTAATGGTAACGCGTGCGCTGGTTTTTCGTTTTCAAGAAAAGAAAACTTTGAGATATATTTATTTTTGTTCTCAGCCCTCCCCAGTTTTTTGTATTCTTTAGCTGATTTTCATCAAACTTCATAGGTATTTTTTAGTTCGACTCAATCTATCGAATGAGGCCATGGATACCTCCATAGGTCACATTACCGATTTAACGGTAACAAAAAAAAGATTTAAATATTCAATTGTTATTAAAGGTCCTAGGAAGAGTCAAATTGTGCTTATTTATTTTCTTTTGTTATTTTATCAATTGATATGAATAAAAAACGATTTTACGTTTAATTTATGTCTGGATTGGGCTAATTATTTTTAATTTGATTTTTACAAAAATTGCCTCATCTAATTTCAAATGCTGCCCAACGCGCGGTGGCGCTGTTCGTGACGTAGACCTAGGAGCAATAAGCCATGAATAAACTAAGCTCCAATGTTAGGCACCAATGTTGCCATTGTGTTTAGTTGCTCCATGGTTAAACCGTGGGATTATAAAAAAGGGTCATAAACTGTGCGCAACGTACACATGTACAGTGTATGTGCACACGACTTGCAAGTTGCATAGTAAACATGACCGTATAGCACCGATAAATCTGTACTGTAGGCTCTACCGTAAACGAAGCGCAAGGCCCCGTCGAATCAATGGCATGGATACACATGGCCAGGAGTCATTGGTGAATTGTGTAAGCCGTCGTTATGACCGTTTCAAAACATAATTCTGCACTCGATGATTTTGAAACAAGATCCAAAAATCACACACATAATTAACATTGTCAAAGAATTGTACAATGACATCTTCAGTGACTTCACAATGAAACGACATTTTTAGCGTTAATGTGGTGTGCGAAGTGTAACAATCGACCTCTAACGTTAGTAATAAGCCTATTGCTTGTGGGTGCACATACACATGTAAGTTACACGGAAAACAAAGCAACTTACCCTGAGACTTTCTCGCTTCAAGAAAGCTACTCTTTTCTTTTCTGGACGTTTCTTGGCCTTCTGACTTAAGGAAATATTGTTGGTACTGCATCAGGGCGCAGCATGGCTTTAAATCTCATGCCAAACTGGCTCTGGAGCCCCGGTCAAAGTATGTTGGCTCAAAGTGAGCGCTACATATCATAGAGTGCTTCGTTGGTCCTGACCATTTCGCCCTGGTCAGCTTCACACTCGCCGTCCAAATTCGCCTGTATTAGGGTCTGGTGGAAATCGGTGAAGGCTGACACCTTCCTTTGTGGTGTTGCTACACCCAGCAACAACACACCTACAAGGCATTTCCCAAAAATGTGGGATATCTACTAAATTTAGCTGAAAAGAAGATCTAATATGACACATCAACTTCAGTGGTTTTGAGTACGACTTGACTGAAACTTCATCGCAGGCAGTGCTGGACCTTCCTAGGTCTACGTCACGGATTTGCGGATTATAATATGATAATGAGGAGGTAGGGGAGGAGCGTGGCGCCCCCTAATTTCAGAATTTATTTTTTTAATGGTGCAAAGGGGCGGGGATAAAATAGACAAATGACAAATATATGTTCCAATAGGTATACTTTATTGTTTTCACTGTTAAAAATTTCTATTTCCTAGGACCTTTAAGGTAGTTATAAGCTTTCATTTGATACATTGAAAGAAAACAAATCCTCAAGGATCTGTACCCGTAAATTAACAACTTAAATTAATAAAATGCTAGGCAGTGTTTTAATCATCAGGTTGCACGTGACCACACAATTTATTGTATGGTCTTCTGATTGGCCAGCGCGGATGTCAGTCAGAATCAAGCGCGTTTGAAATATCGGTTTTATTTACAGTTTCCGACATTTAAAATTCGTTCGCTTTATACATTATTTTTTGTGGGTTGTCTTAACCAAACACGGCCAATATATCTTTAAGGGGGCGCTATACCTAAGTTATGTTAATTTATGACAATATGTTTTTGGTTAAAAAATGTATTTCCCCATATTTTCCTTAATTTATAATTATTCGTTGGCCATGAAATTTGGCACAGATGGTGTCCTTGATACAAGCAACACTGTGACGTCTCTTAGAGCGCCCTATAATTAACATTTTGGGTCATTTTGTTCCAGAAACATGATTTTTTGTATTTATGGTATACATTGAACATTATCAAATATTACGGTTTTTCGGAATTTATACAAAAACCTTCCCGGTTCATTTTCTTCTTGTTTACGTCCAGGCATGAAAGGACACTTCAAAGGGCGACTTGTAGAACGACGTAGAGAACAAGCTCGGTGTAAGTATTTCCATAACAGAATGAAAATATGATGTGATACTGAATTGAACTGAAATAAATTAAACTGGATTGAATTTAATTGATATTTTATTGAAAACTGGAATACAACCTTTGCTCTAATATTTATCCTCAGCTGGTACAGTTCTCACAGGTCCTAGCAGGAACAATGATGTTCTTGCCATCACAAAAGCCGACCAAAATGTTACCACGTGGGACGTTAGGGTTGTGGATGACAAGTGGCGCATTACAAGTCAATATAATCTTGAAGGTCCTCTCAGCGTTGCACACTACAAGGGCAATCAGATCATCGTTGGATACAAAGACCAACCGGAAAATGTATTTGTGTGTGGTTTAGTAAGAGAGGATGAGGCCCAACGCCAGGTGGTCATGTTCTATGATTCACGTTTTAGCCAAAAGAACTGCCAACTAGCGGTTGATATAAAACCCGATTTCCTGGCTTCTACGAGTGAAGGGAAGATTCTGGTTGGTGCAATGAGCCCAGCTAATATCCAATGCATCGCCACCAACGGGGAAACCTGTCTCACCATTAAACCCACCATAGATTTGTATCCCGATGATGCGCAAGTAAGCCTCAATGGCATGTACTGTAATAACCGAGATATCATTTATGTGGCACTTTCAGTAAACGATATCTCAAAGCTACATGTTAATCAGTACAATCTGCAAGGTTGCTGTACTGCGTGTTTTACATGTGATATCACTTTTCCCATCACTGGTTTCACTCTCACTGAGGATGATAAGCTGGTAGTTGCCGAACAGCGCAGCTTGAAGTTGTTCGAAATACCAGCGTAAATCCAAAGAGAAATACGTTTGGACAAACATAAAATAATATTACCTGAAAGCAAATACTTGGTGGGTGGTGATGATACCACACATCAGAGTTTTGTTGTCGAGCAATTTTCAAGTAGGCCTAAACAAGTACAAGTATTTTAAATAAAATTCCTTTGAGGACGACTACTTTGTCATGAGTACGACTAGTATAGTACTAGTAGGAGTACAAGTCCTTTGTCATGAGTGCAATCACAAATTCTTGTGCATGTATAGGCCTGATTCAAAATGCATCACGAATACCACATTTGAATATTTTGGGGGTAAATGTAACGGTAGAATGCTTTCACGCTTTCACACGTTACGCATTTGTCATGCATGCCGGGGAGTATCCTTTATTAAAACATGATCGTGGGTCGGATTCTCATATATGTAAATACAGTGGTCCAGTGGTTCCAAGTTCCTTCCAGCCTCGGTTCCAACATGAAAATGGGGATACTTCTTGTGTTTATTACTACAGCCGGAACTCAGAGGTGTACATTTGTTGTAAAAGGTTAGGGTTGGGACGGGTGAGATGTAAGATTAATAATTCCAATGAGCACCCCTGAATTGTTCTCGTTATCGACAGCACCATAGTTATAACTCAAACTAGCACAGGTTTGGTTTAAGTGTTTAATGTGTTTATTGATTCAGAGAAAATAAGGATACTTGTTCCCTTGTAAAGTTGTATAAATAATTATAACAAATATTTACAATTCTTTGATAAGAATTACCGGTTATAAACAAAAACCGGACTGTCAACATACTCTTCAGTCTATCTTAGGTTGTAACAAAAATAGTATTAGCTGAATTATAACATACCTATTTAAGGCATTTTGTAATCCCGTAATTTTTTGGGGAGCGGTAACAGGTAGCAGTATTTGATTATTAGTCTATGCAATGTATGGCTTAGTGTTAGTTACAAGTTTAAACTCTTACGGTTTTCAAAACAATGAAAGTAAACATTACTGAAATAACTTAAATAAGAACACATACAGTGATTAGAAAACTACCAATGTGTGTCTCGGTGTCCACAGTGTCTCCGTCGTTGTTATTAACAACTGTACACACACACACACATCAAATTTACTAATATTAAAAATATCATAATTTTTATGCTAAGTGTCTTGCAACTATACACATTATATACTACCATAAGTCTGTTATCCATATGAAGTGTGCCACTCGTGTACCAACCAAGTCCACGGCATAGTACTCCAGTGGATTTGGCCCATTCGTGACGTTTTGTTCAACAAAAGTTACGCGCAAGGTCGCAAAAAAGAAGCAGTGCAGGTGTGTGTAACTGTATCTTGCACGCGTACCTTAGTGTTGATTGCGTTCTCCCCACAGGTAGCCTATGTCTAGTTTAAGATTGCATCTAATTCTCTCGGAACTAGCTTCGCGTGGAAACGCCTATCCCATGATGCCCCACGGCAGGTCGGCTGGGGGAGCAAAACCCGTAACCAAACTTGCTGTGCGGGCGCGCATTTGGAGTACAATGACGTGGTGTTTAAATTATGTAGGCCTCATATGGTAATAACAATGAAGAATACTTTAAATTTAAACAAATGTAATGTTGTTGTTTTAAGATCAAACAAAAAATGATTACCGACAAAGAAATTGTTGAGTTACCCCACCGATTTTGAAGCCAACCTATGACCTAAGGAGTGAACGGGTTTACATTGGCAATTCATTACCCAACGGCCCAACTGATTACAAAATTACTGAGTTAATATCCGAAAGATAACTTGATGTTGGTAAAGTTACCAATCATCCAGACAAATGGTTCTGTCTGAAATTCCCTTAAAACCAAAACAAACTGTTGTACCTTCCCTTAAACTTATTAGGTAACAAACTGTGTTATACTGTAAAATGAATCAATATTTTAAACAAGCAAGTTTCTCATTACCAATTTGTATACCATTGTTGGGTGTTAAAGTGCACGTTACAGTAATTATGAAGAGCAACATGAACAATTAATTATTAAAACTCTGTAAGGTAAAATAATATGATTACTATGCTCTGATGTTTGCAAAATAGATCAGTTATGTTAATTCCAGTTAATTTAAGTAAGAATAATTCTCTATCATTTGAATTTGTTCGCGTGCTAAACTGGATGTTTTACAATAGCGTTGTATATATTTGTGGGATGTTATGATGTATGCATAAATTTAGCGCCTTCTTATCAGATAAATAGTCCAAAAAAGTGAGGTCCACCAATACAGTATACGAGCCGGACTTCTAATCATATATCCACCCCCATAGTAGAACGAACTGTTAAAACATAGCTCATCATTCGATGAGATATTCGTCTGTTGTAGTTCAGACAAGTCTGTGATATTTTCCCTTTTGTTTTCTAAGCAGTTAACTATATAAAAGTGCTTTTATTTTTGTTGTTTCTTAAAAATGTTAACATGTAACAGCTATTCAGTAATTGTGTAAGCAAGATATCGCATCTAATTTATGTGGGATTTAGCAAATTGCAAAAACTGGCAAATTTGTAAATTAACACCCTGAATATATTATTGGCAAAGGTACTTTGATTTTGTTCATCCCAAAAATGAAACTGAAATGCTTGATTGACATAATGTCGGATTACAACAGTTGACATGAACACGTGGTTACCATAATTATTCTGAAAGTGTTGATTGACTTTGGTGTGCTTTGGCGAACACGACCAGGAGCTTCTTTCTGACGTCACCAAGTCCTTCAACAAGTTCATGTGACGTGGGCAATCCTCTTAAACGGGAAAATATTTCAAAATATACAGTGTTAGTTTAATGTTGGCAAAATTAAACTCACGCGCGTGAGCAATAAGCTTGTGATATACCCTGGTATGAGCAGTCATTCGTTCCTTTTTGAACAAATAAGGAACAAAACCATCATTACATTTTCCAATCTTGAAATTTTACCATCTTGAAACCAAACGTAACTGAGCCAAATATCGGTTCAAGTACTCTCGCAAATCATGCTCAACCGATGACCGAAACATGTTACTGGTCACGGTGGTGAAAACACACCCCAGGTCTTATCTGTGTATTCATATAAAATTGTTGTAATGTGTGTTGACAAAGGAAACTAGTTGTCAACCGTTTATTTTAATTTTCTTTATACATGATTTTTAATTAATTTGGCTGTAAATAGTGCAACAATTATGTTTAGCTGTGTGGTCCATCAACACATTTCAACATTTTCATCAGAACATACAAAGCGTACTGTGAGAGGAGGAAAATAAATTCAGATGTTCATAAAACATCTTTGCTATACAGCTTAGATTCTTCATAAACGAGCTTGGTTTGAATTTAACGTTTACAATTTAAATATTGAAATTGTTGGATAGACCATAAGATTGTTCCGTTGACCAATGACGTGAAATAAACTGAGTGATACGAAGCAATGAAAAACTGATACGTCTTGTGATTTATTGAGTGTGTGATTTCATAGAAGCAGTCGTACACTTAATGAAACTGATACATTTCGTCTATAACAAACATTGATAGGATAGGATGAATGAGACAATTATACCCTAAATAATTGTTATAGGTTCACCTAATAAGCATTTGTACTTCATTGTTTATCTTTATCTTTACACAGTTATAGGTTATATACATATTAAGAGTTGCACATGACTGTAAAGGATCTAGAGCCAAAGTATAAAACTGTCATCTAAAAGATGTGTTTATGCAGACCCCTGCCAATGATTAAAATATTAAAATATTTACTAAAAAAATGTACACACAACTTAGAAATCACAATGCTTGAATGATTAAATGAAGTAATTTATTTACAAACCGGAAATTCACAATTTTCTATGTTTTAGGACAAGTTATCATCAAGTATGAGGAGGTTTTCTACTTAAAAGGGGGAACAGGTTTTTTTTGTTTTTTTTTTAAGAACTGGTAATTGGTAACCGTTAACGCTTGAATGCATTGGAGCCAATCGCGCTCGTTATTTACCAGTGATATTCTGGCCAAATGAAAACAGTGGTTTGAATAAATGACGCCCTTATGCGGTTGTGACCTGTCCGAATTGCAACATGCACATAGGTTTCCATTGCGGTCCGAGATCACGACATGTATTTCCAATTTGGAGCCTTTTCAAAATAAGGACAGTGTACTGGGATTGTACTGACCGGCATAAATCTTACCACTGAAATTGTCTGTGTCATTTAAAGGGACAATATATGAAGCAGCCACAGCTATATTTGTGTTAAAGGGACAATATCGTCATGATCAACAGCGAAAGGAATCGGAATACTAGTTTTAGATTAACTCTGTGACTGAGCATAATACCCCCACATGATAAGGTCATATTACCGTAGCTGTTGCATAAATAAGCCAGTCAATGTGTTCATCTTAATATAGGACACCGATTCAATGCCCTGTTGAAAGTCTGCTCTGATTGTGACAATATTGTTCCTTTAAAACAGTATCTCTTTGATTACTTGCATTAATACGTTTTAAAGGCCTATGCAATATGAAATATTTAACTATGAAACAATGCAAAAATATGATGTCATCACCTATGTGCCAATGTCCAATTGCAAATTGTTGTGTAAGGTGATTTTGTATTTATTATAATTTTCTTCTTATTATAAGCTAAATATTCATGAGCACATAATGTGATGTCATAGCAGGATCAGATGGTTGGTTTGCATTTAACTATTGTGTTAAATTAAACAGTACACTCAATGTTCCGTTAAAAGGATTTTCCATTTTATTTAAGCTGCCCAAAAGCATGGATGTATCTGCAAACATAATGTCATAATCTACATCAAATATATTTCCACAGACCTGTTTTAATTAAAAACAAAATAAAATGGAGTGTATTTGATATAGGTCATAATGAGTAAAGGGAATCTATTGACTGATAATTTCTCAGTAGACACTGGCTCGCGCTGTGATATTACACACAATGCTTGTTTGTTATGGCGTATTACTCACAGTGCAGACGGAGGGGTCGATCACCATAGAGTATGAGGTTGCTCTTTGCTGATTTTGATAAGCAAACACACCCATATGTATGTAAGAAGCTCTTTCCTTTGACCAATCAAATCATTCCACCTGACATGTCGAGATAGAGAAAGATAATTGATATACGTTATGGCATCATATAATTAATTATATTCATTCGTAACCAACTCATTGTGAGTAATAGACCAATCATTGATCAGTAATTTACATGTTTATGTACGATATTAAGTATCGACCAATCAGATCACACGTGTGCAGTGACATCTTGAGGTGACTTCAATCATCATGACCAATCAGTACTTTACACACAGTGTTGATGTTTGCAACGAATTGCCGCACTCATCGCGCGACGGCAGGCTTCATTTCTACGTTGAATTGTTTGCTGTATAGTCCTGTTTTCACCCGACAGTAATTTGTTGATGTTACGACAGTGATTGGGCGAAAACCGGTAAATGTTATTATTCGATTTGATTTGCCTCGCAAAATTGTACTCTTCATAATCTGAACTCAACCATTAGAACTACCACAGTTAAAATGACGCAGCAAATATTCGTGATGTGTGGTCTCCATTTTAAACTGATTTTAGTGGCATTGGTTCCAATTATAACTCAAGTGGTAAGCTATGGAAGTACATGCAATAGATTGGACCACAAATTACTCCCAGCGGAAAACAGAGTCCTAAGAATTTCACATACCAGACGAAAACTGTACCGCATTATGTCATCTGCGGACGAGAATGTAACATTGATAAGGACTGTAAGTCAATCAACTTCTTTACAGGTAATAAACTGTGTGAGTTGAACAATGCCACGAGGGCTGAGTATCCTGAATCCTTCGTTGAAGATCAAGAGAGTGTGTACTTCGATGCAAATGAAGACACACCTCTCTTCGCATTGCCTGATATGTCCTTAGATCGCTACAGAAGTTGTAAGAAGCTTTTGGAGGCAGGTTACCGCACTAGTGGCGTCTACAAGATATACCCAGAGGGACTTAATGATGGTATCCGAGTCTATTGCGACATGGACATTGATGGCGGGGGATGGATTGTATTTCAGCGGAGAGAGAACGGCAGCGTGGACTTCTACCGCAATTGGAGTCAGTACAAGTCTGGCTTCGGTGATCTAAGCGGGGAGCATTGGCTAGGCAATGACAACTTGGTGAGTCTGACCTCTGATAAATCACACGGGACATGGAATCTCCGAATAGATCTCACTGATTGGAATGGAGATGTAGCATTCGCGAAATACTCGGATTTCAAAATCAGTGGCGAAACATACAAACTGAATATCGGCGAATACGACGTGAGCAGCACTGCTGGTGACTCTCTTGGGTGGCTCGAGGGAATGCACTTCTCAACAAAGGATAATGACAATGATAATTGCTCAGATGAGCCGGAGGGTAATTGTGCACAACACTATGAAGGTGCCTGGTGGTTTAACAATGGAATTGACTCACACTTAAATGGCTATTATTACGAAAATAGGGATGCTCAGAATAACAAAGGAATTGTTTGGTATGACTGGAGAAAAAGCTTCAATCCTCTTAAACAATCGAACATGAGAATGCGTGAAGCAGACATGTAAGTACGTAATTTTTGTTATGGAATGTAACTTTTTACTGTGATGTATTCGAAAATATCGAAACCTAAGCATGACTTTAGATATCAAGCCTACGTTTACATTAAAATATTTAATTTCCCAGAAAATACAATCGGATGATTTTTTTCTGAATAATAATATAAATTTGCCTAAACGACGCTTTAATTATAAAATAAATTAAAGTATGGCATTACAAATTATTCACTTAAAACGATTAACTGAAATATAATTATTACTGCTAATAATAATTTCGTCTAAATTGTCATAATTTTACCGAAGACCAGAATAGCCCATTATAAAGTTGGTAATGGCGTGCCGATGTACTGGAATCAGCCTAAGATTAGGCCCACCTCGTAGATACATTTTCATATTTGCATATGGTAATAACCGTTTGAAGCCGTTATACACTATATGGAAATGTTTGCTATTGGAATTTACCTTAATGCAGTCATCAAGAGAATACGGGAAATGTATTCACGTTTTTCATATCCATTCTAACTAAGTTTACTAAAATGATTAGCACTGATAGCACTGATTAACAATGATATTTCAAGTGTAAATTGCCTTTAACTACATGC